>BMAU01006263.1:0-421299 GCA_019973935.1 Trichonephila clavipes
CACAACGTTCACAAATTCTTTCCCAGCATCTGTTTGTAATATTTTTTGGAATGCGCTCAGAAAAAATCTTTTTAAAAGCCGATACAATAGATTCGGATTTTTATTCTTCAATGGCATAGCCCAAGCATACTTCGAAAGAACATCGATACAGGTCAACAAATATTTGTAACCGTCATTAAAAGAAGATAAGGATTGTGCATATCGACTAGATCTGCCTGAAATTGCTGATTTATTCGGCCAACGATTACTCGATTCGTATCAATTTTTTTTCTAACTGGTTTATGTAAAGTGTATGATTCCTTTGTTTGTAACCAATTTTTTATATCTTTTCTGGAAACCTTCCCTTTTAGAGAACGATGTACAGCATCGATACCACCGAAACTACCTGCGTGTTCGGGAACCCGATAAATGTTTTTCCACTCCATGTTTAATTCAAATACTGGTTTTAATCATTAATACCGTGTTAACTTTTGAAATGTTTTTTAGATATGATTCAATTTGGGAATAATTTTAATATTTATAAACACGAGAGCAAAGACAAGGGAAAGGGGGGGGTGTAAAGTGTCACGGATGAAGAAGGACGAAGAGGGAAACGCCGGAAGGGTTGGATGAAGAGAACAGCGGGAAGGGGTGGAGGGGACGGAGAGAACAATGTTTTGAATCAATATGAAAATTCATGTTAGCCTTGAAGAAAAAACCCTTAGAAATGAATACATTTTGAGCATATTTTTTATCATTTTTACAATCTTAGGTTTTAAATTTAATGAGAATAATACATTTGTACGAATTGTGTGCCTATCTCTCTGTGTGTGTACTTTACCGCTTTTTTCTTAAAAAAAAAATAAGAAATACACTTTGAAGAAGAAAAATAATACTTTTTATTTACAATAATAATAAAGAATCTCTAGCAACATACATTTGTTTAGCATTTTCTATCAGCACATTCATATTCAACTTATTGAGAAACATCTCATTCATGTAATTTACCATTTGGATGTTTCGATTGACAAAATCTGCAACCAGTTTATCCCAGTCCATGTTTAATATGGCTAAATCACCATATTCGGAAATTCTCTGTCCGTTTGAATATGTCATACATTCATGACCTAGTTGTGATTTTCGTATCCTTCCAAACATTCGAAGCATACGAACAATGATGAAATATTTTCTTCGATATGGTTACATAAGAGTTCGACCATTGATGTAGTGAGAACCATTTCTGCGTCGATACAATCGACGCAGTCAGATTTTGGAAAAGGAATGTGTTTAGCCACTTCTTGCCTCAGAAGTTTCAGAAAAACACGCCCGAACATGATTGAAACAGTTTTCGACGTGATCTGCTTATGGATATCTTTTAATACATTCCATTCCGTTTCTTTTAGCATGGAAACTGGAGTCAAAAATTTACGAGTAAAGTCCTTTCGTTGGAAATAACGTTGCATTATGATGTGAGTGACATTCTCGATAACAGTTCGGGAAAGTAAGAGACAATCCTTGATAACAAATACTTTTCCATCCTCAAAGGCTTGATCGATTGCAGAAAATTCTCTTACGAGGGCTAACCATACGGAAGGTGTTACAGTGATTCCATCTTTGGTAGGTAAAAGAGATCCAGTGGCATCGAGCTTGTATCGGCGCAAGTGAATTCGAGCAACGTCTGCAAAATCAGAAACAACGGCGTAGTTGTGACTTCCTAAATGGAAATGATTCTCAGGAACAGCATCTGGTTTAAACGAAGCTTTCCCGTTGTCTTTATCAAAACACACTCTTTTGGCTCGAGGATGGGAGAAGGCGAGAGATGTAGCATGTTTCATGGTTAACTAAATAAATTTCAATTCACTAATCACGAAAGAAAATATCTTGAAATTTTGTGGTAGGGTTGGAACGTGATGATTCTTTATCGAGAAGCAAAGTATTCTACCAACTCAGAGCTTGAGAAGAAATGATACACAGAAAGAAAAAAAATGAGTATTAAAAGGTGGCAACAGTAAGCTGATTGGTTCATTTTCATGACGTAACTTTGGAAGCAACTGATTGGTAGAAAAATTACTGATGTCACTAGTCATATGACATCACTATTATAATCAGATTCACAAAGAAAAAAAACGCGCTTTTTCAATATGGTTTATTTACGAAATCTATCTTTCCATATTTTAATCATATCTATATATATAAATGAAAAGCAATATTTCAGTATTGTAGTCTACAGAAAAAAAAATTATTATGCCAATTATTAGCCTAAAATTATTTATGCTTTGTTTTTCTATTTTGATTGTTTATGCAATATCCCGCTAAGAGAAAATAGAAGGGAAAGGGGATAAAGTGTCACGGATGAAGAAGGACGAAGAGGGAAACGCCGGAAGGGTTGGATGGGGAGAACCGCGGAAGGGGTGGAGGGGACGGAGAGAACTCGTTCGGGGAGGCGGGGACCTCAAGCACCTCAGCGCCTCGTGATCCAGAACCCCCACTTTTCTACTACTTCCATACTTTGTATGTCAGCTTCTATCACTTGTAGTTCCGATTCACTAATATCCTTGATATCATAGTACTGATCCTTTAATTCATCAATCTTTCTGTTCATTTCTTGGACACGTTTCAGTTTAATATCAAGTTTTGTCGGAGTATGATTCCCTGATTCTTCTACGAAAGTTTCTATCTTAGTTATGGTGCCTTTGATTGCACGCTTCGAATTATTAAGTTTATCCATTTTTTTTCTCCGGTTAGACGCTCCAAAAATGTAGTGTTGTTTTACAAATGTTCGTTGTCAAATGCTGGTTCGTGTTTTAACTAACACGTTGCGACCTTTGGACTGTAAATTAGGTTTATTACGAGATGGTGCTATTCGCACGCTGTTCCACGATGGAAGCTATAACAACAAATAATGCGGAGGGTAACATCAAAACATTGGAGGAGGTGCTCAGTCGGCGCATGGCATTCGCGACAAAAAATAGATACAATTACGGACTGAACACCTTCAAAAAATGTAACAAAAATAATGCTTAAATATTTCTCGCAGAAAGGGAAGAAAACGAAAAACACAATTTAAAAAAAAAAAAAGTGGCGCGATGCGAAATGGATAGTCTCTTCCTCTTCAGATTCGAACCTGGGAAGTACCGTTCTATAAAGCAGGGCTTTAAACAGCTAAGCTACGCTTACTCCGGAGAAGAGTATTGAATTGAGCTTTAAAAAAAGGTAGAATTTTTTCAATACGCTATTTCGTTATTCGTTTAAGTAAAAGATTTTTTTTCGGTCTTCATTTTTAAGTTAATGCTTTCAAACATCATATATGGATTGAAAGCAACGGTAATTTTTAAACAAAAAACTTTTTTTAAAAAAGTAATGTTTTCATAATTATCGCAAAAGAGAAAAAAAATTGAAAAACACATTTTTTTAACCGTAATTTTTAAGATATTTTATTAGTCTTTGTACAGATTACGTATAATATTGTTCTACACGCGAAAAAAAAGAAAAACATGAACTTTTTTTTTTAGTGTAAAATATTTTTTTCATTAACGCGAAAGAAATTTTAAGCGGAACAACTTATAATTCGTATTCAAAAAAAGGAACCGATGTCCTAATTTAACTACAAAGACTTTACTTTTTTTTAAAAAAAATAGTTAATGAAAACCATTTACATTATAATTAGTTTGAATTGTTAAGAATGTGTTTTTCAAAGAGAAAGAAATTCTGCCTGAATGTTTTTTATTTAAAAAAAATAGCGAACCATTCCATAAATTAAAAAAAAAGAAGGTAATTTCTAAATTTATTTTCAAATAGTTTTAAACATTTCTTTACGTAAGTATTTTTTGAAAAAATATTTCGTTTGTTTTATCTGCAATATCTTTATGAGCAACTTGTAGATAAAACTTCAAATTTCAGAACGTGATTAATACCTTTAAAATAAAAAAAAATTTCGGACTTCATTTGATAAAAGAAAGAAAAGACATATATATATATATATATATATATATATATATATATATAATTTTATTATATTAATTTTTAAATATTTTTTAAAACCTCTGAAAAAAAGAAGTTTCAAATTTTCCCCTGAAAATAAATGATCTTTCCGATTATCTGCAGATGGTGCCACGTGCTTAATAAATGGGTTTTACGGTTTTTAATTAATATCTTTTTAACTAATTGGAATATCAGAATATAAATGGTCAAAACGGATTCCTCGGATCATTCCCGAAATGTTGATACCTTCTGCTAGTTTCCGCGTCTTGTGGTTCTTGAGATCATTGGGCGTCATTCCTACTTCTTATACGTTTGTTTACCTTCGGATTTTAATAGTGTAGATAAAAATCTTTTGTTTTGTTTTTGACAAGTATAAATAACCATTGCGTTTTTCACAACATGTTTCCGAACTCCTTTCGTAATTTTCATATCTGCACTTGCGAGGCCTTGAAATGTCATTAACACATCGAAAATGGTTATACATGTCAAACCTTTTATCCTGGAATTGCCAGGATAAAAACCATGACATGTATAGCAGGTGGATTACAACGCTTCGATCTTTTTGCGAGTGGAATTACAACACTGCTGTCTTCATCATCAGTTAAAACACTTTTGTTAGTAGGTGGAGAGGCTCATAATGCTTCAACTATCTCTAATTTAAATTTTAAATCATCCATTTTGATTTTTTGAGGAATTTTAGTTAATATTGCATCTTGTTTGCACAGAAACCAAGAATTTGCAACAGATAAATCAATGTAATGAATGTGCTAATAAAAAATAAAGTACATATAGAAGAAACAGGAAAGAACGTGGAAATTTAAATTTGATCAAGAGAAATAATTTTCGAAGGAAAATTAGTGATTTAAAGTAAATTTGAAAACAGCAAGCTCGCGGGAATCGAACCCGGAACAATTCATTTCAAGTCAGCTTCTCTAATCATTAGGCCACGAGGGATAGTTAAAAAAATATAAAGTAAGCTTTTGCATGGGTAAGAAGAATGAAATGAATTGAATTGAAAATTTTAATTGAAGAGTAGATCCGAAAGAATGTTGTTGGATCTGTTAAAATTAGGATCAGGGATATATTTTTCAATATCCAAGATCAACGGATTATTAGAGTTATCAAGTTTATGAAAGAAGTTAGTTGCTAATTTTTGATAAATTATCTGATAGACATCAATTTGCTTGCGGATCTGAGGTCTTAATTCCTCATGAACCATCGAACTTTTATTATTTGTCGGAGAATGATGCTTTCAGAAGCTTCAAATTGATTAATATGAATTTTAGCTGCTTGTGCCCAGATTGGCGTGGCATACGTTAAAACTGGTCTGAGGATTAGTGTGTAGATAAGCAATTTATTTTCGCTGCTCAATACAGGGTTTCTTGCAATTAAGGGGAAGCGCACTTGAGCGCTTGACTCTAAATTGTGGATTTAGAGTCAAGCGCTCGAGCGCTTGATGACTTCTTCAATGGAACCCCGAAGCGAGGGTAGCGAAGAGACAAGTCCACGCGCTCTCATTGGTCAAATCAAATAGCGTGCGCTTACGTCACTTCCTGTTACCCATTTCCGTCCCTTTTCACGAAATCACGCCGACAAATATCCAGCAATCGAGAAGAAAGATGTTACACATCAAAAAGGCGACACTCAAAATACTCCCCCGAAATAATCACTGAAATTGAATAAAAGTAGAGAGAATGTCACCAAATTGAACTTTAAAAGAACTAACAGCACAAAAGTTCTGAATAAAATGAGGTAGATTTCCTTTAAAACTACTGTTATAAAAAATGTGAAGAATCCCATATATCCAAGTAGGATCATATGACTTCTCAATATCAAAAGAATATAGAAACGTGATAGTTCCTTCGCACAAATGATTTTCTAATTTTGCTTTCCAGCAAAATAATTTGTCGAGAGTAGATTTTACTTTACAGAAGTCCTCTTTAAACAAAGGAATGCATCGTTATTTCAAATTGATACACGAGATGGACATTAAACATACGTTCTAAGGTTTTGCAAGGGCAGTTTCCGGGGGATATTGGTTGATAGCTTAGATCTTTCAGCTCTTTCCCAGGTTTTATGATGAAAATCTGGATGGAATTTCCGATGGAAACCAAGTTTATGGATTCTTGTCACCAACTTGGATACATTTGCTTCTTCCATATTCTATTGAATAAGTGAAGATAATTTATTGGTGAATCCTGGTTCAAGTGGCGAAACATTTCATTAGTAATTCCATCAGGATCTGCATTTGTATTGTAGACCGAAGACAAAACTCTCTTCAACCTCCACATTTCGAAGTCATAGTTTTAAGGGCTGAAGTTAACTGGTGAACGCTCGTTGGATTCTTAGACGTTAGTAAAGTATAACTGGATTTAGACACACCAGCAATGCCTGACCAATTAAATTGGCCTCGTTTCCAGATGACCAATATACAGCAGTCGATGTCTTCAATATTGGGATGGTATTCCGATAGAAGAAATTCGCTGCTTTGACTTTTCTTCATAACTGCTGGGTGGTAATGGATGATGTGATGGAAGAGATGTAGTGGATCAGAGACTCTCTTTGACTACGACGTCGGATTGTACAAACTAAAGCTTTTGCAAGCTTGAACACAAAGAGAAAATCAGTGGTGAGATATCTTTGAAAAAAATACCTAATATCTCCTTTATTTCTTTTTTAGTTGTTAACAAGCATTATTTCACTATGGTTTACATAGGATCCGATAAGCATCCGAAGTAAGGGGAATTACTAAATTGGAAGCATTCATAATAGCATAAATGACAGTAAGAACGGAATCATCATTAGCCCTGTTTTGAATTACTTACGTCGGTAATAACCGCTAACCATGCGACTTGATCCCAACTAATCCGATTAAAATGATAAATGGGAGGATGTAATCGCTTCCCAATACCATTAAAATTGGAGATTAAAAGGGGGAAATAATCACTATTGTGTAGATAATCTACAGTGCTTGACAGTTGCTAAGTAACAAGTGCTTTACGCAAAAATACGTCTCAGACAGCTGACCAATGAAAGTAAATTGAAGTTCAGAGGGCGTGGTAGACCAGGACTCGTTATCTGTATAAAAGACAGTGCATACAAACTTATGATTAATAAGAAAATTCATGCTGTTCGCGATGTTTGAGGAAAATAGTGTGATGAATGTTATAAAATTTTTTCTCTCTAAAATTCTGTTTGTGTAGTTCTTGCAAAAATTAAGAGCAAAATGTTAGCAAGACATCATTTGAGGGAGTGCGATCCTCGACGAGCAGTTGCGTTTGCAGATCAAAGTGTCACCACTGTAGCTGCTGCAATGGGTGTATCAAAGAGTATCTTCTCGCTATTAAAGAAGGCCACTGAAGGTGGAAATGCTTTGCGAAAGCATGGTGGGGGTCGTGGTAGGAGCACTACTCATTTAGAGAATCACTATGTAGCCCTTGTGGCAAAAAGGAACAGAAATTTCACTCCTGGCCGGATGGCTGCAAACCTTGCAACCGCAACCGGTACGCATGTTTCAGCAGTGGCGTAACGTACGCCCCCACAACCCCCGCATCGCGGGGGCCAGGGTTCTAAGGGGCCCAAAGCCTGACTGACCCTTTGTAAATTTCAACGTGGGGCCCCAAACCTGACTTTGCAGGGGGGTCCAAATGTTCTCCGTTACGCCACTGTGTTTCAGCAAGAACCATCTCACAGCGAGATAAAATCAAATTGCTTTGTATGCACGGACGCCTGTGCCGAAATATTGGTCACCGCGAGGGCGCTGGTGTGCGCACATCTGTATTAAAATCGTAAAGATCGTTAGTGTGTTAGTGTGTATCGTGGAACGTAAGCCGCATCGCGGTAATTCGTATCAAATTAAACATTACTATACTTAAATTATCTCATGGAACTGTATATATATACTTATTGTGGACTGTCTAATTCGCCCGGATACACACTCATTTCGCTTCGTTTGTTTTCGAAATAATGGACTCTTTGCTCCGTTCATAGTTCGTCACATGGTTCATCTTTAGCCAGGAGGTTCCGTTTCACTGCATGGTGGTGGTGAGTATTTTCGTTTTGTCTAACTTTGAATCCGGTATTTGTCTAGTTAAGCTTATTTCTCATCATTTCTGATTTTGGTTTATTCGTAACTGTCGTATTTGAAAGGTTGCTCTGGTATAGTTTTGTTTATTTGTATGCATATTGTTAAGCTGAATTTTGTTTGAAGGTGTTGAAAGTTGTACTAGGTTGAATTTAGAATTGGTGTTGCCATTTGTATATTTGTTTTCAATTGTAGTGTTTTGGTTTAAAATGGATGCAGCAAATAAGGCTATATTAGAAAGAGCAAAAAAGACTTGCTCTGTTTCGAGATCCCTCGTGACAAAATAAATTAATAAATTAGAGTCCGAAATAATCAATTCAGCCGATGAAACAACAGTACTTGAGATATATATGCAATTAATTTCTAAATTTGAAGAGCTAAGTACACTCGATAAGGTAAAATGGAGAGTTTAATAGATATTGAGAGTCTAGAAGAAGAAATTGTCACTCAGTTTCATCAGTTTCGAATAGTGCTATTCAAAATTCGGTGGAAAATCAACCACAAAACATAACACTTCCTTTAAATAGTACAGTTAGATCTCTTAACAAATCAATCGCGTTTACTTAAACTCACATTCGAATCTTTTTCGGGCAAGGATATCAATAGTTTTCCCAGTTTTTGGGCTAGATTTAAATCCGCAGTACATGAAAATTCGAGCTTAAATGATGTGGACAAATTTTCCTATTTGAAATCGGTTGTCACATCCGATGCAGAATTGGCTATAAGAGGCTTAACTCTAACATCGGAAAATTATGCCAAAGCAGTTAAAATTTTAGGAGATTGATTCGGACGTAAAGACCTTATTGTTGATTTTCATATGAATCGCTTGTTAAATCTGCCCCCTGTCCGTAAATCGTTTGATGTTATTGCGTTAAGAAATTTATGTGATCAGTTGGAAATTAACGTAAGGGGACTTGAATCCCTTGAAATCTCTCCCGATTCCTATAGTTGTCTTTTGTTTCCAATAATTATGAAAGCTATTCCCCCTGATTTAGCAATAGAATAGAATAAAAAACATAATGAAAAACAATCCCAAATCACTGACTTAATTGCATATTTGCGAAGCGAAGTTGACAGTCGCGAACGCACAGAATTTTTAGTAAAACCGCATAACTCACAATTGAAAATTAATAATTCCTATTCCAATACTTAAGTATTTCGAAAGAACGTCTTATAACTATCGACAGTCAAATCAAAGGGTTCAAGGTCATTCGCGACTCCACCCTTCTCATAAATCGTTTTGCTCGGCTGCATTTTCGAATAGCTTACTTAATCCCAGAATACTCATATGTCTGATTTGTGTGGAAATTTATGCGTTCAAGAAAAACGAGCTAAATTAATTCAGGAAGGGAGACGTTTCATTTGTTGCAACACTGGTTGTTATGTTAAAAAGTGCAAGAAAGAGGTTTGCTCGTTTTGTAAAGGTCGACATTCGCGTGCTATTTGTTTTAAGTTAGAAAAATCTAAGCAAAATTTGCATTTGGAGGAAAAGAATGTTGACGTTAAAACTAAGTCTTCAAATTCTGTTTTTCATAACAGAGGTGGAGTTCTATTGCAATGTGTGAAGGCCGAAATTATAGGTCGTTCTTCATCGGATAGGATATTTTGTCTTTTTGATAATAGAAGTGAGAAATCGTTCATCAAAAAAAATGTGTCTCGTAGGTTGGGGGTTGAAAATATTAGGTTCGGAAAGGCTAAATATTTTTTCGTTCGGTTGTAAAACTCCTAAAAACCAAACTTGTAGCAAGGTCGAGGTTAGACTAAGAAATGTATTAAGCGGAGAAGAGACTGTGATTGAGGCATAGGAAATTGAGGAAATTTCAAAGGCAACACTTAGCCTACCTAACCCAGATGCGTGGGCAGAAATGGAGACGAAAGGGTTTAGGCTAACATTCAGTTGAAATGAATGTTCTGAGAATTGTGAAATTTCATTGTTAATAGGTTCCGATTTGTATTGGTCTTTAATACATCGGATAAAGAGACTAGATTCATCATTTGTTGCAGTCGAGACTAGTCTAGGGTGGTCTCTTCAGGGAAAATGCGATGAGCGGAGTGATTGTACTTCGGTACATTTGGTTCACAGTGAAGAGAAATCCATTTCGGCTGAACTAAAGAGATTTTGGGAGGTAGAAAGTTTATGAATACTTGATAAGGATTCGGTGATTTTAGGTAATGGGGATGAAGAGATACTTGGTGAGTTTGATAAATCAGTTAGTTTCGTAGATGGTCGATATCGTGTAATTTTGCCATGGAAACCAGATATGAGAGAGGCTTTACAAAATAATAAAACTGTCGCACGTAAGCATTTTGAGGGGTTGGTTCGTAGGTTTAAATGTGTTCACGAGTTGTTCTGCGAGTATAAGGATGTAATTGATGACTATGATAGGGAAGGTACTGTTGATCGTACTTCTTGTGATTCTTTATCGGATAGTCAGGGATTTTACCTACCCCATCATGCAGTGATACGTAGCGACAAAACCACAAGTCGTATTCGAATAGTATTTGATGGTTCAGCACACGAAGATGGACATTTATAGTTGAACCAAAGTTTATATACGGTACCAAATTTTTGCATCCCAACATTTTAGAACTCCTCTTATGTTTTCGAAAAAATCCTGTATCATTTACAGCTGATTTAAAATCGGTTTTTCTTCAAATTGAATTAGACCTTCGTGAACGAGATTTTACACGTATCTTTTGGACTGATAATTTGAATAACGAGCCATACGTTTTGAATTTCACGAGAGTTCTTTTTGGACTTTGACCAAGCCCATACCTTCTCGCAGCAACTTTAAAACATCATTTTAAAAAGTACAAGGAGCAATATCCTTGCACATTTGACTCGTTAAATAGTTCCATTCACGTATGTTGATGACCTCATTTGTGGACAGAATAATGTTTTGGACGCTCTATGTACTACCTTGGAGTGCTTGCAAGTATTCAGTGACTCAGGCATGTTATTGCGCAAAAGGCGAAGTAATTCGAAACAACTTAATTTGTTATGGCAGCCAGGTGTCGAAACGGAATCCTCTGAAACTAGTGCTATTGATCTTAGACCACCAACTAAGGTTTAGGACTTGCTTGGGATCCAGAAAAGGATTTAATTTATTTCGATCCAAAGGATCTATTGAAGTTTATGTCACGTAGAGGAGAATCGAAAAGATTTATTCTGAGTGTGGTTGGTCGCATCTTCGACCCATTGGAATTCTTGGCCCATTCATTATCAAATTAAAATGTCTACTTCAGGATCTTTGGACTCTGGGAGTAGACTGGGACTCTGAACTTCCCCAAAGCTACGACACAAGTGGCAGCAGTGGAGTAGCGAAGCTGAGGGCTTGACTGAGATAAAGATACCACGGTTCTATATTTAGGTGACATAGATCAAGAAATATCAAAGTTTGAGATAAATTGTTTTTCAGACGCGAGTAAATCAGCTTATGAAACAATATTGTACTTACGATTTTTTACTTGCAATAACGAAATCGAAACTAGTTTTATTTGCTCAAAAAGTCGTGTGGCATCTTTGAAGTCATTGACGCTTCCTCGTCTTGAACTGACAGCAGCCTTATCGTCAGCGAGGTTGAAGTGCCATCTTGTCTCAAATTTGATGCTAATATATATTATTGGGCCGATTCTCTTATTTCGTACTGCTGGATACGTGGCGATTATTCAGCGTTCAAACCATACGTTAAAAATCGTGTTCAAGAGGTACAATCGCTCTCTGATCCGATCCAGTGGGGAAACTGTCCAAGAAAGGACAACCCTGCTGATCTCCTTTCGCGTGGTACATCTGCCGTTAAGTTAGCACAGAATGAGCTGTGGTGGCACGCCCTACCTTGGCTTAAACTAACACCCAATCATTGGCCAAATCGTCACCGAGATATTTTAGATTCGGAGCTGTGTTCGGAAGAATTAGAACATCGTTCTAGTGTGCATGTGGCAGTTACCCAACCGAGGGAATCTCTTGTTGACATAAATCGATTCAGCAGCCTTAAGAAACTCTTGAAAGACAGTGAATTTTTTTCAAGATTTTGTCGCAGATAAAGTATCCACTGGAAGTTCATAGTTGAACGTGCGCCTTGTTGGGGTGGATTTTACGAACGTCTTGTTAAAACAATAAAGGAGCCTTTACGTAAAAGACTTGGCAGGGCACTTCTAACGCTTGAAGAACTTTCAACGATACTTTCAGAAGTTGAAGTCATCGTTAAACATTGACCACTGACATAAGTGGAGAATGATCCAGGAGAGCCGGAACCACTCACACCGGCCCACTTCCTCGAGTTAGGTTATGGTGACTCTAAATATTCTATACATTTCATCGAACAGATCGACGCCACTACGGCAAAGGAGTCGTACAAGTGCCTTATCGAACTCTTCTTTTAAAACAACTTTGGAGACGCTGGAAAGAACAGTATTTGCTCCTGTTAAAAACAGTTAATCATTTTAAAACACCATCTGTTCATAAGAATTTAAAATTAAATGACGTAGTTCTTGTTGAAGGAAATACAAAATCAAAATTATTGAGGGAACTTGGAATAATCAAAGAAATATTTATTGGAAGAGACCATAATGTTAGATCTTGTCTTGTAAAAACCTTTAAAGGTCTTTTCAAAAAAACCCATTCAATTGCTGTACCCTTTAGAAATTTAATAATATACTTGAATTAATTTTGTTTATATTTTTCAGTTTAATGGTAGGAGATAGCACATTATTAATTAATCTCTGTTACATTTATTTTTCTGTGAAATCGTGAGGTATATATCCTAGTATTTGTTAATTTGTAAATTGAAGCTTTGTCATCATTAAATTTCATTAAATTTGTGTACTTTAATGTATATTTACTCTTGCAATATGTGTAATTTAGATTTTGATTAGTAGTATTGTACACTATCTGGCCAAAAGTTTCCGGACACCCCTTAAGAAAGTGGTTCTGGCGAGTGACGCAATTTGATACGTAATTGAAAACTATAAAAGTGTTGGTAGTGGTTTGTCAGATTGTATTTATGCGTTTGTGAGGCAATGAGTAAGTCAAAGGAGCTTAGTGAGTTTGATCATGGCAGTATAGTGGGATGCCACCTTTGTGGGAAATCAGTTCGTGAGATTGCGGACATTCTACAGAAGCCTAAATCCACTGTGAGTAACGTAATTGTGAAGTGGGAACGTCGAGGCAGTGAAACTGCAGAAAAACGAACCGGTAGGCCGAAAATACTTGGTGAACGCAGCTGCAGAACTCTGAAAAGGGTCGTGAAACAAAGTTGCAAGTCCTCGTTGGTGGAAATTTCTCAGGAGTTCCGAAGTTCCTCAGGAATTAGTGTTAGCAGCAAGACTGTCCATCGAGAGTTAAAAAACTTGGGATTTCATGGTCGTGCAGCCGCTCACAAGCCAAACATCACTCCACAGAATGCGAAGCATCGATTGCAATGATGTTGAGCTCACCGTCATTGGACTGTGGACATGTGGGAAACTGTTCTTTGGAGGGATGAATCTCGCTTTACAGTCTGGCAGTCGGATGGACGCGTCTGGGTTTGGCGGATCCCCGGCGGACGTTTCTTTAGTGACTGCATTGTGCCGACTGTTAAGTTGGGTGGTGGAAGCATAATGGTGCAGGGGTGTTTCTCGTGGTTTAGCCTGGGTCCGTTAGTTCCTGTGATTGGAAACATGAACTCTGAGATGTATGTGGACATTCTGAACAATGCTGCAATCCCTACTCTATGGTAATATTTCAGGGAAGGCCCATTTGTCTTCCAGCAGGATAACTGCTCCATTCACACAAAGGAGGCTTGCACGGACGTGGTTTGGCAAAATGGGTGTTCAAAAACTGTACTGGCCTTCTCAGAGCCCCGATCTAAATCCCATAGAACACCTTTGGGACGAATTAGAGCGCAGATTACGTAGCCAGCCAAATCGACCACCCTCACTGCAAGCACTCACTTCAGCTGTGATGGACGCCTGGAAGGCAATTTCTACGGTCACCTATCAAAAATTGGTGGAAAGTCTTCCCAAACGTGTGCAGGCTGTCATCCATGCAAAAAGGGGATGAACATCATATTAATATGTGCCTCAGGGCGCTCTAAGTCCATACAACTGGGTGTCTGGATACTTTTGGCCAGATAGTGTATATCAGTATTTTCTTTGTTAGACAGTGGCGTAACGTGCACCCCCGCATCGCGGGGGACCCAGGGTTCCAAAGGGGCCCAAAGCCTGACTGACGCAAGTGCCTACCCTTTGTAAAATTCAACGTGGGGGCCCAGGGTTCCAAAGGGACCCAAATCCTGACTGACGCAAGTGCCTACCCTTTGTAAAATTCAACGTGGGGGCCCAAATGTTCTCCGTTACGCCATTGTAGTTAGAATTGTATTTGACTAATTGAATGTATTAATTTTTGTTTGATATTTACTGGGTGAACATTCTGTTCACCGGTGGTGTGTGTGCCGAAATATTGGACACGCGAGGGTGCTGGTGTGTGCACATCTGTATTAAAATCGTAAAGATCGTTAGTGTGTAACTTGTATCGTAGAATGTAAGCCGCATCGCGGCAATTCGTATCTAATTAAACATTACTATACTTAAATTATCTCATGGAATTATACTTATTGTGGACTGTCTAACTAATTCGCCCGGATACACTCATTTCACTTCGTTTGTTTTCGAAATAATGCACTCTTTGCTTCGTTTATAATTCGTCACAGCGCCTGTTCGTTACATCCCACTTCAACTACGCCATCGTCGAGAGAGATTGCGCTGGTGTAAGGACCATGTTGGTTGGGATCACCAAAATTGGTCTAGAGTGATGTTCGGCGAATCTCGTTTCAGGGCGACAAGTGATTCTGGCCACCAATTACTGTGGAGAGAGCTGTGAGAGATTAGACCCTCTCTCTCTTGCCCGCCTAGATATGTGTGAGGAAGGGAAAAAACATTAGCCATAATAAAAAACAATGTATTTATTGATCTTGCAAAAATAGAAACTCTGATTCAATAAATTTCACCGTGAAGAAATATTCTCAATATGAACAAAATGTGGATAAATAGCACGATACACGTATTATTAAGAGACTATCAAAATCGATCCTCTCGTTATAGGATCAAATGTACTATCCCACACTTAAATATTAATTCAACTATATTAATTCACACAATCGTCACTTTAAATCTTTCCTCTATTAAATATTTGAAATACTCTATGGAAAGTTATAATACCTGATCAGAGTAGCAATGAATTCTATCTTATGCCGTTCACTCTCCTTCTCTTCGCTAGCTAGAAAACCTAGACCAGGGATGGTGAACCAGTGGTACACGTGCCATTGATGGCACGCGACACAATATTTAGGGCCCGGCACCGATCAAAACTGTTAGCTTTTTAATTCAAAATAACAAAATTCAATATGAAGTATTACGAGAAACGTGAGTGATCGATCGCAGTTTTCAGCCAGATTTTCTCAGTTCAAAAAATTATCGGAAACGCTAGTTTTTTTTATATGTACTTAGATGTGACTTCATTTAATAAACTGAATTTGTCCCAATTCTATTGGTTGTAAATTGAAAAATTTGAAATGCAACTGATTGATTTTCAGTCTAGTTCAATATGGATTCAAAAATTTATTGAAAAAAAGGAGAAAGTTGAAATTGATTAAAACAGAAAGATTAACAAACAATATAAGTAAAAATTGGAAACATGGAATTCTATTCTAGATACATTTAGCTGTTTGAAAAATTTTTTGCTCGTGCTATTTTAACCATATTTTCATCTACCTATGCCTGCGAGTCATTATTTTCAGAGATGAATAAAAACTCACTTGGAAATCGTTTGGAAGACGACTTCAATTCAGCTTGCATTCTGGTAAAAGTAACATCTTACAATTCTAATACAAGTTATTTGTTATCTAATCTACCTTACTCTAATCTTGCTTTTATTTTAATTACACATAAATAAAAAATTTACTACAATACTGTGCGTAATGCATTTTTTCGTTGTAATGAAAGAGTTTTGAGTTGTTAGTATTTAAATCTATTATTTTCTCAATAATCACAAGTCAAAATTATTCGACACGGCACGTCTATACCTCCTTAAACATTTCTTTAAGAAAGAATGGCACTTTGGAAATTCGTTATGAATTTCCAAACAGCGGTCGAGCCAAGAGATGCATCAAGATTAAAAGCGCCTTTCATCTTGTGCGAGTTATAATGTACGTGAGTCAACCGAAATCGTCGTGTGACAAGGGCGACATTCCAGACAATTTGATGAATCTAGAACAATGGTCCCATTTTCACATCAATCGACCCTTGCACCCGCACAACATTGCCTCTCTGTGTACTCTGTTCCCAGGAGGCATAGAAAAATTACTGTGGGAGCAGGTGGGCCATAAAAATGTGTCTAGTTGGGAATAGATGATTAAACGTACATCTGACGAGTGGGGAAATTTCAAATGGAGTGTACCCATCCATGTGACGGGCTGGAAATTTTTAAATTGTGTGATTCCCTTTCATCCGCGTTACGAGGAAACGGAGGAATGGACCCCTCTATGTTTGCATCTATACGGTACCAAAAAACTATATTTGAAGGAAGGAAATAACGGGAGAAAGGGTTCCTTTCAAAGGATTAGAGACGAAATGTACGTGTTGTCTCGCAAACAACAAAATATCATGAATGAAATTGAAACTGCAAAACAAGAATGGGCCATGGACCAAACGGTGATGTTAAGTACCAAACTCAACAAGATGAAAGAGAAAAATGACCTGATTCAAAGAGAAAGAGACTTAATGAAAGAAAAAAATGACCTGATTCAAAGAGAAAGAGACTTAATGAAAGAAAAAAATGACCTGATTCAAAGGGAAAGGGATATATTGAAAACAAAAGAAAATGAATTGAAAACCAAAGAAAATGAGTTAAACTCTAAAGTGCAAGGTATGTCACGCGAAATTAAAATATTGAAAAGGATATTACAGGGAAAAAGAGTGAACAGAATCTCTTCCAATCCATGGCGTTGGAACAGTCGAGTAAAAAGATTATCTCGACCTCCTTCAGCTCTCTCTCAACGTTCTCGTTCACTAACACATTTTTCAGTCTGAACAAACTTGGTGGCATTCATCAATGACTTGGAAAATGATTACAACCTTACTAAAAAAAAAAATTTTTTTTTTTTTTTTTTTTTATAGTTGTAGAGTTTAAAGATTTGTCTCGTCTCATGATACTCATTCCGGCAAAAATGAATTCGCCAGACTATGAAGATTTTATTGACATGTTTAGTGTGCCAACCCCAATTTCACCTTTGCCACCGACTCCAATAGCTTCTCCCTCCCATGAAGCCTCTGAAGATGTGATTTATGATGCGTTACCTCCCATGGAGCAATCTACCGTTTCCGAATCACCTTTGAAGGATTCCATGGAACCATCTACCATTTCCGAGTCACCTTTGAAAGAACCCGTGGATCCACCCAAGGTTTCTAAATCACCTGATCCACCTACCAAAAAGGCCCCTGTCAAGAAGATTCATTCCGTGATTCATCGTTCTTCGCGATCCAAGGAAAGATGGCACGAGGAGAATGAAGAACGAAGGAATGAGAAACGATGGCACGAGGAACCAAGGCCACGAGATCCCAGATTGTACAAGAGACCCCCTTTCAGACCTCCGTATCAAAGGCATCCTTTCAAACCCAGAGGGTTTCAAAGACCCCCGTATGCACAGCAATTGATGCCCACTTCTCAGGAAAATGCCCAAGTCTTTTTCCACAGCCAAGGTTTGGCCGTGTTGTGTATTAGAACCAGTGGTTTCACGCTGACCAACGGAGTCGTCTCGTATGCCATGGATCGAGAATGTCGCCACGAACTCTTTAAATTTTTACACTATCTCAATGTCGGTACCATTTGTGTCACGGACCAACATTCCAAACAAACCTTCAAGGATATTCAAGCCAGTTGGAGCTCCTCGAGCCCCTTCAAGCGAACCCCTGTGATGTTGTTAAATGCCAATGGACGCGAGCTGGGGCAATGTCCGTTTTGTAATCAAACCACCTGTCATCGTTGGATTGCCGTGCAAGGCATGTGTGCCATTTTGCATCAACCCATCAATCCCATTTTTCATTCGTGATTGGCTACGGATGACTCCACCCACATCCTGTTGGAACGTATAAAAGTAGACGCGTCTCGACGCTTTGTATCATTCGACGCTTTGCTTTAGTGCACAATGGATCAAATTGATGCCTTTCCCGAGCACATTTCCACGACCGTGATGCCCGTGACGCTGCCCGAGAAGACCGACGCTTTGGTATATGCCGCTCGGCAGGGACACGTCCGGGCGTGCATCCTTTACCAGGAGCCCAATACTAAACGAGTGTTTGTCTTGTTTTGCAAAGACAATTGGCATCAAAAAAAGACATTGTTGGATAATTTCAAGCGTGCCATCCTAGAGGCCAAGCACGTGAACGAATTCAGGCCCGACGATGTCTTGTGGGAGAAAATCTCCAAAGGAATGTTGAGAAATCCCGATCGACTCTTGAAAAATACCGACAAGAGGATGGTGTACATGTACAACAACATGTTTTTTGTGAAAAAAGACTTTACGTTTGGCTTTCGAACGGTAAAGTCGGGCGAGATTCACTTGATTCAAACGACCCACGTGCCCATGCTGATTTATGAACTGCCCTCGTCCAGTCTCAGGTGTCGGGCCAATCCCAATGTGTTTCGGAGGAGCTTTGAACCGTTTGACCAGATGCTCTATCATCGAATGGTGTTGGAACCCCACACGGCGTATCCGATCCCGGCTGGAACCCGTTACATCTTGTTGACGGTGCAAAAGACAATGTTTGGTGTGGACATTATCCCCGAAAGGATTCTCCCCCAGCTCCTGGAGAATGGATTTCACCTGGGGGATTTTCGACAAAGGAAACGCTTTGATCAAAAGGCTTACAAGCTACCCCCTCCGACCCCGGCTCATGTACCGGCCGAGACACACAAACGGCCTTTGGAACAACAGCCCAAGCCTTTATCCAAAAAGAAAAGAGTGATTATCACACCCATCATCAGACCTTCTGTGCCTTCTGTGAGGATTATCAAACCTTCCACGGCCTTGTCCACCCCTCAACCTGTGAGTATTCCAGAGCCACCTGAGCAGACAACATTTCAAATCCCAGATCCATCACCTGAGCTGACAACATCTCAGATTCATCTACCAGATCCACCTGAGCAGACAACACTTCAAATCCTTTTACCAGATCCACCTGTGGTCGAGACAACATCTCAGATTCTTTTACCAGATCCACCTGTGGTCGAGACAACCCCTCAGATTCTTTTACCAGATCCACCATCTAATCAGACAACATCTCAGATTTATTTACCAGATCCAAATGTGGTCGAGACTTTGGAGCCGACTCTTACGGATGACTCTTCCATAGATCAAATCATGTCGTCCGTATTTGGAGACTATTTGCCGCAAGGGATTCCCTCGGCGCATTCTCAAGAACCTCAGGTGCTGGACACGGTGCCTTCCCTGTTTGATGAGAATAATGATCTCATCTCGTTTTTGGACTATTTTGAAGCAGGGTTGGCCATGGAGCAACAAGAAACTCCCATGGATTTGACCATGCCCCGAATGAAAAAAAAAGTGATAAACACTACTGGATTTAAAGTGATTAAACCCTTGGATCTGTCTATTCGCAATGGTTTGCATTGCATGTAAATATTATGTTGATGTAAATATTATCTTGATGTAAATAATGTAAATATTATTTTGATGTAAATCTTGTAAATATTATTTTTTGTAAATATTGTAACTATTAATTTGTAAATAAATTTAATGTTTGCCAGAAAACAGTCTCATTTTTTTGTCCAAAAACATACCAAGTTTGGAGACAAGAGCATGTAAAAAAATGGTTTCGGTACAACACTTGTTGGACCAGTGTCGACAGCACACCACGATCGTCTTGGGAAACCTGGGTCGGTGGCCGGATCGAGTCGCGTATTACGAGCCAGATTATCCTTATACCATCCTGTTTGAACCCAATTTTGGGGTGCATATTCCTCGTTCGTTTGGAAAAACGGTGATTGTGTTTACGAGTCATTTGGATCTGACCTGGGACCCAGGGGTCGAATTGAGATTCTTTCAAGTGGGTCGTTCTCCCTCTCACCGAGTTTGGGAAGCGTATCAACCTCACATGACGGATGCGTACAGTGTCGATTTGACAGACTGCCTTCGAGTCGCAGACGTGTACGTGAAATGGTTGACGTGGTTGGACGATTGGGAAATGCATCGAGACGATCCTGTGCCTTGGCGCATCGTGGGTCTCCAACCTTGGAAACGGGCTTTGGAACAACACGTGCAGCGCTCGCATGAAAAGGCTTTGGCGCATGGAATGCCCTCTGACGTCACGCTCCTCGATCATATATAAAGCGAGCCATTCGCCGCTCGAAATCATTCTGCTTTTTTGAAGCAACATGTCTGTGTTGAGTCAACCCGCCTATTTTGCGCATGCCAACGTGTTTCATCACGAGGGCAAGCCAGTGCCCATCGAATTGTCCATTGCCACGATTCCCAGGGATGGCAGCGATCCCGAGGTGATGTGCATCACCGTGAATCATGCCGGGCAACCCTCCAATCCCAAAGATGTTCGATTCAATTGCCAAGAAAATGCCCGTCTTCGTCTGGTACACCACCCGTTACCCAAGAGTGTGCCCGTGGAATACTTGCCCTTTTGCGTGAGGGGCAAGTTTAGTCAGTTGGCCCGAGGCAACAGGGGCCTGATGGTGGTCAAAGGATTAAAACAACAAAAAATGTTTCAAGAGCTCGGACTGTATGCCATGGCCCTGGAGAATCTGCCAGACTTTAAAGACATTTGCGATGGAACCTTTCCCGACCCCATGCATGAGGGGGTGCACGAGGAAGAGGACATTTCATACTGCACCATGGTAAAATCGTACCAATTTGCCAAATACCTGCAGCAATTTAATAAGGTGCATGCTGAATGGAGCTACAAAGTGTCGGCATTGACACAGTAAAGGGATATTGGCCCGGAAAAAGGGGGATCGAATCGACACAATTGTCGATTCGGTCCCCCTTTTTTCGGGTCACATAATGTACCAAGATTGAAAGGTACATTTTAAAAACTTTTGCTGAATTGTGCTGTTTGATGGATTGATCTGTATGGTGGAACCTTTTGCTGTTGGATGCACCAAGATTGAAATGCACAGTTTAAAAACTTGTGATGCAGCAAGATTAAATTTATCCGTATTGTGGAACCTTGGTGCTGAATCGTGCTGTTGTATGCCATAAATGTCTGGTGATTCAAGATTGGAAAAGCATCAGCCAATAGGAATCGATTCACGTGACCCCAGCAGAGTATAAAAGGCGAGCGCTCAGCCACCAGAGACATTCTCACTCAGCAACATGTCTTCTCTAGCGTTTTTCGCACATGCTAACGTATTTCACCATGGTGGTCAACCTGTTCCGGTCGAACTCTCCATTGCCAGCATACCGGAGGATGGCACAGAGCCCAAGGTGATTTGTATCACGGTGGATCACTCCAACCTCCTCACGACAGACAAAGACAGACGAGCCAACCGCTACATTAACGAACGGCTCAGCCTGAAAAGTCACCTGCCTGGATCTGTGCCTCTCGAATACTTGGATTTCTGCGTCCGGGGCAAGTTTTGTCACCTGGCCCAAGGAAACAGAGGCCTGATTGTCGTGAAGGGCTCGGATCAGCGGAAAATTTTTGAAAAGCTGGGACTTTTTACGATCAATCTGGAAATATTGCCTCATTTCCGGGATTTAAATGACCACAGCCTGCCTGACCACCTGCACGATGATGTGCACGAGAACTTTAACATTTCCGAGTGTACCATGGTGAAATCGTATCGATTTGCACGATACCTGCAGTATTTTAATAAGCTGCAGGCTGAATGCAAAAAACAGACGTCTCATTTAGTAGAGTGAGTCAAAAAAATTTTACCGAAAAAAGGGGGATCGAGTCGACACAAGAGTCGACTCGGTCCCCCTTTTTTCAAGACACACAATATGCCAACATTGGATGGCATCTTTTTTAAAACTTGCACCAGTCAATAGGAATCGTTTCACATGACCTCATTAGAGTATTAAATACACCAAGATTGGAATAATATATAGATTACACTTACCTATTGTCGTCTTTTTATCACACCCAGATGTCTCGTTGAGTGGGCATATCCTCTGTTTTCTCACCGAAATTGGAGGGCTTGTCTCGTTGAATTGGCATGTTTTCTCATCAAGATGCATCCATTTCATTGGACCCCTTCACGATGCCTCCATTTCATTTGACATGATTAAATTTCATTTGACCCCTGTTTAAATTTCCTTTGTGGATGACCCCTGTCTCAATTGTCTCTCTGGGATGGCATGAAACATTTTCTCTCGCCCCGTGCTAAAATATTTTTGGGAGAAATCTGAAAAATTTTGTGTTGTTCTCAGGAGGAACTTTGAGAGAACTTTGAAATCGAGACCCTAAACACAACGTTGGGATAAAAAATGGGGTGAAAGGGGATACAATGCATACAAAAAGAGCCCTTGGAACGTTCTCAGTTAAACTTTGAAAGAGAATGGAATCGAGACCGTAAAGACAACGTTGTGATGAAAAAGTAGACCCTAGTCATACAAAAAGAGCCCTTTGAACGTTCCTTTGGGATCGGAAAGGCAAGGGTTGGATAAAAAGTAGGGGGACAAGAGTCATGTAAAAAGAGTCGTTTGAAACGAAAAGGGGGAACCAAAAAGACGGTGTGGAGATCGATTCAAATGAGAGGGTTTCAATTCAAATGAAACGATTTTCGTTTCAAATGAGAGGGTTTCAAATGAAATGGTTTTCAATTCAAATGAGATGGTTTCAAATGAGACAATTTTCATGATTCATTTCAAATGAGATGGTTTCAACAAAGATCATTTTCGTTCCAACAAAGATTGTTTTCGTTTAAAAAAAAGGTCGTTTTCCATTTCACATCATTTTTTGAAAGGGTCACGGTGCTCAGCTATTTTTTCGACCGACTGTAGGGACATACGGTAAATCTACTGGTGTCATTCGTAATGAGAATGCCCTAATAGTTCGGTGTTCCGTATCTGGAGGATTTTCCGTACATCGCGATCGATCACCCCCATACTCGCATCGATCGCTTAAAAGTTTAAATATCTGTTTCGATCATTCTGACCCCTGAATGCACTATTCCTCGAACCACCTTGTCGACCGCCTTGATTGTGGAATCGATGATCCAATTGACCACCTCGGCGTCGACCATCGAATCTCCGATTATCCGCAACACCTTGACTCTCAAATCTATTGAACTCTCTCCGTGGTCTGCTATTGTCCGCGTATCTATTGTTACTCTCGTTTCCCTCCAATTTTCCTGCCGATTCCTGTTAGGGAAACGATTGTTCTCGTTTGGTTTTATATCTCGGGATTCCCAACTCGAACCTCTGATCTTTCTATTTAGAAACCTTTCCTCATACTTATCAATTATTTGTAGGAGGTTAGATGTGGTTTGCGGATGCCTAACCTCTACATAATCTAAAATCTGAGGTTCTAACCTACTAAAAATATGATCCATCAATTTTTCCTCCGTCATTTCGAGTTTTAAGATTTTGTGAATCTTCAACAAATCATACACAAAATCAGACGGTTTTTGGTTATGCTTTTGAGATGATGTAATAGAAACGAGTTTCTAGTTCCGACCTATTTCTAACCACGGGGAACTGTTCTGACAACACTTGCTTTAAGTGCGCGTAATCCGTCGCCTTGTCTTCAACAACCCTATAACCTAGAACCTGAAACCAATCTAGTGCCCGTCCTGTGAGATGACCCTTTAAATATGCACAAGCTGGTTGTGTGGGTATCTCGTAATATGTTAAGTTATAAGTTTTCCAAGAATTCTGCCACGTTCTCCACCCCCGAAAAATACTGCTCAGGGATGATTCAAAAATTAGATCCGACTCTATACTCGGGATTTACTCGTTGGGCGCCACTGTGGAGACCCCACCCCTGGGTCTCACCTTGAACACCAAGATTAATTTGAGGCAAAGAACCACTAAGAGCCATTTTGAATAACAATAATATTTATTTATTATTATAATTTTCTCAAAAAAATCTCTGATAACATATAATACTATTTATTATGTTACGTCCAATAAAGGGATTTACCTTTATTCTAAATTAAATTAAGAATGATGCAACTAATTAATAATTAAGCTCAAGATCAAGCAAGGTCTACCGAAATAGGAGATCCGAGAAATACACGTACTCGAATTCTTAACTTTCATTAACTTTAACTAATTCGCTTAAACTGACGCTTATTTTAAGCGTACGTAAATTATATTTACCGCTGGCTATATTAGCTTTCTGGTACGTTTAGCAGCACGACGTCTTCACGCATCTTATATCCTGAAATCCTCTAATATTGCGTTTAAAGTTGCTGGCTCAATAGCCTTCCATCATCCACGTTGCTAGCTTACAATGCTCGACTTAAATACCTTATCTATTCTGCATGTCCCGTTCATCTTTTTGGAGTTGATTGGAAATAAACGCGAATTTATATTCCCCAAAAAGACGCCTAAGAAGATTAGTGGAAAGGTTCCGTACAGATTCGTCACAAATTTAGAGAAAGGAAAGGGAATTGGCCGGATTGTCATTGGTGTAGAAATTAGATTTTGAGCGATCTAAGTATTATGAAGATGTTAGTTCCCATAAAAGTTGATTAGATGTTGCGCTGCTTAAATTTAGAGAAATTGAGGTGATAAGATTATGGTAGTTTTTGATAAAAATTGGTTAGATCTTCATTTGTGCAGTATTCGGATTTAGAGATATTAAAGTGTAAGGAAGAGGTTAAGTTTTGATGGAAATAATTATTTCGTGTTAATTATGTTTGCGCTTGGAATTGAGTTGTTTTTTTAGATGTTAAGGTTTGTTAATTTTTTTTTTTTTTTTTTTTTTTTTTTTTTTTTTTTTTTTGTGAATCTGTTGTTCTAGTTGAGATGAGATTTTAATTGTTGGAGCAATGTTATGTTTGGGGAATAAGTATTGGTTACAGGGATTTTTTTTCTGTGGATATGTATGATAGTATTGGACTTCGTAAATGCGCCTGATTTGTTGTTGTAATTTTTTTTGTCTCTCTCTCCTTGTTTCTGTTAAAATTTTGATTTGGAGTTGTCATGCAAATTAATTTGGGGGGTATTTTTGTAGTTTAGACGTTTTGTGTATGATTTAATCTTGGTGTGCTTGAACGATAAAGAAAAACAACCCATCTCATGCTAGACGCTGTCCATGTCATTCTGGTGCACTCCTACCCGGAGCATTTTCGTCTGCACCCCCACCCCCGCGGGTGCCACAGTCCAGGGGAGGAACTTTGGGCGTTGGTTCTCTCTGGCGCATTAGGAGGAACTTTCTCCCTCGCGTCCCCCTGCTGTCGCAAGCGAGATCAGAAATTCAGCATCTCTTTTTCTCTCTAGGGTCACCGTTTTCCCCCGCCCCCCTTTTTGTTTGTTTACTTTTCTCTCGTAGCTACTTGATGATAATTTTTTTTTCTAGACGCAATAGCCTTTCTTTCGTAATATTTTGTTTTGTTGAATTTTGTGGAAATCTTCTACCTTGCATCATGATTAAATACAACTTGGTTATTTATAATGAATTTTCAAATTTGTATGAAACTTAGCTAAACTTTACTTAACGCTCGTTTTTTTATAATAAACAAATAAATAAAATTTTTTTCCTCTTACATTTAATTCACATTCTTTCCGCTAGAATTTTTTTTACAATTATGCAACTTGTGTCATGTCGTTTTCTGATGTTTAAGTGAGATATTGTTGTACCTAGTTATTTAATGAATTTTTAGCTCAATTTTTTTTTTTTTTATGCAACTTGTTTCATGTCATGTTTTGATGTTTAAGTGAGACATTGTTGTACCTGGTTATTTAATGAATTTTTAGCTCAAATTTTTTTTCATGCAACTTGTTTCATGTCATGTTTAAGTGAGACATTGTTTTACCTAGTTATTTAATGAATTTTGAGCTCAAATTTTTTTATGCAACTTGTTTTATGTCATGTTTGGATGTTTAAGTGAGACACATTGTTGGACCTGGTTATTTGAAGGAGATAGTTAATTGTGGAGTTCATGATTATGTGGAATATTTGAGATGGTTCTTTGAAGGTGATAGTTAATTGTGGAGTTCATGATTATGTGGAATATTTGAGATGGTTCTCGGAGATAGTTAATTGTGGAATTCATGATCATGCGGAATATTTGAGATAGTTATTTGAAGGAGATAGATAATTTCGAGCTAATGATTATGTGGTATATTTGAGAAAGTTGTTTGATGGAGATGGGAAAATTTAGTTAATAATTATGTGAGATATTTGAGTAAATAAATTGGAAGTTACCGAGAAGTTTGAGTTGGTGAGATTGAGACATGGGATATTGATGGGTCTCATTTTGTGGTGTCGAATTCTGGGGAATCATTTGGAAGTCACCAATAGGTTTTGGTTTCTGTTGTGTTTTTGGTTAGCTCCCAGTCATGTATTGTACATTTAAAAAGAAAAAAAAATTTCCTTCTTAAAAAAAAAAAAAAAAGTGTAGTATATTTCTAAACTCATAAATGCACAAATCCACCACACAACATTAGGTCCACAAAGTCAGCTTGTTAGTGGTCTAGCTGTGAAGTATATGTGCATTTCACACACAGTATACATTCTAATACACACATAGACTAATATTTCCAGGACTACAGTTTGAAATTATTTATGACCAATCAAACGCTCATGACATGTCAAGCATTTTTTTTTTTTTTTTTTTTTGCATGCAATCTGATTTGCATCTAGGGTCGTAAGGTTCTGTTGTGTCTTTGGTTAGCTCCTAGTTATATACTGTAGCGTTCGTTTCAATATATTTTTTTTGTCGCGTATCGAATTATGTTGTTGGCTGGTTTCGCATGCGGATTATGCTTGGTTGGTGAGGAATTCATTTACTTTCGGTCTCGTGGAAGAGTGAATGTATTTTTTGGGAGGTTTAGATAATCATTTTGACGAATTTGTGAATTACTTTTAATCAATATGTTTAATTACTTGGAACGTTCAGAAGTGATGTTGATTAGTTAAGTGAATTTTTTTAGGGATTTGTGTTGTTGAATTATGTGAGCAGTTGCTAAATTTTTTTTTGGTTGAATTTACTACAAATGTGTTGGCACTCAGGTCATAGGTTGCATTAACAATTTTATATATATATTTACAATTTTTTTGTCTTACATTTTCAACTGCATTTGGGATTTCTGGAATTCATTTCTCAATATGGAAATTCACATGTATTGAATGTAGAACTTTTTTTTCTTTCTCTCGAATTTTTTTATGTTTTAATCAAATTAGTTTCATTCTGTAAATTCGGATTTGCATTGTTTTTTTCTTTTTTGTCTCGATTGTACATTATGTTTCTTGTGTTGACGGTTGCGGGCAATCGCTGTATCGCAAGAAATGGGATGTGCAGTTTTTTCTTTTTCCGCTTTGTAAACACTGGGAGTGCATCCTGATCACATGCACACTCATCGTTTGCAATTCTAAATTTAATTTGCAATTTCTTAGGCTATTGAGCATTGTCAAAGATTACAAAAAAAATTTTTTTTTGTCTGACACATGCACATCATATTATTCATGTCATAATTTCGATGTTACATGGTTATATATTGTGTTCGTTTTCTTAGTGCTACGTTCTTATTGATTATGCGTGTTTCACTTGTAATTATTTCTTTATCACATTTTTTTTAATGTTTGCATGTGTGGTTATTGTGAGTATCAAAGCTATGATATATGTATGTTTTGAATTTACTATGCGTTACTTGACTTGATATTTTTGCATTTAGTGTCACACAATTAATTAAGATTATTCAATTTATTCTATTTGTTATTTTATATATGTAGTCCTTGTGAATTGTTCGGTGACCCAGGTCTCATCTCAAATTTTTTTTGTTCGGAAGATGAATTTAATATCAGTTGTTTATTGTTGAATTTTTTTTTCCCTTTACCCTCACAGCGTTTGGGGAATTGGGACTTAACTTTGAAAACTTTGCTTAATAATTTTTTTCCCCTCTCTTCTGTTGCATTTTCAATTGCAAATTATGGGTGGACGCGGTTGGTGCTTGGATTCTGTGGTGGATGTCAGCTGGGGTCGAGTTTCTCTTTTCTCCACACTGGTTTTCGTTCTATTACTAATATGGTTTCCCTGGGAGACATTCTTTTCTCTTGTAGGGTCGAATGAACCTCGACATTAAGCACGTACCGGAGCCCCACAGGATCACCGAATTTTCTTCTCATCGTGGAGAAATGTCAGACTTTTTAATGTGTTGCCCCACCAGATCACTGAACTTTCTTCTCAGTATCGATACATCAACTATTTTTGCTAATCGGAACCCACAGGATCACCGAACTTTCTTCTCATTATGGAACATTAACTTTTTTTTTACTGGTTATGTTTTTTTGTGTGTGTGTATGTGCTGTGTATTTCAGAGAGGGGAGGAGTGATGGGAGGCCAGATTTGTTCCTATTTAGAATTCGCCCCTGAAACGGCTTGGGATTTTTATACGAGTCCCCCCTGACCGGATGTGGTGAAGTTCCTTTTGGTGGGGTGTGTCAAAAAAGTTCCCGCGTTGAAAAGTTCTTTAAACCCATAAATTTTGAGGTGGTGTAACACTGCGCCGGCCTCGGGACCAATCAGAAAAATTATACTGGACAAGACAAAGAGTCCTGTTCTAGGATTTTTGGGTAACGAGGTGCTGAATTAAAACGGCACGCACCCGATTTTAGATACGGAGAGCCGATCCCAGAGCTACAGCAGAACCGTACTCCGAGATTCCGGGCGTCGACCCATGTCCTTCCCTCAGCACCCTCCCCCTCTCAAGCTAAGTTAATCATTTTGATCTTCTTGTATTAAAAGTAAATTTCTATATGCGTGTGCTTAAAATAAATTTATCTTAAACGTTGAAAAGTTCGTTCTGTTAAATTATTGATTTTTGTTTATTTTACTGTTAATTTATGCATTCTAGTTTATTTTAACTATGGTTATGATGCGACGTGAAATTAAGAAACTGGGTCCACAATTTAGAAAGTGAAGAAGTTAAAATAGCGTCGCATCAGTACTAAACTGAACACTTATAAAATGAACCATTCTACTTCAAAGAATTTTTTTAAATACTAATTACAGTATTTTCCTGTATATAATCCGCAGCGGCGCATTATCCGCAGAGCCCTTTTTTTCGAGTAAAAAAAAAACATCGTATAATCCGCAGCGGCGTATAATCCGCGGCAGTTTTGGCGGCGAATAATCTTGCTCCTTGAACGTCGACGGTCTGGTTGGTGGAATATCAAATGATAATGGAACTTCGTCCATATTAAAAATCAAATCCTCTGTAAAATTATTTTCACCAATAATTTGCTTGCAAAAATGTCAAAAAGTCGTCCAATTGTTTTTCCCAGTCATCAGGTAATTTCTGTCCGACCGTTGAACGACCATTTCGCGTGCAATAACACTCGGGCTTTCATTCTGATGCTAACTGTCGAGACAGCTTTCCCATCGTCCCTTTCTTTTAAAATCCATTTATTTATTTCTGCCTCTAATTCTGGCCAGTGAGGTTTTCCACGACGATCGGCCCTTTTACGTCTATCGCAATTTTCGAAGTTTTGTTCCTTCTCCACAAACGAATATTCGATTCGTTAACGTTGAAAAATCTTGCAGCTTCTCGATTCCGACTTCTCTACAGCGTTTAATTTGAAGTCTGCAATATAGCTAACACGCTTCATCATGATAAAAAACTTTCAAAGGATGCAACACCTCTAGTCAAGACAAAGTTGTAAATGACGCCAGCGACTTGTAACTGCTATTTCCTTCCGAGGAACCGAATTCGTTATTGAAAGTAATTGGACAAACACTAATTATGGCCGTAATACGTCAGCCGAGTCGTGAAAGCGTCATCTATTATTTATTTTATAAAACATAAACAGCATTTCTTTCAAAACTTTGTTAACTTTTCTGATGGAGAATGTTTTTTCTCAGATAATCCGCACAACAAAATTTGAAACTTTTTTAACACATAATCCGCGGATTATATACAGGAAAATACGGTACTCAGTTATATAGCGCAGTAAATAAAAAGATCATACACAATACTACTTAAAATTAAATAATTTTAATGTTAAGTAATTTACATTGACTAGCCAATAATGACAATGTATGCGACTCTAACAATTAAACAGGCAAATTAAAATATATGAATATCTGTAAATTTTCCAAATTATTTCAAATGAACAAAATCTATACAGTGATTAGATGAAATTCGAGAGCAAAATTACAACTAAATGTGGTTTAATAGATAACTATATACATGGTAAATACAATTTCATTTTAATACTCTACCTGTCTTAAAAATCATATTTTGGGAAATTTGCATATGCTTTTCTATTATATATAAAGATATTAGACATCAAACTCAATTTTATAACAATACAATGTATTAATTCTAAAATACTTTATATTTGATGTTCAAATATATTTTCTATTAATTTAGCATATTTTCCAATAGATTTCTTAAGATTTAAAAAAAATAATCACAGCTCAGTTAGAAAATTATATAAAATGTTGCATTATCCACAGTATAAAAGAGAATTAAAACAATATATAAAGTTAAATATATTTTCTCATTGCAAAGTTTGGTAAGTATTAATTTATTAAAGAAAAACTATGTATCTTTAAGCCCTATGACCAAACACAAAGACAAACATTCAGCAATGTGTTCGTTTATGTTAAATTAATACTCTTATAATCTCACAAAGGTAAATAGCATAACAAAAAAAGTTAACTAAATCACTGACATAAAGAATATAAAAATTCTAACACAAAAAAATAACCTCAGAAAACATGTTCAGAATTTTGGTCTCTTAATAAAAATAGCTCCAAAATTTGGTCTCTAAAAATTAAAAACAAATTTTAATATTTTAAACAAATTTAACAATATCACAGATAAATAAGGATATAGGAAAAAGAACATTACTGCAGTAAACTAAAAAAGTTGGTACTATTTTGACACAAATATTAATATCTGAAAAAGTAAATAAATGAGGAAATAACAAATCTGTCACAAAAACAAAGGGGTCCTAGTTTTGTTTCATGTAAAGCACACAAAAAATTTATCAAGAAAATTTTAACTCATTCTACAGAAAGCAAATCTATCTGTGTTTCATATATACATTGGGATCTTTTTGAACTAAGTAGATTTGTAGCATGTTTCAATGAAAATTAAGATAACACATATCTGTATAGTCAGAGAAAACTAAGATAATTTAAATTAAAGTAAATGATCCAAGAATGGAATTATAAAAATTATGTTTTAAAATATTAGAGCAAGTAGTTATTAAATCAATACTCATTTCAGTTAAAAGCTTTCAGAGAACCACACTGAAGGACATGAAATAGTAAACAAATCCAAATGTAACTGATGAATATGACTTTCAAATTTATCAGAAGCATAAGGAGCAAAATATCTGGATACCACATATTTATGTATCATGTGATTTTCTCTTAAATAAAAAAAAAATTACAATGTAGGAACTATAGATGACTATGAATCTGAAAGCCATGTCTGTCTTCGGACATTAATTCAAACAAAAAAAGCACAATTTTAATATTTTTTTTTTAATTTTCCAATTTCAGACATCAGCTTTAAGAAAATGAAATGTGTCCCTTTATTTTCATATTCTAAAATACTACATCAAACGATTTATGAATTATTTCTAAATCATAAAAAATAACAAATTTTTTAGTAAAAAAAATACTTCAAGTTATTTTTATAAATATTTTTGCTACACTATTCAGTGTTTTCAAAATTTTCAGAACACTTTTTGGTTTGTTTTTCCAGTTTTTATAAAACATGAAGTTTCTGGCAATTTTTGTGTGCCACATTTATATTTACTGTCAGGAATAGATTTTTACCAAATGTATGAGCCTGGATATTTTAAGTTCATCAATTTACACAATAACTGACAAATAAGATATGAAATAACAGATAGTAAACAAGTAGAAACTCCAAGTAAAACTTTTTTAACTTGCAGCTCATTTCTCTTAAATATTCTTTTGTCTCATAATTCATACTACTAGGAAAACTCCATTTTGAAACCAAATCTGCCATAATGTTGTATAAGGATAAATATAGATAGTTAAAATCATAAATGAAAAACAGCCAATTAAATTAAACTAATAAACATAAAATATTTTATCCAACAGTTAATTTTTGTAACAATTTGTTTAAATATAGATTTCTGATTGTTAAAAATTATATCATTGAATGCATTTTTTTCTCCCTATACAAGAAAATATGAATAAAACAATTCACTTAAAAAGATACACACACTCTTGCAAAACAAAAAATGTTAAAGAAATGTATTAATCATTTGTAATACATACAATTGAACATGTAAATATAAAATATAAAAAAAAGCTTGATAGATATTTACATTATTTGTTCAATTATAAAAATGAAAAGCAAATAATATGACTCACACACATTGAAACAAATTCAAAATAAAATCAGTATTAATCAATGGAAGAAATGTTTTTCCACACAAATAGAGAAAAAGACAGAATGAAATAAAAATATAATTAAATACATCTAAATTAAAAAAAGTCTTAAAAATATATAAATGTACATAACCATAAAATGTTCTAAGATGTTTTCAAATCTTTCTTAAATATACAGTATATATTACTTCCATGTTTCTGTAACCAAAAAGATATGAATATTTCCAAATAATTATTTAATTTCTTTTCCAATAAAAGTGAACTCAATAACCGTCAATGTGTTAAGACATTCCAATGACTTAAACAAAAAAATTAAATTAAAATTTATTATAATTGCCATTTGTGAAAACACTGCAATATTAAAAAAAAAGATATGTCATTATAATTAAACAGTACAGTGAAGCAATTTCAAACCAGAAGCAAAAACTACAATTTAATTTTAAACTGTATTCATCACTAGCATCTTTTCCTCTTGTTAAGTCGAACACATTTATTCAAACTAACATTAAATAATTTGTTTGTAAATAATTTAATATTTTTTTCATTTCCTTTTAAATAGCTCTTGTTTTTGTAAAAATTTTCAAAGACAAACACATAACTAATACCTAACTCGCATGCAAATAGAAATACTTAAGCTTTTTAATATGAACACAAATATATAGTATAAACATAAAAAATGTATATGCTATCCTAAAAGGGAATTTTTTTTATTTTAGTTTTAATGTACTTTTTGTTAACTAAAAATTTCCAATTCTAATACAGAAAAATTTAGATTTACAGCTTCCAAGAAAATATTTAAACAATCGAATTAAACTAAAAAATTATAAAATCCAACACAAAACAATTATCTTAAATAATTTACTTCAAAATCCTCATAATTAAAGAAAATTTTCATTAAATACATAAAGAACTGTTTCTCATGCAATACATATATAATATATAATTATAACAGAATAAAAGAGTAAACAAAAAGAATCACTATGTTTCAAAAAAGGTAAATAATTCCCAAATTTCATGGGTTACTCTTATATGAATAAACAAAAGGGGAAAATGAACAGTTCCAAAAAAATGATACTATCATGTGATATTTTTCCCTCCTCCCCCCAAAAAAGAAATCTTCAAAATGCATGATACTTTTAAAAAAAGAAAATCACCATAATTACACTGCAGCAGTTTTAGTAAAAAAATTTATAGCAAGTTTTCTAATTGCAGAAGGATGAATTTCCTGAAAGCAAAGCTACTGATGTATAACAGAGAAGTTTAAGTTACAAAATATCTGCACAGTCCGAAAGCTAGCCCTATGCTATATTTACTATGATAAGAGAAACTATCTTAGAAGTACATCACTTTCAGTCATAGTTAAGGTATACATCAAGTTTGGGATTCTAACTAAAAGGTTCATTAAAAAAAATTTGAGAACTACTGAAGTAACTCATTAGTACACTGTAATTTCTTTTCCATACTACAATGGTTAATTTGAAAACTAATAGAATTACATTTATATTTAAAACCCCAAAGTAAAAAAACATTTCAAACCACCACAACCTGTTTTACTCCTTCCCACTTGATAAAAACCTATAAGCAAAAAAAAAGGAATAGAAAATCAAATCTAATGTACACCAATGTTTCACCAATTAAGAAAAAAGAATGAAAAGGTACATACCAGGGCTAAAAGATTTGAAAAACAACACAGCTATGAGTAAATATACTATCTTCATTGAAACTTTTCAATTAGAATTGAATAGTTTTAAATTCAATAACTTTAAAAATAATAAATATAAGCATTTTTAAAAAATTCCCACTTTTTACACTACAATTTTATAAAACATCTTTTTAAACATTGTTTTAACATTTATGTCATAATGTGTCTCTTATATTTAATAAGGATAAAATAGAACTTTAAAAATAGTTCATGAAAAATATAAATATATACATTTTAATATTTTAAGAAACAGTTCAATTATGCATTTTTGAATCATCTTTTCAATGGATCTACACAAAATTTTGGCATGAAATATAAAAATTACATGTATATTATAAAACTACTCTTGAATAAAAAAAAATTACAGCATTCAAAATTAACATAAATCTCAAACACATATATAATGAATCACTACATAGGTTAAGATAAAAACATTTTCAATGTCAATCACTTTTTGCCCTACGTATCTCTGCCATGTTAGCATTTTTCTTTGACTTTTTACTCTTTCGACGTTCCTCCGCTTCAATATGCTTGGCTAATCTCCAAGACAGAATCGTACTAGCGAGAAAGAATGGAGAAAGGCCAAGCAATACATAGTAGATGAACTCCCATGGATTTTCAGCAGCCCATTTCAGCATTTCATCCACCCAATCCTTCCAAGTAGACATAATTTTCTGAATTTATCTGAAATATAACACCAATTATACACCAAAGCACATCTAAATTAGAACTATAAAATGAATTTCATTATAACAGAATTGGTAGAAAAAGAATTACACATACTGAAAACAAGCATTAAGTTGATCAACATTTAAACATGTTACATTTCTGAGAATAGTAAACCACAGAAATGAATGATAAATCAAATTTGAAGAGCAGAAAAATCTAATTTCAAAAAAATCAATCAAAATTTGATGATTTTAATCATAACTTTAAAAAATTTACCACAGTGCCACATAAATTAAAATTAGAGGAAAATAATGATTTAATGAAATGTTCAGTTAGCTGATTAACCCTCTCACTGCATAGTGCTAAGCCTGCTACATGTACTTTGCCTGTGGAAATCACAGGATGGGCAGTGAGAGAGATAAAAAAAACAGTAATCATACTAAATGAACATAAACATAAAATGTAAGAATTTCATGGCAAAACTTTCCACAACAAAATAAGACACAGTAAATAATTGAAAATTGGTTACTTATTCAATTTGTGAATAAAAAAATTATAAATGGAAATTCACTTTAGCTCTTCCACATTTCAATTTTTTCATTAAGTTACAAGCCTTATTTTTGCATGATTCTGAAGAATCCTAATTTTTTTTAAGACTTAGTTTTTATAATATATTTCCCAGTTTTTTAAAAAATTTTCTAGAAAAATAAATGACACGAGACAGAAACATTTTTTGAAGAAAAATTAAGTTCAAAATTAAAATAGAAATGAGGATAAAAAAATATATGCACATAAAAATGAATAAAATTAGCAAACAATTTTTGAAATACTTATTAATTTTTAAAGAATTAAAAAACTCTATTCTACATATTTAAGAGAATTAAATATAATGTTACAGTATAATTTAAAGTATAATAAATAAACCATCCTTTAAATCACAAAATATTACTTATGAAGTATTATCCAAACAAAAAACTTGAGGGGTCCTTCATGATCTAAACAACAAAGGACAAAAATTGAGATAAAACGTAGTACAACATCCCATATGAAAGAAAAAGAAACAAAACACTCAAGGCCCTAGTTACCACTGTATCAATAATATGGGGCTACAAAGCTACACAAGCATCAGATGTGTGTAAGCAAAGTCATAAAATGTTATCAACAGCCTTAACAGAGTTAATGTTTAAAAATTCATCTGTCACTGGCTTTCAAATGGTAAAAAATTTTCCATGTGAGCTCTACATCTCAGTTATCACAATCAGAAACCTTTAAAAGCTGGTATTGTTTTACTCAAAATAATAGGAAGACAAGAAGTGGTATATAGATTCAGAAATATTTCTAAAAAATTCCTATTCAAAAAGCAGCTTGTCAGAAAGATAGTTAGAAATAAAATACTGATAACATTTAGGATGGAAACAATTTATTTGAAATGTTATTTGTGCTTGTCTATGACAACACCCCTTGGTTTCTTGATTTATTGACAGTTCAGATTAATTGACAGATTGAGTCACAGTACGAAGTTACAAGAAGGATTGGGGCTTAGCTGGAGATTTGTCCAGAGGTGATCAAATGAAAGAGAATAGGCTTTATTTATTTCAACTCTTTTTTTTTATTTGTAAAACATCCAAATAACCGAATCTGCATTCATGACCAGCAAGGGTTCTAAAGTTGTTTCCTCTTTCGAGAAAAGATAGGTCTTTATAAGTAACAGTTAAGTATAAGTTACCGAGAGGGTGACAGAGGACTTAACTAGTTAATTGCCCTGTATAATAGCTAACTTGTAATGCGCACAATGCATTGTCTAAAATATGACGCTTTCCATTAGTGGTTATTCCAATACTCTCATAATAAGAGATTTTAAAGTTTGTGTTTCATTTCACTCTGTTAATTCCATTGATTATGCTGATTCTTGGTGCTGTGAACTGTTGAAAATATGAGTGAAAATAGGAGATCATATATCGTAGTGGCACTTTTAAATGTCAAAATAAGAAAAATAGAGAAAAACATTGCAAAGGAATTCCAAGAAATTTCATCTTTTTTTCAACAGTCTCTACAAGTCAGACTCATTTGAATTGTAACGGTGAATAAAAAATTGTTTATTATTTCCTTATACTGTATAATAGAGTTCATAATACATTCGACTTTATTTTTACACATTTAGTGTGTTACAAAAAACATTATGTAAAAGCCTTCAAAATAGATATTATATTTGAAAAGTAAAAAGGGAGTTACATGACACGTTCTTGTAAGTCATGTAATATAAAATTAAAGACCTATTTTAAAAGTTGAATCTAAAATTTATACACGCTTCAATAAATAATTAAAATAAAATGTGGAATACCTACATATTGCCTCATCATAGGGCAATAAATTAAATATATTTGAAATAATATTAAATTATTTATACCTACTTATACATAACACCTTTGTTAATATCAAGATGAGTATAAATCCCTATTTTTAATATAAAATAGTACATACACCTGCAACAAAATCCAATAAAGGTCCTCGCCCTTTAATAACATTTTGAGAAGTTGAACTGCCTTCAGATATATATTGTGGTTTTAACTTATTTTTAACCAGAGAAACAGTTCCAATTATCCGGATGTTATGACAGTATGTTTACTATTTTTTATCCTTCTGGTCACAACTGTAACACAGTCGAAAGAAGCTTATCGAAGTTAAAAATTATCTAAAAATTATATTAGATTTTCATAGGACAAGATTGGTTATTCGACTTTGCAATACTGCCAACAGAAACAGATAAACTTGAAAAATTGAAATACTCTTCTGCTAAGGATATTATAAATGCATCTTCCGAAAAAAGTGAGAAAAGTACCTGTTAAACAAAAGGCTAATTTTTAAGTAATAAGATTTTTAAATACGTATGCATGCCTATGCATACTTATTGTGACACTAAGTTTACTATGCAATCATATTTATATATATTTTCCAAAAAAGGGCCCCCACCTCCAAAGAAATTTGATACAGGGCCCAATCAGGACTAGCTATGCTAGTGAAAATGTTACACACATATTGTATATTACAAAAAAAATTTCAAATATATCTTATAAATGGCATGCATAAGTACCCCCAGACCTCGCATAGTACTATCCATTCAAACAGTAAGTGAAATAAATGATCAGTCCCTTAAAATCAGTGCAATAGGATTCATTCCACAGAAGTTTCTTATGAGATTCTACCTCTGAACTTCCACATTTTACCTGTGTGCTCTTTTGAAACTAAATATCCAGCTCTGATTGCTTTTTTATTACAATCTACTTCATTAATAAAAAATAGAACCTTAAACAATACCCAGCCATTTAAAAAAAAACGTTTATCTAAATTTCGCACAAAAGTCATTAAAATATATTTCAGTTATATTAATCACCCTTAATTTAAATATTTAAAACAGTTGCTTTCCATAGGAGTGAGACATGCTGTATCTAAGAAATGGAATGCATATATTATAATAGTTAATAGTAAGAAATACCTAATGATTAAACATGTGTCTCATATATAATTTTTATACATAATTTTAATACTTGAAATTTCTAAGTGCACAAGCATATTTCAACTTAAAAACATTAAAAATTATTTCTAAATCAAGAAATTATATATTTATTGCTGAAATCTAATTTTGTTCAATTTCTAAAACTTTCAATTACATTTTTATCAGGCCTTTTTTTTTTAAAAAAAAAATGTACATTTCCTCTCGTACATCTCATGCCTTCTCTTTCATAATGTACCTTTTATATAATACCCTTTTTTATAATACGTGAATTGCCCTTTTTCACATCTAGAATGAATCTTGAATAGTTAATATTAAGTTATAAATAAATGATGGTTATCTATTACCTACTTTCATACATGTCATCAAAAGTTTTCCCAACAAGTAGATAAAGGAAAACAGGTATAAATCACACACAATTCTTATCTCAATCTAAAAGGAGAAAAACCTTTCTTTTTTGGCATTTATAATTATTTTCTGCATTGTAAGATAACTAAATATTAAAAACATTTAGTTGATTGGTTTGAATTAAGATCATTTTAGAACTATACAAGAATGATCTAAAATTATATAGAATATGAAAATAAAATTCCTATAAAAATATTTGCTCTCTCATTGTTTCATCCTTCAATATCAACAAAATTGGTTGGACTAATTTTAAAAAATAAAGTCAAGTTTTACTTTTAATAATAATTTATACATCAATATATATTACAAAGCCCAGTGGCTGAGTGGTAGTGTACCGCACTTCCACGCCACAGGTTCGGGGTTCAAATAATCCCGGAATGGGTAAGGTTGACTCAACCTTTCATCCCTTCAGTGGGTCAATAAATGAGTATCAAGCTTGCTTGGGAACTGAACACATTAAGTTTTGCGTCAGACTTGAACGAAACATCTGCACATGCACCCCAGCGCTCATGGTCTCAGTAAACTGAGATAGCCACAGTAGGCCATGGTCCTGATGGGCTGTTGTGCCACTGTGAATTCAGTTATATATATTACAATAAATTCTCATTCCTCCATTTCTCATTAAACTAAAAGTTGCTTAACTCAGACAGCTATAAAATAATTAATAAACATAAACCATCATGTTATATGCATTTTTTTCTTCAACCTAATACATGTAATAATTCCCATTAATTTAATCCTTAATAATTTTTTTAATTATTGATGGGATCATAATTAAAAAATATAATTCCATAATCATAATTCCATCAGGACCTGCATTTAAACAATAACTAACTACCCGTCTAGCAGGAATCTTTGAAACTCTACATTTATCCATCAACACAGATCATGTGACTTGAACTTTCGATTCCCATATGGTATAAATATCGAGATTTCTGGAAAATCCACCCTCTTGTTCTTTGTTCTTCAAAATGTAATTGGTGGAAGCTGGCATGTGTGTATTTCTATGTTGTGTGCTTTCATTGTGGCCCTGTTCATACACTTCCTAGAAAAAGTTTGCGTTCATGTACTATTGCTAACAAAAACGAAAGAAATTTAAAAACTGAAACTTGAAAAAAAATTTTTTAATTAGATTTTGTTTAGTTCATTTCAAGTATTGAGAATAACAAAAGTAAATTTGCTTTCACAGCTTTTAAGATCAAGACAGGTTTGTAACGATACTAACAAAAATCAAGTTCAAAAAGTCTGCATTCACTGTTTTAGTATATATATATAGTAACAATAAAAATTATTTAAAAAGGATAATAAGCTATTTAATAGCTGGTTGGATAACCCCATTTTTTGACAGCCTCCTAAAGTCGTTTCGGCATTGAATTAACAAGTCTAGTTGTTTCTTCAGCACTTATCTTCTCCCCTTCGTCTTTAAGAACACTCTTCAGCATATCCTTGCTAGATTTATTGTGTTGACGAATCTTACACTCCATCAAATCTCATAGGTGTTCTTTAGAATTCAGATTAGTTGACTGCTGGGGAATGTGAAGTTGATTAGGACCATTATACAACAGTCAATGCTTCACCAATCTCAGCAGTATGCTTAGGATCGTTGTCATGTTGGAAATAAAAGAACGATCCTAGACCAAGTTTGATGGCATTTCCCTTCAAATTGTTTTTTAGGACATCAAGATAATCATATTTGTTCATAATTGATTCTCAATATACTCTAACTTGCCAATACCATTAATCCACCGCTGCTGTGCTTTACCGTTGGTACTAAATGCTCTTTTTGAAGCATTGTGCAAGGTTTTCTGAAAACCAATTTAAGACCTTTTATGCCAAAGATACTAAATTTAATCTCATCGGAGAATATCACAGTCCTCCAGAACTCTGGAAGTTTATGTATATGCTCTTTTGCAAGAGCTATCCATTTAAGCTGGTTGATCATTGAAATATAAGGCTTTCTGCGAGCCACTTGCCCACGGTATCCGAACTTTTTCAAGATGTTTCTTGCAGTATACACACTAATGTTTTTGTTAAACTTTTCGTGAATGTCTGTGGCTATTGGAGTTGCAATCAAACGTGGATTTCTTTTCACCAAAGATATCATACTTCTTTTTTCTCTGATTGCGAGTATAGATGGATGTCCTGAACGTGGTTTGGATGTGTAAACTCCTGTAGATTTAAAGTTATTAATAACATGCTGAATAGATGAATATTGCCATCCAATGGATCTGACTATATCCCAATGATTTTGTCCATCTTTTCACATTTTCACAATGATTTTACGCTCACTGATGGCAATTTTCTTCCTTTTATTTTTCATGTCCTTGAATTGCTTTGTATTTCACAAAAACGTAAAAATTGTGTCACAACTTTCTTAAGCAATTTTACTTGATAACTGAATGCAAAAACTCTATTAACCGAAAACAATTGTTGAAAAAAATTCCAGGAATCAAGAATATTCAAATAGTGAATGCACACTTTTCTGCCAACTATTTGTGTGCTTTGCTACAAAATTCCTATTTTACGTTATTTTTTATTCAAAATTAAGGAATTTTTGCATGCTCAATACTTAAGTAACAGTAAACAAATTTGAGAGATTTGGTTAAAAAAAATATTATATTTCTATTAAATTTTACCTTTGCTGTATGATTTGTTATGGGTGAACACAGACTTTTTCAAACAAGTGTATATGTTTGTGTTTCTACATGTAATAAACAGGATTGATAATGAATATCGGGCTGCCTAGTCATTGCAACATCAAAAAATAAATAATGATCTAATTAATCTTACTACACCACTTGCCAGGATTACTACATACATATGTAGAGAGGTGTAAGAAATAAAAATTTAAAACTGTTTCAAGCCAGAAGCAAAGTTTAATGTGTATGGGGATTGTTGAACCCACTGCAAATCACAAAAACACAACTTTCTTCCCCCTAAGCAAACTGGCATTTTTTGCCTTCTACAATAACCCTTATGGCATATTAGAGAGCTTAGCAGAGGTGCAGCTACCACTGTATCAATTATACAGAGCCTCCACTCTTCAGAGGCCTCAAAATGAGCGAGTAAAAAGTTTAAAAAATGTTAAGGAGCCCTAGAAAAGGATCCTCAAGGACTTTTGATACAGGGCCCACTCAGAGATTGCTATGTCAATGGAGTTTAGTGAAGGTGAGCTCACACCAACAACATATAATGCAAGTTATATATTAATTTAAATTCACACTAGTGGAATTATTTACTATTTTGGTTTGTCTGATTTCAAAATATACTTTCTTTTACTGTATTGAGTGCTTAGTTATGTACCTCGACACATTTTATAGGTTTTGTTTAATCTGGACTTTCATTGATCTAGACAATCTAGAGCCCTAATTAATCTGGATTAATGAGGTTCTACTGTTGTATATGAATATATATATATATATAAATATATATTATAAATGCGAAAGTTTGTGAGGATGTTTGGCCGTCTTTTACGCAAAAACAACTGAATGGATTTCAATGAAACTTTACAGTAATATAGCTTATACATCAGAATAACACATAAGCTATAATTTATAGCTTAGGCTATAATTTGTAAAGATATTGTGTGAAGTGTCCAAAATATAACGATATTTGTCAAGTAAGTAGGAAAAAATTCTGCCATCTGCAAGCAAAAAAGCTCACGACAGCATATATTTATCTTTTGCTTGTGAAGAAACCCTTTTTGTTTTGGCTACGCAAGGCGCTCGCTTCTAATTAATTCCTGCTATCAGCATAATCCCTAATTTTTTTTTTCAGAATAAAACTAAGTTTTGAAGGGAGAGGTTGTTATAAATCTCTCTTTATTTGAATGTTTTTTTAATGATTTTATTATGCAGATTTGGTAGTAAGAAATTGATCTTTTTTCAAAATAAATGCTTTTATCGGTTCTGGTACTTAAAGTAAATAAAATTTCTCTTTCACACTACATCATTTGGACAAATTTTCAAAATTTGTTTTTGTAGTTAGTAGTTAATTATAACTCTATAATTTTAATTGAATAGGCAGATATTGCATTTTTAAGTATACAAATAATTATCACTACTGTACTGTATTTTTTGGAGTGAATGAGTGAATATTAACATCGCACTGCTTAGCTACACGAGGGATTTTGGCAACGGACCACGTAATTTTGAACAATGGTAAAGGGACATGGACGACTCCTGAGCTCTGGCATCTCCTTCTCCTAACAACCACACCAACTTAGAAGGAATATTCTATTAATACTTAGCAAGAATATTCTTTGAAATCCACTCTTCCAAGATATATGGCAGCACGGGTTCTATGATGAGTATTTTAATGGGGAAGGCGAATAGTTTTGTAGCAGATATTGCGTTTTCAATGGATTGCAAAGATTATTATTTTTGTCCCGAAAAAATAGCTGAGGTATTTTCAAAAATCGACCCTCAAGAGGGTTACGGGGAGTTTAAATAAAAAAATCCTTTTTTCAGCTATTAGATCTACATACTTAAAATTTAACAAAGGTCTTTTTTTTCTTTCTTTTTTTTCTTTTTTTGTTTAGCTGAGATATGCAAAAAGCTTTTTTCGTTTAATTTGAAATTCACGTAAAATTAATTCATTAAAAAGTTATTTATCCTTCAATCTGTGTTTAATTTTTCAGTTCACCTGTGCGAAGAACGGGTATACCCTCTAGTGTATGTATATATATATAAAGATTATTCTAAACACACCTTTCACGGGATGATCCGATTGCCTTGTAATCACGTTAAAAATTCTTAAAAATTTTCAGAAAAAATCATTAACATAATTCTAGTTGATAGTACCTTTTTGTTTAAATACCTTTTTGGTGAATACTTTGTTGAAAATATGGTTTAATTTTAAAGTAAGTGAAAATGAATGTTTTTCCCAAAAATACACTCTAGTCACTCTCCATGATTTTTTTTAAACCAAAAATTCTTCAAAGGAATTTTTAGCTTAAGTGAGCGAGGAAAATATTTTTATCAATGGAAGTACTCAGATAATGAACCAAATTTTAAACTTACTAATCACAAAAGACTGAAATTTTAAAATATTTTCAACAATTAAAAGTATCAGTACATAAAAGCATTTAAGATGGAGATTTATAAAAAGTATATATAACTAGCTGGTATACCCATTCTTCGCATGGGTGAGCTGAAAAATTAAGTAACACAGATTGAAAAATAAAGCAGTTTTTAATGAGTTAATTTTACGTGAATTTTAAATTAAACAAAAAAAAAGCTTTTTGCATATCTCAGCTAAACAAAAAAAAGAAAGAAAACAAACACCTTTGTTAAATTTTAAGTATATAGATCTAATAGCTGATGAAAAGGATTTTTTTATATTTATAACTCCCCATAACACTCTTGAGGGTCAATTTTTGAAAATACCTCCCTAAGCTGATCTCTGATCAGCAAAAGTAACACATTGTTAAAAGTTTTGTGAAATGAATGCTTAAAATAATGTAAATAATTTGTATCTGAAAGTGTAATACATTAATATTACTTCCTGTTGTATTTATTTTATGTTAAAATTGTAATATTCGCAAGCAACGCCGTTTCTTAAATTATAATGGTGATTCAATGAAAAACATAGCGAAATGTTAACGATAGAGTCAAGTTGGCAAATATCTAGCTACTTTCATAGCTCGAACTTTATTAGAGCTTCGTAAGACCCGCCGTGTAGGGAAATGATGCACGTTAATACTTTATCCACCGCATTATGATTTACTCCAGTTTTTTTTCATACAACATATTTTTTTTTTGGAACACTACATTGAAAACTCAGGGATGAACATAAACAAAGTACTCCACTTTGGGAAATTTAATCAGTTAGAGCTAATAAATTAATTAAAGATATTCCACTGTAAAATTAACTATATACACCGTTCACTTAAAATAAATAGTCAGTGTTTTCTAAGGTCTTCAATAACTTACAAAAACATAAGACACTTAAATTTTGACAAACTATTTTTTCGGGACAAAAATAATAATCTTTGCAATCCGCTGAAAACACCGTCAGCTGAAAACGCAATATCTGCTACAAAAATATTCGCCTTCCCGGCTAAAATACTTGTCATAGAACCCGTGCTGCCATATATCTTGGAAGAGTGGATTTCAAAGAATATTCCTGCTAAGTATTGGTAGAACATTCCTTCTAAGTTGGTGTGGTGTGGTAGCTAGGAGAAGGGGGTGCCAGCTCAGGTGTCGTCTACATCACTTGACCATGGTTCAAAATTACGTGGTCCGTTGCCAAAAGCCCTTGTGTAGTTCAACAGCGCAAAGTTAATATTTACTCACTCACTCCAAAAAATACAGTACAGTAATTATAATTATTTTTATACTTAAAAATGCAATATCTGCCTATTCAGTTAAAGTTATAGCGTCATAATTAACTACTAACCACAAACAAATTTTGAAAATTTGTCCAAATGATGCAGTGTGAAAGAGAAAGTTTATTTACTTTAAGTATCAGAACTGATAAAAGCATTTATTTGGAAAAAGATCAATTTCTTACTACTAAATATGCATAATAAAATCATAAAAAAACATTCAAATAAAGAGAGATTTATAACAACCTCTCCCTTCAAGACTTAGTTTTATTCTGAAAAAAAAAAAAGCTCAAACTAAAAGCATTTTTTCATACTTAAAGTATTCATTTTTATTTCAAAGCACTTTAAATTAAATTTTTTTCTTAATTCTTAACTCTATTTAAATTTTTTAACACTTTAATGCAGTTCTGGGCTAAGGTAAAGCCGATGCAATGCTCACCCAAAGTTTCAAGGACTGGAGGTGAAGTTTTCCTGCGGGAAACAGGAACTCTGTAACCATTCCATGTATATGAAATAAAAAAAAATTATAGGGATTATGCTGATCACAGGAATTAATTAGAAACGAGCGCCTTGCGTAGCCAAAACACAATAAGGGTTTCTTCACAAACAAAAGTAGATATATGCTGTTGTAGGTTTTTTTGCAGCGCACGCCAGAATTGCTTGCAGATGGCAGAATTTTTTCCTACTTACTTAACAAATATCGTTATATTTTGAGCACTTCACACAATATTTTTATAAATTATAGCCTATGCTGTAAATTATAGCCTATGTGTTATTCTGATGTGTAAGCTATATTACTGTAAAGTTTCATTAAAATCCATTTGGTTGTTTTTGCGTGAAAGACGGCCAAACATCCTCACAAACTTTCGCATTTATAATATATATCTAGATATAGATTTTAAAGAGATAAAAAAAATTTGTCAATACAAACAATGAATAGGAAACTAGGATATATATTGACAAATCTCCCTTTTCAGCACAAACCAAACAAAACTTGGAAACACACAATGGGAAAATATGTGCCTTATTTACAATTAAAACTTCTTATTTTGACATTATGGTAGTCAACAATCAGAACTATTGGCCTGATATGAAAATTTTACAAATTAAATTATTTAAAAAGAGTGTAGTTCTCCATATAAACTTGGATGAAATATGCATAATTACGTACAAATATTCTTAAATATTCTTTTAAAGCAAACTTACCACAGGAGTTCAAAGAAAAATAATAAATTCTTCCTAAACAGAATGAAATTGGACAAACCTCCATTTGCCCAGATAAAAAAATAAAAGAAACACAGTATGATACAGAATATATAACTTCTGTAAAACTAAACACATTTAATCATTATATGTATAAAGCAGGGGTCGACAAACTTTTCCAGCACACAGTCTACTTCTAATTTTTTCAATCTATTGCAGTCCACCCAATGTCAGTGGCGCACGCAAGAAGGGGGGGCACTGGGGTCCGGACCGTCCCCCACAGGCCTTGATTTTTTCACCGATTGATTTTAATTCCATGAGTATACTGTACAATAAACTTAAGTAATTGTTATTAATAATTTTTTTTATTATTTAATGCTGAATATTTATTTAGTAAGTTATTTTTTACTGTTTTTTGTTCCCGACAATCTACAAAATTAAAAAAATATGTTTGGCAGTGTATTGTGGTATGACACCAGAATGGTAAACTTTCGACCCTAGACCACACACCCCTCCACTTCAAAAATTCTTGTGTGCGCCAATGCCCAGTGTCGTAGTTGTGGTGAGGTAGGAAAAGGTCTACAATATTTATTATAAATTAAAAATAAATACAGAATATGTACTTATATAGAACTAAAATAAAAAAAACTAACACTTTTAAAACTGCAATTAAAAAAAATGCAAAATACAAACTTAATAATAATAGCTACAATTATAATAATATCAAATGATACATTTACTATTAAACAATTCAAAATACATAAAAAAAGACATTTTTATCTAAAGTTTATCTTAGTTTTTATCTAAATATTTTTATATAAAGTTACGTTTTCATTGTTATAGACAGTAGAAGACTTATAATGTCTGCATACACTATAGCCAATCTTGAATACTTCCGTTTATAATTACTAACTGCTAAACTTTTCAGGCGGTCATCCCAAAAGGTCTTGGCGCGCGCGGTCCACCAGTCGATCGTGATCGACGTAATGCCCACCTCGGGTATAAATGGTAATACATAATTTTAAAAAGAAGCTAAATCTTTCCCACAGAACTTATAAATTACTTAATATGTTATTCTCACAGTTCATTTGCAATTTCTGATTATAGAAAATAGGTCTAAAGCTTAAATTTAAATAGTATGGCTTCGTCAAACACAGAATGGACAAAAAGAAAACAAATATATATATAAAAGCTCTTTCATTTATAAAATATCAAATTTTCAATAATAAATGGATAAAGTAGAGATAAGGAGAGGAAAAAGAAATACAGATACATGGGATGCTCTGGCTTTAAGTGAAAAATGAATATAGAGCAGTCCTCTGTGCCATATTGCTACAGATTTAAGATAATACTTTAAAATACTCTTTACAATAATTAAGAATTTGAAAAATATTATAATCTGTGTTGCTCAAGTATATATAGACAGTCATAAAATTACTGTTACCTAAAAAGAGTATTAATGTCATTCAAAGAACTTGCAGTTCAGTTAAGAATGTTCCAGAAAAAATATTAAAAAGCATATCAAATAATGTGATAATGAAAAAAAATTGATTCCATTGCTTAGATATTATATATGCCCAAAGAATAACTGGTATTTTTCTTCAAACTCTGCAATTTTTGTGTTGTGATGACTTATATGTTGTTATATATAAGTAATCATTACTTCTGGTAAATCTTAGAAGATCTTGATTTTTATGAAAGTCTTAAGAAAAAATTACTTTGTTTTATTTCAACTTAACTAATTGCATTAATATATAAATTATAAAAACTCTTCTAAGAAACTCATAAATAATGTATTATTAATTAAATATTTTTCTGATTAATCAAAATAAAATTTTTCAGCATTCTTATATATGATGGATATTTTTTTAAATATTAACTATTTTGTTATATTACTTCATGCTGTCTGCATGTTAAATGGGTTTGTATGTGTTAGTACATTAGGCCTAAAAAATGTAGAGACCAGTAAACAGAATTTAGCAAAAAAAATACTGGTCACCATAAAAAAAAGATGCAACTTACAAGAGATGTTCTAATTTTACTTTAAAACAATATGAACAGTAAAATCATTAAAAATAGTTAAAACAAGATCATTTGTATAAAAATGCACAACTTCTCTATGATGAGCATTTTAAATTCACTTAAAAATGGTTTTTTAAACTATCTTATTCACCAACCTTTTGAATATAAAAGGAGCATTTAAAAAATACCTTTAAGATTTCCATATAACAATAAGTACAAAATTTCATTCCTGAAAGTTATTGCAGGATAGTCTGCTCTACTGCTACTTTTAAATCATACCTCGAATATCTTCTAATTTTTAATGTGATTTTGTCAATTAAAAATGAAATATTTTCAAGAAATTTAGTCTTTAGTACAAATTTTCAAACTACAAAACCTTCCATCCTTCTTCAAATTTCTTCCCCACTAAATAAAACTATGCACTTTTAAGACAAAAATCCTTTTAACAATTCCTTATACTGTCTTTTCTCTGATGTAGAAGGAAACTCATATATATTACCATAAAATAAACAATTGCTAAAGCATATACCATTGCTTATAAGTGAATTAAAAAAACTTTGCTTTTTTCTCTATAAAAAATAGTACCTTTCTCCTGCAATATGCTCTTGCCTACAATGTAATTCCACTAGCAATATTTTGAATATACCATAATAAATATTCTAGATATTTTTGCAGGTCCAGTCTAAGGTAAATATTCCTTAAATATATTTACATGATTTTTAATTTTTCATATTTAATTTTTGTTAAAATGTAATGATTCCTATTACATGCATTGTACATCTCTGTGTAATAACAAAATTTAATGAAACATCTGGAAAGTTTAATCAAAGCAGTAACAAATTATATCTGATAGTACCTTATTAATACAAAGATCTTTTCTTTTTGCAAAAACACAAAAATAAATTATTTTTTTTATCAATTTATGCTCACATGAATATGATTCATATTAACTAAAGTTGATTTATGGCATTAACTACATTAATCTACATACATAAAAAAAATCTGAAATTTTGGCTTAAAAAAACTTAAATCATAGGAAATAAGTTTTTATAAGAACACCGAAACTTATGCAATTTGTGTGTTATTTACTTGCAATATGAAACAGCAAACACACATTATATATAAATCAATTTACAATACCTTCACTGTAATATTGATTTTTTTCCCATACATAATTTTTCTCTAAATGGTATAAAATTTGTCAGATTAATAATAAACTACTGAAAATATGCTATAAAAGTGGAATTCAATTTTCAAAAAATTCCCTAGAACTGTAATTTAGTAAGAAACATGGTTAGAGTGAAGAATAAGGTAATGCCAGATTTAATGATTTTATAGTTCAAAAATGTGATTTCAGTCTAACACAAACTATTTATTTTGGTATAAATTTAAGACCCAATACTGTAGCATAGGTCCCCCATATTCACAGTTCTTTATTGCTATTCATTATTTTAAAGTGTTTTTCTAAAAAATACTGTTTTTAAAAGTATGTTATACAGTTCTTTGTGTTTGACTAAATGATTTGTTAAAGAATTGGTTGAGTTTCCTTAATATCAAAAATGGAATTCCTGTTCATAATTTTATTGGAGTGTTTTGGTTGCGTGAGAGTTATATTAACAAACACACTATAAAGCTGCACGAGGGCTATTTGTTTTGGTTGTGAAAAAAAAAGTCAGGTGAAGGATTTATTCAGGAAATAACTGTATGAGTGGAATAAATTGGGTTTGAGTTAGAATGTCTGTGAGAACAAATAATTAGTTGCAAGAGACTAAGTTAGGTATGATACATTTTAATGATGACAAACGAATGAGTACGAACAGGGATGCATTAAGGCACGGGACAACAGGGTCCAGGGCCCTGACCCCTGGGAAGGAGAAATCATGTCTGGTTATCAACTCAGCCCAAATAAGATGACTAATTCTAATTGCCAAATGTCATTCACACTATTTAGAAAATAGTTTTCCAAATTCCAGAGAGAAAAAGGGAAAGAGGAAGACCAAGAACAAGGTGGATGGATAAAGTAGAAATGTGGTTGAAGGATTAGGGAGTTAACCAATGGAAGAACATAGCATCAAATAGATCAAGATGGTCTAAGCTGACTGAGACAGCCTTGACTGGTAACTGGCTGTAATGCTAGGAAAGAAGAAATATCTTATTCAAGGCCATATCTATGCCTAGGCCAATTACAATAACACCATCATTTAGGTGAAAAGTGGCAATCGATATTGAGTCAGTTTTTGTGAGATTATAACTCATGCACATATATTTGTTAAGTACCATTTCTACCAGTATTTGACAACGTATTCTACATACTGTCTACTTAAAAGGGTCACAGGTGGGATCTACTTATGCATAGAGGCCAGGGCCTAAAGTCTTAAGGCATCACTGAGTATGAAAGCCAAACAATGATTTAATTTCTTGAGGATTGTTGGAGAGAAAGTGTCACAAAGGTTCATCAAGAAAAATAAATTTTTCCATGGAACATGTAGCTGCGAGAACCAATTGCATTCTTATCTTACAAAGTCCATGGGACAAATGATGTACAAAACCAGCAATGTAAATTAGCAGTTTTGCATCTTTCTCAATACTCTTTAAAAATTATTTTCCTTGTCTTTGAAAAATTAGAGATCTAACAAAAGTAATTATAAACTAGCCCTTCAACTACCACAAGCATAGATATATATACCTTGCTCAGCCAATACATTAACTGCCCTTGTATTATATATATGTCTTTCTGAACTGTGATCCTTTACATTGTGCTCTTAACAGTAAAATTATTTCAAATGCTTTGTACTGCAATATAATGACATTGGAAGTGTTTGTAATGGATTTACTTATTTCAATGAAGGTTTTACTGATTTTTGCTTTTTCTTTCCCTCGATACACTGCATAACTGTGCACATCTGTGTGAAATATGGTGGCACTGGGAAGCGAATTGTGTTACCTTTTCTCAACATAGTTAAGGGTTAAAAAAAGTCTCAACTTCTATTTTTACATATCATCTATATTAATAAAACAGAAGATAAGCATGTGTGTTTCACCTCTGCCGCCCAAACTAAGCAACCCAGAAGTATGAAACTTGGCACATAATTATTCTAGGTCCTGATGATGTGTACTACGAAGAGTTTCTTTCAAAATTCCCTTTAGATTTTTTTTAATTAAATTTTTAAGTGATTTTTAAATTTTTCTTTCAACAACTGTGTTTTTAGTTAGTTGTTTTGGCAACAGTCTCATTTGTTTTGCTTATCCACATTTGATTATACCTAAGCATTTTTACATTCAACGCATTTTATTCTTTTACGTAATTTAAAAAAAAGGATGTAATTTAATTAATGTTATAATTTCTACTATATATATTCTAGGTTACTTCATATTTATTTGTTCATTTTATTCATATTTAAATTTTTTATACTTAAAATTTTCCTTCAAAATTAGAGCTAAATTTTTCTTTTTTAGATAACCCTTTGATTTAAATTAATGCAATAATTTCTATTTTAGTGTCACACAGTTTTATGTTTGTTTATTTTCTGAACTGTAATTTTCTTGCTTATAATTATGTGATACTGTGACTCAAAAGTCAGTTTTAAAGTCAAAAAATTATTTGTGAAGCTTTTTGCAAAGCTTGGATAATGAGGTACTTATGTTTTAGCATCACCGCAGCAAAATAGGTCTCACGCGAATCACGCCTTGATACCAAAACAACAAAGATTCTAACAAATTTTATATAAAATGATCAGATTTTGTCGGAAAATGACGTGATTCGTGAGGTGCCAATAAGCTAAAAAATGATTTGTGAAGCTTTTTGTAAACAGAAGCTTAGATTATGTGGTACTTATGTATTAGTGTACTTAGGCTACAATCCATCTGTACCCAGCTCATTAATAAAAATAGCATAAAACTAAGTTATTACCTGAATATTGGTACATTTCAGCATTACTTCTTGCCTACTTCCAACTGCATAGCATGATCATTTTGTCAAAAAATAAGTTCTTATGTGTTATTGCAGCCTATTGGCGGTATTTTCTGAAACGAAACAAACTGCTGCCAATTCAGCGTGGACGACACGTAGGAAATGGCAGTTACCAACTTGGCGAGTTATTAATAGAGTTGGCAACTATACATAAGCACCAAATCTTCCTATGACATTTCGGTTCTTACATATCCCAAATTATTGTCAACATTACATGAAACGAAGCGCATGGTTGCCACAATTTAGCACGTGCAAAATTTTGAACGTTGGCATTGGTGCGATAAAATGTAAGTAACAACATTTTTACGCATTGAAAAAGAAAAAGAATAGTGCTTTTCCTGATGCATATTAACCGCAGCCAAAGTGGCACTTTTTTCACCAAAATTTGACTTATTTTTTTTCTCATATAAAACACATCAGAATCTGTTTTGATCTTGTGGTGCAAATTTTGCTGCAGTGATGCCAATACGTAAGTACCTTTTTCCTTTTTTAGCAAATTCCATGTTTTTTAATTGTAACAGAAAAGTAGAAAAATAAAACAAAGAAAATGACACTCAATTCAAACTAATTGGAATTAACAGATTGTCAATGGTGTGTGTGATTTAAGTTAGAATTTCTATTTACATATAAAATTTCTTGAATTTTTGTCATCTGAGCTGCTTAATGTAGTTTCATCAAAATCAGACCTTAACTTATCTATTTAAAGTAGCTGTTTGGTTTGAATTAATATTATAATTTCTACTATGTGTAAGGTTACTTTTATATTTTTATTTTATGTTATACTGTCCATATATGATATATATATATTTCACTTATCATTATAGCTATTTATCATTGTACGTACTCATTCATTTGCTCTTTGCAATAAAATAATAATTTTTAATAGAAGTATTGCAAAAAAGTCTTGTTTCAATTAATTTTTGAGCAACACGGTTTAGTACTTGTTTCATTCAGGACTGTTGTTGGTTCTGGGCTATTTCAACAGGGACCTGTTTTATCCGTTTTAGGTGAATTTTAATTTTAGTTCCAACTAATTAATTTTTTTTAGTATTGAATTACATCTAATTTTTTTTTAACTTTAAAATTCAGAGTTAATGCAATTTTTGTCATGTGGCATTATGGTTTAACTTTCCTTCTTACAATCTGTTCTTCACATAGATTTTTAAAGATTTTATGAATGTACATTTCCATGACATTTTCTTTGGTTGAAAAAAAAGATTGCTTTTCTTTTCCTTCATCAGCAGATGCTGATCACTGTTGAACATCATGAAAAATATGCGCAGTTATTTAGACTCGCATTCCAATGGTGAAATGAAATAAAAAAATGGACGATATTGAACAATTTGTTGATACTAAAAAAACATTGCAAAGAAAATATCAGATTACTCTAAAATCTAGCATATAATGCTCATCTATACTTTTGAGCTGCATTTTTTAATGTTTATGTTCGCCATATGATGCACACCTTCTTTTTTACAAAGAAACTTGATAAGTGCATATGCAGTGCTCTCATGTTTTGAAATCATTATTCCTAGGTATAGAAAAAAATAGTATACTTCTATATAGAATTACAACCCTTTAAGTTCATAAGGAGTGTCATTTCCCATAGCAGAAACGTATTACCACTATTACTTTTCTGTTATAATTTTTATTTATATTTTCATTCTTTCATTTCTATTTACGTTTTTAGCATGTTAATTTTCTCTTACATTCAAATATATGTTTTTATGAAAGCATTATTTTATGTGAAGCGAAGTTTCAATGTGAACACTCATTAAAAAATTATTTTTAAATTTTGGATACACTATTATGCAATGGCTCTACCCTCTTTAAATTATATTATGCTTGCAAAAAAAAGTGAATTTCATTTATTTTAATATTTAAACCTTGATACCAAAAACCACAAAAGTTCCAACATATAACGTGTAAAAAACAAATCGGTCAGATTTTGGTGGAAAATGGGTTCAATTTGGCTGTGGTGATGCTAATATGCAAGTACTGATAATAATAACTTATTCTTCAATGCAAATATCAGTGGAATTTTTTAGACAATCTTCACTTCATACCTGCTTTTATTCTTATGTTCAAAAATAATAATAATCTGTTACACAAAGTTCCTTTCTGTTAGAAAAAACTTTATTGCTTTTCTTTGTTCAACGACAAGTTCTAAATCCCGCTTATTGTAACAATAAAGTAGAAAATCCTAGCTAGCAGTATAACAAGAAGAAAATAGTACTAAATTAAACTAATTGCTATTAAAGGATTGGCAATATTTGTATAAAAACCTACCTTCCATTTATGTCAACAATTGTTATTAACCAGATATCTACATGTTGCTTTTTGGTTTGAATTAATGTTATAATTTCTACTATATGCTAGGTAACTTCGTATTTATTCATGTTTAAATTTTTTATATTTAAGAATTTCCGTGAGTGTTTGTTCAGCACTGGTTGTGGTAATTTCATCAAAATTAAGGCTTAATTTTTCGGTTTTATATAACCTTTTAGTTTAAATTGATGCTATAATTTCTATTTCAGTGTCACATTTTTATGTATGTTTATTTTCTGAACTGTAATTTTCTTGCTTATTGTACTTTCAATTATGTGATACTGTGACTCAAAAGTTAGTTTTTAAGCCAAAAAATGATTTGTTAAGCTTTTTGTAAACAGAAGCTAAATTAAGCTAATTGCTATTAACGGTTTGGCAATATCAGAAAAAAACTACCTTCAATTTATATCAACAATTGTTATTAACCAGATTCTAGCATTGTTGCTTTTTTTGACCTCATAGTTTTTAAACTGATAAGTACTCATCTATTGTTCTCATGGAAAGATAGTTAACTTTATTTATCAAGATCTTCACAGAAACTATGAATGGGATTGAATGCTCAGCAAAATAATTTTCTTTTGCACTTTAAAATTCAGAAATAATGCAATTTTTGTCATGCTGCATCATGGTTTAACTTTCCTTCTTACAATCTGTTCTTCATATAGATTTTTAAAGATTTTAAAAATGTGCATTTCTATGACATTTTCTTTGGTTGGAAAAAAAAAAAGATTATTGATTTTCTTCCTTCGTCAGCAAATACTATGTTCTCATCATTATAGAAAAACATCAGATGCTGATCAGTGTTGATCCCATTTTTTGTCACATGACATCTTGCATCAATTTTGCTTTTAATATTCTTCAAATATATAAATATATTTATACTATTTGTGATCCAAAAGTTTTTGAGGAAGAAAGATGCAGCTTGATACAATTTTTTCATATTTCTCTTTGGATTTCTTTAAAATTCAGTGTCGATGTAATTTTACGTCTCATGCATCACGGTTTAACTTTGCTTCTGATAAAAATCCTCATTTAGTTTTATGAAGATCATATACTTTGTATATATATTGTTCATATATGATATATATTTCAATTATCACTATAATTAATTATCATTGTATTTCCTCATTTGTTTGTTCTTTGCAACAGAATAAAGAATATTTTTTTAACTAAAATTTTGCAAAAAAGTATTGTTAAAAAATTAATTTTTTATCAACAGGGTTTATTATTTCTCTCATTAGGTTCATTATGGGTTTTTTTCCAATGTAGGTCTGTTTTAGGAAGTTTATTTTAGTCCTTACTAATTTAATTTTTTCACTATTGTATTACATCTGAATATGTTATATTAAATCTAATATAGATGTTAGATAGTATTACTTCCAGTTATTACTCCTTATTTTTTTCCAGTTGAAGGCTTCCTAATGTATGTTATTTATGTTAATATTTTAAGGAAATAGTTTATGACAATTTTTTCCTTTGGTTTATCTATTTCAGATTATTTCACTCATAGTTCCCATAGTAGAAACATACTACTGCTATTACTTTTCTGTTATAATTTTTATTTATATTTTCATCCTTTCATTTCTATTTGCCTCTTTAGCAAATTAATTTTCTCTTATATTCAACTATACGTTTTTATGAAATCATTCTTTTCTGTGAAGTGAAATTGCAATGAGAACACTCATTAAAAAATTACTTTTTACTCTTGGATACACTGCTCTGCAATGGCTCTACCCTCTTTAAAATATATTATGTTTGCAAAAAAAGCTCAATTTTATTCATTGAGCTACAGGGACACAATGAACGATTTTCCTTTCTGTATATGCTGTTGGACTATTAGTTTTGTTTGTTGCCATTTTTAATTTAATAAACGAATTTATACTTGAAAAAACTGTATAATACCCACTGTCATCCACTACAAGTTAAAAAATAAATAAAAGCAATGTCCACATATATTATGATTCATCATTAATTGCCATCCTAATTTTCTATGCCTTTTATGATACTTCAAGAATTCTCTAAAGTTACAAAAGTAATTTTAATTTCAAAATATTTTTTCATTTACATACCACTTATAAAAATATTTCTTGAATATGAAATTCCTTTTACACACATATGAAAATAATAAACAAAACATAATTAGCCATATATTACTTTTGAAAAATATAATAAAACTGATAATTTTTAATTTTTTTTAAAAAAAAAGGATCATTTAAAATGTTAAACGAAAATAAAATAGATACTTTTATCGATTTTATTTGTCATGTTTTACGTTAATTTTATCAATGCACATGAGTGTTAGCATATTTTAATTCTGAAAAATATATACTATTTCTTAAAACTGCAATAGCCTGAGCAACACAAAGAAATTTCAAAAAAGTATATTTTACTGAAGCGTTTGCTTATATAAGTACAGAAAGCCCGTGCAATGCCGGGCCATATAGCTAGTATTCAATAAATAATGCTTAAATTTGTAATATAAATTGATGAAGTCTTGTAATTATATTTTAACAACATTAATACTTTTATTTTAAAATGTTAAGACATTCGATTTTGCTACAATTTTAGATGATTTTCACTACATATTGATATTTTCACAACCTATTTTAGAGGGCCATAAAAATTTCGAATACCAATTTGCACAATACTTCACTTTCATTGGAAATTTTACTTTACACATATGCTTCCACTAAACTACAAAATTTGACAAAAAGGTTTAACGAATACAAGCATTGCACTTATATTTTGTTGATTTAATCAAGAATATATATTACTATTTTAAGGATTTCAAGTAACATTATTCAAAGAAAACTCGATAAAATTCATATTTAATTCGCAATAGAAAAATAATTTTAAAATTGAAAAATTCACCAAAAATACTTTTTAAATTAAAATTGATTCTTACATTTAAATTCATAACGACATGAATTTTTAATAAAAGTTTTAAAAGAAATTTAAATAAAAGTTATTTTTTATAATCAAACAGATATTATCTAAAGTGTTCACAAATAATATTTAAAATGTATATAAGCTGCTGACACATGTCAAAAATGAACTACAAGAAAACTTCCTATTTAGAGATAAAATGTTAAGCTATAATCAATATAAAAGAATTTAGAATATCAGTTTTAGCATGAACGACAACAAAATTTTTACCTCAGGTAACGATCAAACTCAACAAACAAAATACTTGAAAGGCTTTTCAACACTATTTTCTCAGAAAGATGAAAAAAATATGCTAGAGTATAAGCAGTAAGATAAAAGTTAAAACAAACTGGTCGAAGCTCAAATGCCTGAATCCGTAGGGCACTAAAAAAACTAAAAACTGCCAACACCAAAAAAGTAATAATTTTAAATTTAAATGAATATGGTATAAAATTTTTTTCAAGTACTCTATCACACAATCGCAGATAAAACCGCTTTGATAACAATTGCCTGATTGGTCAAGAAATGAGATGTAAACATGGAAAAAGATAGTTGTAGTTACTTTTCAAAACACAAATTTAAACAATGAAGTTTTTTAAAAATTTATGTCATGACAATATAATTGTTTGTAGAAAAATATTGGCGATATTTTGTAAACTATTCGAGCAATCTGATCTAGAGCTTTGTTTTAAAATTAGTCAAACATGTAAGACAAGTTTAAAGGACTGAATATTTGCTATTGCGAAACCATTTCTAGCTTACGGTTGATCACCGAAAGGTATTTTTGAAAGCAACCGGTTTGTAATAACCTTGTGGTTGAGTGAAGTAACCACGAAGCCTGTTGGTCAAGGTCACTAACTCGTGGTTGGCATCTTCGAGTTGCTGGTTCATGTCCTGATGACATTGGAGATCCGCGATCTAAAGCAGCTATTGCACATTGAATCCATTGTCACTCAAAGTTCTCCCGTTAGCATGACGCAGATGTCATCCTCGTCACTCATGCTTTGTTCAGAATCTCGAAATCTACCACTAATAGCCTTCACGTTGTAATTATATTATCGTCACCCTATAAAGCAACACGAGGGCCATTGGCGATAGACCGCGTAATTTTGAATTTGGTTAAGTAACGAAGATGACACTTGAGCTGGCTCATTTCTCCTACAGGACTGGAACCCACTACACTCTGGCCACGAGTTCTTGGCTATAATGTGATAAAGAATGAATGTAAGATTTAATGGCATAAGAGCAAATTCCGGTTATGCTGAGTCAAACATTTGTTTATATAATAAAAGGTATAAAATTATCAATAAAAATAGCGTGAATAGTAAGGCCGCATTCATACCAAGGTTGTCGGCGTTCAGCGTCTAGCCAATCAGAAACTTCATCTCAGGCAGTTGAAAAAGTTCTGATCGCGACTAGTTTAACTTAAAAATTAGTTAACTTTTAAGGCTCATTCACACAAAGGCGTTCACGCGTCGCGATCAAAATAGAAAGGAGAGATGATTTTGTTGTTCGATTCCAAAGCTTTTTTACGCACGGTGGATTTCTGCTCATTAGGTGACGCTGAAGATTATAATTGAAAATCGTACTAAGCAGTTGGTTTTGACCCGTTAAGGAGGGCTGCGGTAGCCCAGTGGTCAAGGTATCGGATCATGACAGGCATGTCATGAGTTCGAGCCCAGTACTACTAAGAACCCACCGTGTAGGGGGGCGATGTACGTTAAATCTGTCCAGAGCTCAACTGTCCTGCCATTGGTGTGGTAGTTAGAAGAGGGGTGTCGTCCTCGTCACTTGACCATGGTTCAAAATTACGAGGTCCGACGTCAAAAGCCCTCGTGTTGCTGAACAGTGCGACGTTAATATTCACTCACTCTGACTTCTTAAGTATGGATCGCTTTGATTGATTGATTGATTGAATATTAACGTCGCACTGTTCAGCTACACGAGGGCTTTTGGCGACGGACCACGTAATTTTGAACCATGGTCATGACGTGGACGACACCTGAGCTGGCACCCCTCTCCTAACTACCACACCACACCAATGGGAGGACGTTTCAGCTCTCGACAGATTTAACGTGCATCGCTGCCCTACACGGCGGGTCTTTAGTGGTACTGGGCTCGAACCCGTGACAAAGCAAGCCACTAAGTATGGATCGCAGGAGAAAAGAATTTTTTGCAATTTTGTTAGCATTAAAAAGGGGAGGAAAAGAAACAAAAGTGGGTTCAACGTATTTTTCAAAAAAGTGATTAAGAAAAACATCTATGCAAAAAGATGAGATGCGTGTGTCAGACACAGAAAGCTGTTTTAATTTTTTTCGAATGTCGCCACAACTTTTCGATAATTTACCATCAATATTTGGGCCGTTTATTTCTAAAAGGGATATTATAGAGATAGTATTCAACCAAAGGAGATAGATTGGCCTTAACTCAGAGGTTCATACAAATTTCTTCAAATGTGAATTAATTAGTTATGAAATTTTTGATGCTCTTACAAATGTGTTTATTTATAATACTTAAATAATATTTCATGTTTAAATCAACTTTTTATTTGCTATATTGGTGGAAACATTGAATTTTTGTCATGTAACAGAGATTTAAAAAAAAGAACATTCATTATTTTGTTAAAGCAATCAAATTAAAAACACGAATTAAGTTAATTTTTTCTTAATATGCATCATTACACTGCTAATGATGCATCTTTTTAATGGATATGGATACATAATTAACTTTTTCTTGTGCTGCATTTTTTATATAAAAATAATGCACTAGAGGGAAATAATTACAAACATTTTAGATAAATTTCACAAAACTATAGTTATTGAACAAAAGCTGGTACATATTAATAATATTAAACACTTTTTGAAATAAAGGGTGGCCAAAATTTTATGAAATATGAGGTACATATTTTGTACCACCCTGCTTCAAGAGCATGATAGTTCTTGACACATGATTTTTTTCTTCCCAAGAAACAATGGAACTTTGCAGACTCAACGCATCCATTCTGTACGAACTTGGGAAAATAAATACGCTTCACATCTTATACCAGAGGTGGTGAACCTTTATGGATCGCCGTGCCTTTTTTCCTAAAAAAGTGTTAAAAGAGGTATAGACGTGCCGTCAAATAATTTTGACTTGTGATTTTTGGGAAAATAATATACACTAAATGCTAACAACACAAAACTCTATTTAATACGAAAAAATACCTTTTGTGCATTGTATAGTAATAAATGTGTGCACGTGCGTGTGTGTGTTTTAGTTATACATGTAATTCACAAATTAAAACAACATTAGTGGGACTTCTGTTGTCACAGATTGGATTAGAAATAGCTTGTATTAGGATTGTAAGATGTTACTTTTTGTAGAATACATAATGAATTTGAATCATCTGCCGAATGGTTTCTAAAGCAATTAATTCTTTTTGCTGTGGAAATTTTTTTAGAGAAGAGGGTTTGTGATTTGTTTTAAAATACCGTTTCACAGACGATGCTCTGCATACCATTATTCCAGAACACAAAACACACACCGCTCTGTCACCTTTACTAATATGCCATGTTTCTCGCTCCACCAAATTTGAATTTACTTACTATCTTGCACTTTTTGTTCTTTTGCTGAGCTAGCCATGTTAAACAACAGTTAAAAATCTAAGTAAAACACAGGTAAACTTTAAAATACGGTTGTGTCAATGAAATTGACTATGTTATGCGTAGACAAACTTATCATAAGCAATTGTTGTCTACGACGTTAAGGCAAGACAGTAACAAACGAGTAAGCTCCACGCCACCCCGCGACCGATCACTCGCGTCAATTTGTAATACTTTCTACGTGAACTTAGAAATTTTAAAATAAAAAGCAAACCATTTTGATCACATTGGCGTGCCATCAATGGCATGCGTGCCACTGGTTCGCCAACCCTGTCTTATACTGTTATTCATCATATAAATTAAAACATTCTCAGTTTTTCCTAATCTAGTGTGTTGTAAGCTTAATTTTAGTTTAGTTCTAATTTACCTAATGTTAATTTTAATTTTAAATATTCTATTCTATATATTATTTTATTTTATCTAGTTTTTATTTAGTCAACATATATAATAAGTGTATTAGTTGTATTTATTTTTTTCCTGAACATGAGCTATATATAGCTCAATCATGACATTTGTATAATTTTGTATGTACTATTATTTATTAAATATTATTATTGTTTAAAAAAATGTAACTTACAACAAATCTATCTGCCACAATAAACACGTCCATTATTGCGAAAAAATAAGTGGAATGCATTTTGTATTTGTAAAGAAAGAAGATGGCCTTCAATAGCGTGGTGATACATTTTTTGGACTTATATTTTCATACCTGCAATGCGCATGTGAGGTACTAATTATTGTAATATTGACTTATTTAGTTCACAATATATGTACTAACATGATTTGTATCAAATATTCACAAGAATAATTTTCATTTACACTAAAAATACACAACACTCAGTGACTTCCAAAAAATACCATTCAACAGATCCCAGCTGATCAAAGAATGAATAAACTCATTGCATACAATTGGCTTCTGACGTCTGCTGGAAACTTGAGTAACTGCTAGGAGTTGACCTCTTTGATGGTTCAGAGAATGTTCTCCCTAGCATCATTTTCGGAGGCATTCAAACAAGTGGTATGTTTTACGTACCATACCACCACGCAATAAACAAATAAGAACTAGTGGTACAACATATGTACCACCAAGCATGAAAAAGTTAATAAGCTCAAAAGAATGTGACCAGAGTTTATCATTCTTTTTTGTTGGTTACACATCTGAATACAAAAAAATGTGAAAAATGTGTTTATATAAATGTAGGGGTGTCTAGGGGTAAGTAATGTTCGGGATCTTGATATTTCAAAGAAATAAGCAGATTAGAATGAAATTACTGTTTAATGAAACATTAGATTATTTACAATTAAAACTTTACGAGTTATTTCACGGAGCATACTCTCAATTGTCGCTAAGCCTATTGACCTCCACGTTGGCCGAAAAACGTGGCTTCTCGCCTGTAAAACCGGAGTCTCTCCTCTCGCATCTGTCTCGTTCCGCGTCGCAATTGTTTTCCCCTCCCCTAAAACCCGTCATTCCGGGGGGGGGGTACATATATTCGCTGGTAGCGCCATCTATTGGTGAGGTTGTAACCTCACTGATCGGAGAATATATTTAATTCCATAATACTTTAAATCCTACATAAATTTATCAAAAGATTTCTTTAAATATCTGACCATTATTGCTTGCTGAAGGAAATATTCTTCATTAGTTCACAGCAATGCAATCTCACCAAAAAATGTAAAGATTGGATTATTTCACAAATCTTTTGACTTACATATATATATATATATATATATATATATATAAAGCCAATTTGAATCATGTCAATTACAACTGGGCAAAAAAATTATATCAAATAATAGCAGGAAAACTATATATATCTTTGGTAAATGTTGAAGTAATTACAAATACTATTTTCAAAACTAAAAAACTCATGTACTTTTAATTATTCATCGAAAATTCTTGTGACAAATCCAATAGTCTCTCTTGGCACATAGGATTAAGAAACGCTGATCTAGATACATGCTTGAAAATTATGATTAAAAAAACTATAAGATGGCATTTTTTACAAAACTTAAGTAATTGATTTGATTTATTATTAACGTCGCACTGTATAAGCTACACGAGGACTTTTGGCGACGGACCACGTAATTTGAACCATGGTCAGTGACGTGGACGACACCTGAGCTGGCACCCCCTCTCCTAACTACCACACCACACCAACGGGGAGGACGTTTCAGCTCTCGACAGATTTATCGTGCATCGCTGCCCTACACGGCGGGTCTTTAGTGGTACTGGACTCGAACTTGTGACAAGGCAAGCCACGGTCCGATACCTATACCACTCGGCTACCGCGGCCACAAAACTTAAGTAATAACAAAATCTATAATGCAGTGCAAAATATATTTTCATGCAATTATAAATTTGAAATATACTTTATTTAATGCACATTTTATCATTGTTGAATGCATTAAAATATGTAAATTAACCCTAGAGCATATATATGCTTTAGCATCTAGGAAGGTTTTTGAAATAGTTGTTTATTATGCTAAAGTGGGTTGAATCCTAGGAGGACCCACTTTTGGTCGCCAAATTTTTTGTCGCCAAATTTTGAGCGATAAAGGTTACAATATGGTAACCCTTCCATTTCATCCAAAAATTTGGATTTTCAAATCACCGAAAAATATGGCAACCCTAAAAAAAGTGCAACGCTTTTCGCCTTTTCCGAAAATACGTTATTTTGACATTTGACTTCGCTGGAGAAGGTTTGCTCTCCACCGGTTGTTGTTAAGAATGGCGTGTGAAAGGAAATTACTTGAAAGTGAGGCTACGACAGGTTTCTTTGTGCTCCTGGGCACAAAGGGGAAGAAAGAGACGTTAGAATGGTGTATGAAAGCTAATTTAATTGCTTCCCGTTATGAATGTCCGAGGTGTAAAAAAAATATGCGTTTGCAAGTGCGAAAGGGAACGGTTGACGGCTACCAGTCGAATGGCGTTGCCGCAACCAGTCGAAAAATAATCGCCATGACGTCGTTCAGAGTGTGAGAAAGGGCACTTGGTTTAGCGAAAGCAAACTTGCTATTACTATTATCTTGCGTTTGACGAGATATTGGTTTGGCAAGAGTATAAATGCGTTCGTGGTGAATAACTTGAAAGTTAATAAGAAGGGTAAAGGGTCAATTTGATTCTTACCTTGCGGAATACATGTGGCGGCGATCTAACGGTCACAAGTTGGTGGATGAGAATTTTCATAAATTCCTTGCATCCATCGCAAGGGTGTATGCACCAACAGATCATGACGAAATGCAAGCGTAAGGTAAGTGCTTTTTAATATTTTTAAAAATGATTGATTTCATGTATTTCTTCGATTTTACCTTTGCGAAACGCCCCTTTCGTCCTTTTTTAAAAATGTAAATCATGTTGTACACACTGGTTTTAGAATGCTTTCTTAAAATGAATTTCATTACTTTCTCCGTTTTTTTCTTTATATAATGATTAATTTAATGTATTTATTCGATTTCATCTTTGCGAAACGCCCATTTCATTCCCCCCTTCTCCCCCCTCTGACGCATGCGCTTCCCAAGAGTTTTTCGTCATTGACGCCTTTTTGAAAACCTTCATTTTGGCGCTTTTTGGAGAAAAATTTTTGGCGCCAAAAACAGCAGTGGGTCCTCCTAGGATTTTACCGCTAAAGTGTTTTTGATATTCTGTTACAAAAAGGACTTATGAAATTTTGTTTTTAAAAAGTAAACTTTCCTTTTTGATACTGATATTATACAGATTTCTATCAAAAATATAATAAAACATTGTATAGTTTTTTTTATTTTGTTTGTATTTCATAACACAATTGTCTCTCATAACATACAACCTATTATCGATTTTTTCAAGAGTAACAAATAAATATAATGTAAAAAAATAATTACAAGAATTTCTTAAGGAAGTATAAATTTTCTTCCAAGCATTTTCTCTCCCGATTTTATTATTAATTAATGTGAGTTTTCTTCTTTTCATATGTAACCATGTCGAGGTCAAAACTTTAAAAGCTTAGCACTCGATTGAGCTGGAATTTTATATACAGGATTATTTTTGATGACAATGCGACAGTTTAATAATAATTAATAAAAATTAATTGATTAAAATTAATTATAATCAAAGAATTCTAGATGCAGCCATGTTGGCATCATTTCTGGCGACTTAGTTACCATTTTAGCGACTTGGGTCAAAACCTTAAGGGGGATTGCCAAGGAGCTGTTCTTGCTTGAATTTAGAGTTTTGACATCAAATCTGTTGATAGGTCGATAAGTCGTTACCTCTCCCTTATTGTAGGTGTTTTCCCAACAACAGGGCCGATCCTAGGGTATCGGCCGCCCTCGTGCAAACACCTAATGTGCCGCCCCCCTAGAGAACTTTTCATATTTTGACTAATACTTAACGTTGACGTTAAAAAAATCATCTACTTTGTGAGGTCTAACGCGTCTTTTCTTTAACAAGTCCTTTGGGTTTTTTGGGCCAGATTTAATGGCAACTCTTTTCCAACCAAATCCAAGAGACGAGATGTGAAGAACAGATGCAAATAAACGGACTTTAAATATAGGATCTTAGAGTAAGCGGTATGGCAATGTAAAGGAATGTTAGACAATTGATGTGCGTTGTGGCAGTTGATGATTATTATAGTTCGTGTTTCTAGATTGAATAAGTTGTGCTTGACGTGAATACATATATTGGTACTAGAATAGAAGGAAGCCGTACTGCGTACAAGCTGCATCCCATTGCGGATAAAGACAAAAGCTACTACGAGATATAATAAGGTAGGATTGATTAATTAAAATTAGAATCGAGGGTTAGGCGGTTCACTTATTGAGATTGGTCTGAATTAGATTATACCTGATTTTAAATATATATTGTGTGTTGCATATTGCGTCATCGTAGATTTTCTCATATTAATTGTTATAATTATATTTGTTAAAGGTTTAAGTTGAATATCTTAATAAAGTCATATTCAGATAATGTTTGATCCGAGTTCTTTCGCTAACCCTACACCTCTAGCTCACGCTGATACTTCGAGGGATGTACTTCCAAGGGGAGGTACATCACAACTTACATAGGAATAAAAATTAAAACACATTAATAATAACTCAAATAAAATTCGAAGTGTAGAACTTCATTTTTTGGCCAGGTAATGAGTTATAACAGTGACAAAATGCTTTAATAAAATAATAAACTAACAAAAATATAACCTTTAAAATAAAAATAAACATTTTATAATTATAAATGCAAAACAACAGAATTTACTCAAAAAATACAATCCAATAATAATAAATACTAAGGCACAAATCTCGTGAAACGAAAAGTATATAAATCAGTCCTTCTACTAAGATTAAGTAATAAACTATACTGCAAAATTCGGTGTATAATGCGCACTTTTAACTCAAAAAATAAGATCGAACTTTACGGTTGCGCATTATACGCCGGGTATAAAGATGACAGCTTTAAAAATACAAAAAAAGATGAGCAAAGAAAAAGATCAGACTTTTACATGTATCGAAATACTGTTTTTGTGAAAGAAATAACATTCCTTATGAACTTAAAGTGCTGTAATTCTGAAAGTACACTATTTTTACTAAATCTTGAAATAATATTCGAATAAAGGACTTCTGTTGCGCCCCTATCCAAAAACCGTGAGAGGTAAGTTTCTCTGTGAGGGAGTGGCAACAGTTAGAAAAACGTTTTTGTTTTGAAAAGTGTAATGGATGAAAAGTGTTATGGATGAAAAGAATTTACTGTGTTTTGCTGTGCTGTTTTGATTTAAAATATATCTTGTTGATGTTCTCTTCTCATCGTTGTCGTCTATGGACCAAACCCCCTACATTATTCTCACTAACAATAGTATTAGAAACTATATTTCTGGCGCCCCCGGGTGGGCGGGTTTTGGTTTGGATTTTGATAACGGTAAGCGAATTGAATTTCCATTTTGAAGTTATTGATATAATTATATCTTGAATATAGACATATATTTATTATTGAATGTATGAACTGATTTAATGATTTAAAAAGATAGTAAAGATGGAAATTATTAAACGAAATAAAACAGCACAGCGCACTGCGTTTACGAAAGCATACACTAAGTTAGAGAGTGTGTTGATAAATGAAAACGCTGACGCGGAAGAAATTGATATGTGTTTACATTTGCTTAAGCAAAAACGAACTCGTTAGAGTTAACACATAATAATTATTTGGATGCTTTAACAGATGAAACAGAATTCAAAATTGAATTTAATATTATAGAAGAATATAGAGAAAAGGCTTTGAGAATAGAATTAAAGTCTAAACGTGTATTAGAGAATATTAAGAGTAAACAAAATAATAACGAAGGTAGTAATTCCGGTAATAATTCTCATTTGGCTGATTGCGAAAATCCGTATAAAGCGATTACCCCACGACTTCCTGAAGTTGAACTGTATAAATTTGGAGGTGAATTAAAAGACTGGTTAACCATTTGGAATCAGTTTAAAAACATACACAAAAATAAAAATTTAACTAATTGTGATAAATTACATTACTTAGTTCAATCGACAAAAATTAAATCGGAAGCCAGAGAGCTTATTGAATCTTTTCCTATAACAAATGAAAACTATCCTTTGGCGATAGAAAGCTTAGTTGAAAGATATGGACGAAATGAATTATTAATTGATTTTTATGTACGAGAGTTGTTAAAACTTGTTTTAAATAACGCTACTAAAAAGAAACAAGATTCTTTAAGTGGATTGTATAATAAACTTTCTACTCAACTTCGGGCTTTAAGTAGTTAAGGTATAACCACGGATCAGTGCGGAATAATATTATATCCGTTAGTCGAAAGTGCGTTACCGACCCATATATTGCGTTCATTTGAAAGACAAAGAAAAAATAATGAGACTGCAACACTTGATTCTATCGTTTCGTTTCTAAAGAGCGAAATGCAATCAGAAGAAAAAATAAAATTAAGTAGATCGGACATATTTCCCTATCAGCGCGAATGCAAGCAGTTGGCAGAGAGCCAATGCTCACTCCCGTCTGCTAATGAATTATTCATTAATGAACCAAACGAAATATGTGTGTTATGTTTAAAGAATCATCCGGTTCGCTTTTGTAAAAGGGCGTTTTTTATTCCATTAGAAGAAAAGATTGCAATAATAAAAAGGAAAGGATTATGCCGAATTTGTTTGGCTAAAGGTCATCTTGCTTCTAGATGTCGATCTCAAATAACTTGTCATTTGTGTTCTAAGAGACATGTAAAGTTCATGTGCCCAAATATTGAATGTAATAAGTCTGATTCTCTCAAACAAGATGTGAATGATAAAAATATTAATGAAAACACAGTTGATTCGTTACATTCTCGTGCAACGAATGAAGTTATATTACAAACTCTTGTTGTAAATGTACATGGCATGAAGAGAGAGCGTAAAGCTAGGGCTATCATCGATACCGGATCACAAAAATCGTATATTTTGAGATCTACAGCTGAAGAGTTGGGTTTTAATTTGCAGAGGGAAGAGGAATTTCGCCATTCCTTATTTGGCGGAACTAAAACAAGGATGTATAAACACAAGTGTTATAAAATCTACTTGAGTAATCTTGATGGTAACTATATTTGTAAATTGGATGCTTTAGATCATGATGTCATCTGTAATGACATTTCTAGTGCAAAAAATGGTTCTTGGATACATGAATTGAAAACTAAAAACATATTCTTAACAGATATTCAAGAAAACACAGGTCCCATTGAGGTACTTTTGGGTGCAGACGTAGCCGGTAAATTAATTACTGGTCAACGAGAAGAATTAAAGACAGGCTTAATAGCATTAGAAACCAAGTTAGGTTGGACTTTAATGGGTAAAGTACCCCGATATACCAACAAAAAGGATACAAGTATGAATATTGTAACTATGTTATCTCAAGAAGATATTCCTGTCTCTTCACTGTGGGATCTAGAAATGCTTGGTATACGGGATACTATTGAGCAAAATTCAAGAGAGGAAAAGGCGGTTATGTCTCACTTTCTAGAAACAGTCCGGCAAAAGGAAGATGGCAGATACGAGGTCCATATGCCTTGGAAAATGGATCGGGCCTTTCTAACAGACAATTATGAGTTGTGCTTAAAAGACTTGAATCTACCACCAGGAAGTTGGAAAAGATCGGTTTTAGAGAAAAATATCATGAAGTCTTTAGAGAATGGTTAGCGGAAGGAGTTATTGAGGAAATTCCTGGAAAGGAGTTACCTGTTCGTACCCATTACCTTCCACACCGACCTGTCACCAAGGAAACATCCGCAACATCTTCAATGAAGATAAGACCGGTCTTCGACGCTTCTGCTAAGATCAATAACCATCCGTAGTTAAACTACTGTTTAGAGACTGGAAACAATTTAATTGAATCAGTTCCTGCTATTTTGGCTAAATTTAGACTGAAACCGATCGGTGTAATTTCAGACATCAGAAGAGCTTTTCTCCAAATATCTTTACATGAAAAAGATCGAGACTTCGTAAGATTTCTTTGGTATGACAATGAGGGTAATATACGAACTTACAGGCATGCTCGAGTTGCTTTTGGAGTCACCAGCAAATCTTTTCTCTTAATGGCGGTTATTAACCCTCTGACTGGATGACCCGCTAATTGAATTTCACTTCGAAAGTGATCTACTTTTCCAAAGCTAGCTTATCCGAAAATGTTCCGATAAATTTCGCGAACTGCTTCAAAAACGAATGGCAGTTTAATGCCTTCCCCTGTTAACGCCGAAGGAGGTCCTAATTGGTTTTGCAGGGGAAGGTTTTATGGCTTTTTGGTCTCTGTGTTCTTCGAAACGGGAGGTTTCTCATTTACAGCTGTGGCCTAGGGCGAGGATTGTGAAATGGACATTTTCTACACTTCACGGCCAACAGAAAGTTCACCCAATTTATTGCAAATATATATTTCATATATTTGGAAAACTTGCTCAATTTCTGATCTAAAAACCAATTAGGTTCTAAGAAATTTTAATTTTCTGAGTTTTGATTTTAAATTCGGTTTCATTTTAAAGCATTTTTGCATTCCTAGATTGAATTAATTAAAAATATTTTTTAACACAATCCAATATTTCGTGTGAAACGGCAATTAACTACAATTTTAGTTTCTAAAATCATTTTTGTTTGCTCATGTTTTTGAGTTTTCTCACATTTACTTAATTAAGATTGATTTAAAGACCAATATATTTTTGACACATAGTTTATATAATTTAAAAGCTCTTTACTTTGTTTTCATTATTTTTTTTTCCTTTTGAAAAATACCATGACCAAAATGTACGCAGGCTACTGTGATAAATAATACTTGAAAGGGATGGAATATGACTGAAAATGGTAAATCTAAAATTCAGCTTTTTCAGGTAATATTACAATTAGACTACAGAATACAAATGTTGCAGAATGAACTAAATATTTCCCTGATGTACCACAAACTACATTATAATAAATCTATTGTAGTTCTACATTGCAGTATTTGAAAGTCATGCTACAAAAACTTAAACTTGCTTAACTACCACGATGGGGAACTGGGGAAAAAAGTAGATATTGTTTACAAACTTGGTGATTTCTGGATTACGTTTGTATAACTACTAATTTCTATATAAATATTTTGCATTTAAAACTCTTGTGAATATATAAGGTTCTGATAAAAGTGAATAATTGATCAAATTAACAGTTGTTATCAATGTTATGTCTTAGAATATTTTGAATTAAAAAAATATTTCAGTCATATTTATGTCAAGTAGAATTTTCATGTAGAGCATAAGTTGGATAGTAACAGATTGAAAAATTAAAGCTTTACAGGCAATGGAATTTTTTTTATGCCTTTACAAATTTTAAATATGTTTTTCTCAGATTTTTAATTTTGAAGATGAGAGTGTTTTCTAATCCCTAAGGCGTTTTTCCTGTTCAAGATAGAGTCTTGAAATATCTTGTAAATGTTCCCTTACATATGTTCTATAAAAGTTCATATGGATTTAGGTCTGAGAGCTCTAGTTATTTTTTAAAAATATCTTAATGTTAATATTTAAAAAAAGTTGGGTTTATTCCAGGTTTAGCAATAAAAATAATTATTAAAATTCAACAAAGAGATATATTTTAAATTTTATACATTTTGTTTCCAATAATCTAAGAAATATTAATCACTTACAATAATTGAATATTTTTAATAATTTAACATTTTAGAAAAGTTTTAAAAATTTCAAAACTGTTCAATGCTTTAAAATTGTGAAATAATGGCTTGTCAAACTAACCTGTTATTTTCAGAATCAATATAATAGTACAATTTGAATATAAAACAAAAATTAATTTTACTGTGACAAACTGTTTACGACTTCTACTCATATTGTAAAAAGAATGAAAGATAAATATATAACATAGTGGCAGTAAAAACACATTCATAATATGTTAAAATCCTGTCCCGATACAAATTTCAATGCATTTTCCAAACTGTAGCTAAAAACAATTATATGTTTATTAGGAGAGAAATTATTTATATTTAGATATATTTTTCCTTATTAAGTACATAATGAATAATGGCAAGATAATTTGTAAAATCCTGAAAGATTTTAATGAAGAAAAAAAGCCAGACATAATTTTAGATAGTTAGAAATTTAATTATATAATACACAAATATGCATGTTTTAAAAGAAATAAGTTGGCTAAGAAAATGAAATTTACTAAAAATTTCCTGAATAAAGTAAATCAGATTTCATCCTCAAATACATATAATTGTAAGAAAAGGTTTTATTCAATTTACAATTAGTTACAAAAAACCTTTTATAAAAAATAATTTTAACAGGTATAAATTAAAAAAAATATCAAAGAAGTGAGAAAGACACATACATGTCGTTTACAGAAATGTCACAGTGTGATATTTTTCGAAACACGGCACTGCACACAGTCCAACATTACAGTCTTTACATTGAAAACGAGTTTTTTGAAGTTTAACGACTAAATCGTAAATATAAGAAACAACAGTCAAATATCACGAGTGCAGACTGCGCTCGCTGATATTTGAGTGAGAAAATTACAGCAGCATAAAATGCTACCTCGTTTGAATTATATCTAATGTGCATATTTGGGGTTTATATTGCATTCTAAGGGTTTCAACACTAAGGAGGCTACTGACGAGCTACTACGTAATTTTGAACCGCGGTAAAGTGACGAGGACGATACCTGAGCTGATAACTCCCCTTCCAAACTTCCACATCACACCAACGTGAGGACTTTTGACCTCGACGTGTTTAACGTGCATCAGCTCCTCTTCAACGCTAAACTTTTGTGGTACCAGGGCTCGAACACTGGACACGAGTTCATAACCATGACCATCAGGCTACCGTGGCCGCAAAAGAAAATAGCAAGTTTGAAAGAAATGTAATGGAGAAGTATATTTGAAGAAATAACTTCAAAACTTAACTTAAAACCAAAATATCAAAATTTATTTTAGGAATAATAGTGAATATAACTTCGTACACCTAAAACCACTTTACGCAGTGTATTTTGAAAGGGAACGTTTCCCCTTTTAGAGAAACTTACTACAATTATGTCAAATTCCTTTCGTTTTGCTCTAAGGGGATCCCCGAAACAACGTAATTTTTTTGATACACAAAATTACTTATGGTTGAATCTAATACAATTCCCTACAAAATGAATGAAAACCTTTTTTGCCATATAAATTGTGTTTGAATAGGAGATGGTTAGTTAATAAGAACATTTAAAACGTGACGGCAATCTATGGACCTGTGGCACGTGGTACAATTCTTAGTGGCACTCAGCATTACTCTACAAATTTGTCAATTCTTGAGTGGATGGAAGTTGATAATAGACCTTATTTGACAAACATCTTCTGAGTTATGGACATTTATGGAACTACAAAATAATCTGAAAGATAATTCTGAGGATAAATTTACAGCTATTTTGTAAATAATTGAGTGTTATTGCTAGGGGATTTAATTGTTGAAAAAAGAAAATTGCATGTACTCTGCTTTCCACTTATGATTCGGCATATCAAAGTAAAAAGTCTTTCCTAATATGAAAAATATTTCGACTCCGCAAAGAAATTGTTTAACAAAACTGAATGCTCAGAATCGTGTCATGCATTATACCCCTGGTTTTGCGATATGAAAGAAGAGTCGCGAAAGAGTTAATTCGCATTACAATTTTTATTTAACTGTAATGAAGGGAATCATTTATATTTCACTTTGTCTATTTCTTATTTAATAAATATGTTGGAAACATACATTTTTAATTTTTTTTTTATCTTTGTTGAAGAAATAGTAACATTTTATAATGTTTATTTTTATGTTAATAAATGTATTTTATTGATCCATAATTAATATAAAATATAAAACTGTAAATTTAAATTATTTACCTCTATTCTTTAAATCTACAAATATTACCGTAAGAATCGAAGGATTTCAAAAATTTCCTACTATGTGGCACGCTGAATGATACTGACAGATTGGTTTGGCACGTCTTAGCTACACAGTTGCCGCCCCTGATTTAAAATGTTGGGTAAGATAACCATTATATTTTTAAAATTTTATAAATATACAAAAGGAGAGTATTTTGTCAATACATGTTTTAAATGGAGTAAAGTTTACGAGAACGAAATATAAAATTGCGTTAAAATTATTGGTACTCTATCAACCGTACTTCTTATATATTTATATTTATTTATATATATATATATATATATATATATATATATATATATATATATATATATATATATATATATATATATATATATATATATATATATATATATATATATATATATATGTATATATATATATATATTATATTATATATATATATATATATATATATAATATATTTTGTATTCTTTACGGTTTCGAATAATTAGAATATTTTTAATTTCAGTGTACTTCGAGAGAGAGATATGTAGGAGATGGTGGCCTCAAACGAACTGAATTGAATTTAGAGGCCAATCGAGGAACTCGGAGCGTCTGACGTCAAACGCATGAGGCATCTCAATGCCCAATCAGGGATTCGAGCGATGACGTCGAGCGCTTATAATTCCTAAGCGCGGGATCGTTTTTTTTTTTTTTTTTTTTTGCTTGCTTACCTTCACTCGCACACCGGACACGACGGAGTGAGCTCGATGCCTCTTGGCCTTCAGAAACGGCATTTCTTTAAACCTAGAAATGTTTGACGCCCCCATCTCTACAGGTGAATCCTCTTCTCTTTCCGAATTAGCTTTTAATCTATTTTCTTGTTAGCAATTTAAATCTATAAATAAAATCTGTTTTCTTACTTTAATAAATTGATTTGTTCTTTAAATTTGTTTCATGCTTTCTTTCGTTAAGAATTTTATCATTGCCCCTAGACACCCGTCCCACAAATTGGGAGCTCGACCGCGATGTTAAACTCGTTTCTTCGTATTAGGCATTTGCCTATATATATAGCAATAGCCTTATTCATTATTTTTTCCTCGTGCTCACCTTTCAGCGACTTTTTTTTTTTCAAAACGTCGAGACCTCACCCGTCCGTCGGTGTCAATTTCAACTTCCTTTCTAATGTATTTTTTTAAAGTTTGCTTTGGAAAGAGTTCGCCAGCGATCCTGAGTGCGTCGTCAACAATTCCAGTGAAATTCAATTTGCATCGTTCAGGAATTTCGTCGTGATACATTCTATTTTTCCTGGCGTCGTCGCCGAAAATCAGCGAATCGCCAGTTTTTCGTCGTGATCCATTCTGTCAGTTTTTTCGAGCGTCGTCATCGAGAGGGTCAGCGAATCGCCAGTTAATTCCCGCCAATGATCCTTAGTGCGTCGTCATCCATTACAGTGAAGATCAACTTGCATCGTTCAAGAATTTTGTCGTGATCCATTCTGTCTTTTCGGGCGTCATCACCGAAAATCAACGAATCGCCAGGTCAGTGTGGTACTTCCTTATCAAATAACGATTGCAGAAATTTACGAAACTATCGTCTGTTCATGTCATTTTAAAATTATTTTTTCACTTGATTAATAACTAGGAATCGAGAATATTTTATTTTCTCCTCGCATAAATTCGTTTCGTAAAAGTGTTTTGTAATAAGAGTATGTTGTCTAATTAGCGGTAGTTGTGGCTAACTAAATGATTTGATTGCGAATAGGAATGATTTGTGAAAATTGTGCATTGTTTTAGATAATATTTTTAGCAACTGGGAAATAGATATTTTGTCTATTTTTTTAAAATACTTTTTACGAATATTTTGTGGTTTACTTTTAATTTATGATATGTTATTATTAATTTTAAGGAATGCTGCTTTGCTATAGATTCTTCCAGTGTGTTTTTATTGATTACATTTCGAGAAATTGAGATATTACTGTCATAATTTTTCGATTTCGTTGTATTAATATTTTTAGTGTCGATTTTAGAATTTTTTAGTATTTGTGAATTTTATTCATATACCTGTTATAATTGTATTTTTATCTACGTTTTGTCTCTCCTCTTGGTTGAGTAAGGGAGCTTTTCCTACGTTATTGTATAAACGTTTCACATCCGGATTAAGTATTTAGGGGAAAATTGGGCTTGGTTTAAAATTTTAAATTTGTTCTCTGAGCCGTCACTCTTGATCTTTGGTTGCAAAAATGGCATTTCTTCTCTCAAAGAAAAAGGAGCATCTAATAGAACTCGCCGAAGAGTTAGGGTTGAACGTCGAAGCGATATTGACTAAACCCAAGCTAAAGGATCTTATCGTGAAAAGCCCAGATTACATCGAAGATGATGTCAAGATAATGATCGATAGCATTGTGAAGGATACGCAGAAGAAAAGATTGCGACGAAAAATATGAAGAGAAATTGCGACGAGAACAGCGAGAATATGAAGAGAAATTGCGAAGAGAAGAGCGAGAATATGAATTAGAGAAGTTGCGAATACAGGCTGAAAAGAATGCTAATACTATGAATAACCCCGAAAATGTACAAGCACCGAAAGTGATCCACGAAACTTTTCATAAGTTTAATATGAAGGACGATATTAGCTTGAACCTGACATTATTTGAACGACATGCGGAACTGACATTCTTGCCGAAGAAGGATTGGGTACAGAAGCTTATAGGACTGATTCCTATCGACATTGCTCATTTGATTGCCAGAGAGCCAGCGGATAAATGCAACGATTACAACCACGTTAAGGGGTTACTGTTAAAAAGATTTAAGTTATCCCCGGAGAAACTTCGTCAACTCTTTATTTCTCACCGAAAATCTAATGAACGAACTTGGCAAGATTTTTTCTACGAAATACAAACATACTTCGATGGATGGATTTCCGGTTCAAATGTAGAAACTTTCGACCAGCTGCGAGAACTAATTATAGCCGACCAAATAAAGAAGAGTGCACCGTACGAGCTTCGGGAGCACTTTTTAGATGAATGGTCTACTATTAACTCACCGGCCGAGATAGCAAAAAATTTGAAGAGTATGAAAGTGTCCGAAGAACATTAAGACCGAAATTTTACAATTCATTTGCCAAGGGAAGATACGAAGCCAGCGGATCAAGCGATACTTACTTTCAAAGAACTGAATATCCCCAGGGTGGAAGTAATAGGCGTGAGAGAAAACATTTTCAATTGAACGGTACCTCCTACTCCGGGAAAAGTAAACGACTAACCTGTAGCTACTGTAAAGGACCAGGTCATTATGCCGTGGATTGTACGAAGCGCCCCAAATGTTCGAAAATTAATAACTCTACAGACTCCTCAATCCAAATCTGCTCACGAATCTCTCGAGAAAGAATTAAGACCAGAAAAATAACCATGGGGAACAAGATTATTGAAGCTCTCATTGACAGCGGCAGTTCAGTTTCACTCATTCGAGAAGATGTAAGCAAAGGAATCATCGAGCCGTCGAAACTCTCGAAAGACATTTCAGTATTGATCGGACAAGGGAAGTACGGTCAAAACAAAAGGGTCGTTCCAGAGAAAGATTGAACTAGATGGAGAAGAATATTCTCTGACGTGGCATGTCACACCTACGCCGAGTTTGGAATTTCAAGCAGTAATAGGTTCAGATATACTGGAACAAGCCTCTGTCTGCTTCTATAAATAAAGTGTTCAGTTCCGAAAACATGAGGATAAAATTGTTTCCTGCAAATGCAAGTTTACGAAGCAGAAGTGGAAGACGAAATTGTAGTTCAACATGTTACCAATCCACAAATACGAAGAGAACTGTTTGAATTAATCTCCAACTATGAGCCAAAGAAGACCGAAATGACAAATGTGTCCTTGAGAATTATCCTGAAAGACGACATACCGGTTTACCAACCTGCACGCCGCTTATCATTTTCTGAGAATCGGGATGTCAACAAGCAAATCGACGAATGGTTAGAACAAGGGATTGTAAGACCAAGCTCATCCGAATATGCGAGTCCAATTGTATTGGTTAAGAAGAAAGATGGTGCCACCCGGTTGTGTGTAGATTACAGAAGACTGAACCGGAAATTAGTCAAGGATCGTTTTCCATTGCCGTTGATAGAGGATGTATTAGATAGACTACAGGGAGCCAAAGTGTACACAACGTTAGATTTAAAAAATGGATTTTTCCATGTTGACGTTAATGAAGATTGCAAGCACCTCACTTCCTTCGTTGTTCCAGACGGACAATTCGAATTTAATAAAGTACCTTTCGGTCTAAGCACCAGCCCCAGCGTATTTCAAAGATATGTGTATAGTATCTTCAGAGAGCTCATACGGAAAGGCATTGTAATAATTTACATGGATGATTTGGTGATTCCTGCTAAAGATGAGAAAGAAGGTTTAGAAAAACTAAGGGAAGTATTAGAGGTTGCCTCGAAGTATGGCTTAGAAATGAAGTTTAAAAAATGTCAATTCCTAAGAAGAAAAGTAGAATTTTTGGGCCACGTCGTCGAAAACGGGACAATACGTCCTTCAATTGCAAAAACAATAGCCGTCAAGAAGTTTCCGGTACCAACAACAGTCAAACAAGTGCAGAGCTTTTTAGGACTCACCGGTTACTTTCGCAAATTTATTCCAGCGTACTCTCAAATAGCGAAACCATTGAGTGACCTAACAAGGAAAGACAACCCATTTATGTTCAAGCAACCCCAAATGGAAGCATTCGAAAAGCTTAAGAAATTGTTGACTGAAAGTCCAGTATTAAGCATTTTTCAGCAAGGAAGAACTACCGAATTACATACCGATGCGAGTCAACAAGGATATGGCGCCGTTTTACTCCAAGAAGCAGAAGACGGAAAATTACATCCTGTCCAATATATGTCATATATTGAAAACGACTCCAGCAGAAGAAAAATATAGTAGCTATGAACTGGAAGTTCTTGCTGTTGTCAACGCTTTAAAGAAATTTCGCACCTACCTTCTGGGAAATCATTTTAAAATCATAACGGACTGTTCAGCTTTTCAAAAGACTATGGACAAAAAAGATTTAGTTACTCGTGTAGCAAGATGGACATTACTGTTAGAAGAGTATGACTACGAGATTGTACATCGTTCCGGCAGAGAATGCAACATGTAGACGCTCTGAGCAGGTACCCAGTCACCATAATTACAAGCGATACTCTCACCGCAAGACTACAAAGAGCCCAACAAGAAGACGAAAATATTCAAAATTTAAAGTCACTAATAGGAACAAATAATGCTACGGACTTTTTTATTAAAAATGAAATATTATACAAATACGTAGATGGCCGCGAATTAATAGCTGCACCAAGGGATATGCAAACCGAGCTAATCAAGTTAGCTCATGAGAAAGGGCACTTCTCATCCGCTAAAACAGAAGAAATTGTAAAACGAGAATTTTTTATACCTAATTTAAGCAAACAAGTACAAAACGTGATCATTAACTGTGTATCTTGTATTCTAGCTAACAAAAAGTGTGGGAAAAAGGAGGGATTTCTAAATCCTATTCCAAAAGAGGACGTGCCATTAAGCACTTATCATGTAGATTTTATTGGACCTTTGCCGTCTACCAACAAAAGATATCAACAAATCCTCACAATAATTGATGCCTTTACTAAGTTTACCTGGCTTTATCCCGTAAAATCCACCACCCTAGAAGATGCACTAGATAAATTAAAGCTACAACAAAAGACTTTCGGCAATCCCAAAAGAATAATAACAGACAGGGGTTCTCCTTTTAACTCCAAAGGATTTGATGATTATTGTACCGAAGAGAAAATCCCAAACTCTCTAATCCCCGTTTTGACCAAGTTGTCAATCGACGATCCTACAAAATGGTACAAATTCGTAGACCGACTTTAAAGAATTCTAAATAGCACCTCCAACCAAAGTACCAAATGGTCTCCATTTGAACTATTGACTGGCGTTACCATGAGAAATAAGGAAGACCTTTACCTGAGAAACCTGTTAATGGAAGAGATGGTAGAAGAATTGCAGGAGCAGAGAAACCAACTATGACAAGATGCAAAAAGAAATATTCAGAAGATCCAGGCAGAAAATAAAAGAACCTACGATAGGAAACGCAAGAGGGCACCTGGGTATCAGAAGGGAGACTTAGTGGCCATCCAGAGAACACAATTCGGATCAGGTTTAAAATTAAGGCCTAAATTTTTAGGACCATACAGGGTAATCGAAGTTAAACCTAGAGATAGGTATAATTTAGAAAGAGTAGGTAACCATGAAGGTCCTAAATTAACCTCTTCCGCCGATTTAATGAAATTTTATTCACCGGGATGAGAGATTGAACGTTTTTTAATTCATTGTGTACTGTGCTTCTCTTTTATTTTTATCTATTGTCATTGGTGTTTTTTGTTTGCGTGAGTTGTGTTGTATTTTCTTAAATTTTTAATGTTCTAGAGCAAATTATTCGACGTTATGTCAAATCACTGGGGTCAGTGATTCCAGGATGGCCGAACTTGTAGGAAAGTTGTATTCTTTACGATTTCGAATAATTAGAATATTTTTAATTTCCAGTGTACTTCGAGAGAGAGATATGTAGGAGATGGTGGCCTCAAACGAACTGAATTGAATTTAGAGGCCAATCGAGGAACTTGGAGCGTCTGACGTCAAACGCATGAGGCATCTCAATGCCCAATCAGGGATTCGAGCGATGACGTCGAGCGCTTATAATCCCTAAGCGCGGGATCGTTTTTTTTTTTTGCTTGCTTACCTTCACTCGCACACCGGACACGACGGAGTGAGCTCGATGCCTCTTGGCCTTCAGAAACGGCATTTCTTTAAACCTAGAAATGTTTGACGCCCCCATCTCTACAGGTGAATCCTCTTCTCTTTCCGAATTAGCTTTTAATCTATTTTCTTGTTAGCAATTTAAATCTATAAATAAAATCTGTTTTCTTACTTTAATAAATTGATTTGTTCTTTAAATTTGGTTCATGCTTTCTTTCGTTAAGAATTTTATCATTGCCCTAGACACCCGTCCCACACATATATATATATATATATATATGTATATAAGAAGTACGTCGATAGAGTACCGTAGTTACTGCCAACTCGTGACAATGAATTGGAAACCAAGTTCACAATTCATTGTTATTAAAATATATAAAATTTTAAATGACTTATTTTTGTATTTGTTATTTTTTTATTCCTTATTGAAAGCAACAAATGGGAGTTCATTACCTGCCAAAACTGCAGAGGCCTGGTTGTTTACTCCACAAGCTCCTACCTTATGCTTACTCTGCCCTACTAAGTAAAAATGCCGTCTTCTGCTCGTGAAGATCATGGAATTGCAGATATTGTTTTCCATATATTTTGAATATTAGTTTTCTAACTTCTACATCAGTCTTTTAATAGTCTACACTCCTGCAAAGAAGTCTGAATTCAAAACTATAAAAACATATTATTCCCAACAATGTCATTTATACCTTTATTTTTTATAATCTATGAATGCGTTAAACCAGTGTTTCTCAAAGTGTGGGGCGCGCCCCCCTGGGGGGGGGCGCGATGACCCTACAAGGGGGCGCGAGCGTATCGAAAATTTAAAGATTTTTTTAAAAAAAAATAACCGGAAAGAGAAGTAAAACAAAATGCTTTCTTCCATAATAAAAAAATACACACAACAACACTGACATAATTTATGTTTATTATCTGGCTTTTTTCCGTCATCAAATAGCTATCTTTGATCCCAAAACCAAATTAAAGAAAAAAAAACATTTTGTTTTATTTGCTGTATTTCCTCAATGAGAGATTTTTTTTATTACGTTTTAACATAAAATATTACTCGTTAAAAGAAAAACGAAACCCAGACCCTGAGAAAAATTCTAAGATAAACAATTCACCACTGTATTTATTATTGAAATACTGTACATTAGTTGTAGAAAAAGAAAAGGAAGTCATGATTCACTTTCCAAACAGGCTGCATAGTACGTTTGCTAATCACTTGATAGACCTTCAATCTTATGGTATGGTTATTATCAATATTAGTTCCCTCCCATCTTTTATGCGTTTGCTTTTCGCTTAGGGAAATTGTAAATAATTGAGTTTTACGATATTTGGAAAAGAATTGATTGATTTAACATTTCTGTAGGATAATTGAAAAGTGTCTGATTTGCGTCCTTTATTATGGTCTTGTACTTTTGAATCATTTTAGTTCAGTTTTATTGGATTTTTTCTCAAATCATCAAAGAATTGAATAGTCCTTGAAAGAAGGTAAGTATACTTTCTATAAATTAAAATATTCACTAGAATTCCGATTTGTATCGTGTGCACTAAAAATAATTCTAAACACAAATGATTGGGGTGACTGAGTCCCCCCACACTACCATTAATGTTAGTATCGAGTACGCGCCTGCTCCCGGGTTAAAACATTTTGAAGTCTTCTCGCTTTAAATGTTAAAAAGTAACACAATTATTCTTCATCGGAATTTTATATTCTTTTTCATAATTTAACATTAATTCTAAATGCTTATTGTGTGAGGTTCAAAATTACAGTTCTTTTAAACAGTTATTTACAATTATAGCATTTATCTAACAATTATACAATTATATATACAATTATAGCATTTTACATTTTTGTATACAATGTCGTGCACACAGTTTTACTCTCCTTACAGTTCAGCTATTATATCAAAAATAATGTTTTATTTTTTTTAAAAATGAACTCGTGCGAAGAGTCGGTGTTTAAGCCATTATACGTTTGATGTATCAGTACTGAAGAAAGTATTTTATAAATAATTTCTTATTACTGAATTTGGCCGCGGTAGCCGAGTGGTATAGGTATCGGATCGTGGTTTGCCTTGTCTCGAGTTCGAGCCCAGTGAAGACCCGCCGTGTAAGGGCGATGCACGTTAAATCTGTTGAGAGTTGAAACGTTTTCCCGTTGGTGTGGTGTGGTAGTTAGGAGAGAGTGGTGCCAGCTCAGGTGTCGTCCACGTCACTTGACCATGGTTCAAAATTACGTGGTCCGTCGTCAAAAGCCCTCGTGCAGCTGAACAGTGCGACGTCAATATTCAATCAATCAATCTAATTACTAAATTAAGAACAAGTTTAATAATTATTAGGGACTTCCACGGGCTTGTCTTGTAGAGCAAAGTTTTTCAAAGGAAGGTTTAATATCAGAAATTGACACTTAAAGAGTTATTTTTCTATATTTAGCTGAGATCTATATTTTGTCTTCAAGGCATCCACTGCAGAAAATCCGGTTTGAAAAAGGTAGGATGTTGAAAATGGTAATAGTATACGAAGTGCTTTTGTTTTCAGTACAGATAATTCCTCATTCGCCTCTACCCCAAATTCAAAGAGCGATTTATTACAAAATTGCCTTTTAATTTTTCACTGCATGTGAAATCTATGAAGATTTCTTCTTCGGAAGTTGAGAGCCCCTCTGGAGTATCTTGAAATAGATCCCTAATCCACTCGTAACTTGCTACCAAGCTGTCCTCATTCAGAAAATACTTTTTAAAATTCTTTGCCAACATAGCTAAATGATTTTACATGTTTTAAAAACAACTTTCACATGTTGTTCTACAGATTTGTAAGTTTTAACACATATCGAGCTGGGGCTTTTTTTCCATCATTTACTTCAGTAGTGGTAAATCCAAAATTTAAGTATTTTTGAGAAGATCGCCTTGATTTAATTTTCGGAACCATGCTCGTTCGTCTGTGTACTTGTTGATTCTTTATTATGATCGAATGTTTGCTTACGACTTAAAAATGTATGTATGATATTGTTTTAATTTACTGCCGTAAATACTTAATTACCGTGAATTACAATTAACTTGAAATTAAAAAATGTACATTCAAGCTAGATTCGGTAGCTATAGGAGTATCGAGTCGACCAAAACTGACTGGAATTGTACGAGGAAAAGCATTTTTACATGTTTTGCGCAGACGTCCGATAGGTTGCCCAGACTCACGCAAACGTACCCTATAATGCCAAATGTGATGGATATGATAGAGAGCGACATTGACTAGACTATTTTTCTAATGACATTTGTGCTTTGAGAAATGAATGCTGAAGGAAATAAATCCTTAATTAAATACATCATTTTGCGATCTGTTCCAATTTAAAAATTAGAGAAAGAAAAATAACATAATTCTCTAAGTAATATATATATTTTAAGTAATTTTCTTAATATATATATATATATATATATATATATATATATTATTAAAATATACACAAAATTTAATATACTTATCGTATTAATTTGTACGGTTTATAATTAAGATCGTATTGTAACACTTTAGCGTCTCTCTCTCAAAGTGCATTTTTATTGCAGTAAATACATTATTGTTGTACAGGGGGCGAGACAAAAATTATGATTGAAAATTGGGTCGCCAGTATTGAAAGTTTGAGAAACACTGCTTTTAATGTATGAGTGGCGCACAGAGTATTTTAGGACTAATTAATTAATACTAAATTAAGAACAAGTTTAATAATTATTAGCTACTTCCATGGGCTTGTCTTACAGAGCAAAGTTTTTGAAAGGAGTTTTAAGATAAGAAATTGAGCCTCTGAGTTCATTTTCTATATTTAGCTGATATCTATATTTTGTCTTCTAAGCAACCACCGCATTTTGTAATATGTTCCAATTTAAAAATCAGAGAAAGGAAAAATAACTTAGTAATTATACTATTACTTAACTTTTTTTGCTTAAAAGTAACATATACAAAATTTAATACTTATGTCATGAATTTGTACGGTTTATAATAAATATTGTTGCTTTATCGTAAAAGTGCATTATTATTGCATTCAGTAAATTATTATGTATAGGGGGGCGCGATAAAAATTGTGATTGAAAAGGGGGGCGCCAGTATTGGAAGTTTGAGAAGCACTGCGTTAAACTATTAATTTGTTATCGCGACTATTTAAAATTAAATGCGAAAAAAACGAATAAGTTTCAAACTGAAACTTAAATTGAATTTTTCAAAAATTGTCATCGATATTCTCATAACTTTTACATATTGACATTTTAGCATATCACACATCTATCTTCTATGCAAAAATCTATTATAAGTTCATCAAATGTTTCAGCATATTTTTACTCATAACATGCAGTTTTCAACCACATTGTGAGGCCGCGGTAGCCTAATGGTCAAAGTAACGGACTCGTAGCTGACGTGTCATGAGTTCGACCCCAGCACCACTGAAGATCCGCCGTGTAAGTGAGCGATGCTCAAGCGTCATCCTCGTCACTTGACCATGGTTTAAAATTGCGAGGTCCGTTGCCAAGTGAGTGAATATTAACGTCGCACTGTTCAGCTACACGAGGGCTTTTAGTGATGGACCTCGTAATTTTGAAAAATGGTCAAATGACGAGGGCGACACCTGAGCTGGCACCCCCTCTCCTAACTACCACACCAACGAAAGGACATTTCAGCTCTCGATAGATTTAACGTGCATCGCTGCCCTACACGGCGGGTCTTTTGTGGCACTGGGCTCGAACTCGAGACATGCCAACCATGATTCGGCCACAAGTCCGTCGCCAAAAGCCCTCAAGTAGTTGAGTAGAAAAGAGAGAAAGTGCGCCTTTAATATCCCTTCACTTAATTAAATTATATGAAATTTAAGGAATACTTGAAAAAATATTAGAAGTCGAATATATATATATATATTAAAAAATTAATCTAATGATAATTTTAAATATCCAAAGAATTATTAGTATTTATGATAAATATATGTTTTTTTCAACTGAGTATGTGAGACACGCATAAATATCTTTTTCGAAATTTCAATGCAGAATTTTAGTGGAGCTAATACAAAATTCCTAGTTTTGCATGGTTAAGATTATAAAAATGTCCAAATTTTAATAACCTTTTCTTCAGTCAACCACTAATGGAACATGAATGATGAGGGATTATGCATAAATATATATTTTTTAACTTGAATTTAAAAAGGATCTTTATATTTATTTATATGCGCAAATGTTAACTGTAAATTTGTCCAGATGCTTTTAAATACTCTTTATTTGAAGATTCAAGTTAAAAAAATATAAACTTGAGAAGTTCTCTTTGAATGAAATTAATGTTCAAACATTCAAAATTCAAATATAATTTGTTATCTGAGCAATACAAAACAAGGGAATACTCAACATGTTGACTTGCAATTTATTTCCGTACACTTTAGGGTTTAAAGAAATTCTTCGGAGATTTTACGATTGCTTAACCGGTCTCTCTGTGACCCATAAAAAAGTTCCCCCTCAATGCCCATTGTGTATCCCTGACCGCGTCTCTAATTATCTTTCAAGATCGTAAACCTTTAAAGGGGGAAAAGAATTCGGAAAAATACCACCTTACCGGTTTTGAACACATTACTTGAAGGGGAAAAAGTCTGTTTGGTTCATTTTTGGTGAGTCCCCGGCCTTAGGAAAAAGTCAATGTGGTCCGTTTTCGAAGCCTCTCTAGTAGGGTGGAAAAAACCGTTCTGTCCAATTGGAGGGTTAAAGCTTTTTTTTGGAATTTTATAATTCTTTCTTAACTGGTATCTAATTTAAGAAAATGCTTTTCCAATTTGTTGGAAGGCTGGATCCCTGCATATTTTTATCCGCTCTCAAAGAATCTGACTTCTACTCCGTCTTCGTAATTTATCAAATTATTCATAATGTCACTATCATTGAAAGTTTCGTCTTCAATCATGCGCGGGCTGCTGGAGCGTTGAGAGAAAGCAACTGAATGCGCATTGTCGGGAGACTGTTCATAACAAATGAGCAGAGCGTCTTAAAGTGTCTACATTTCAGTGGCGTAACGTGCATCTCCAAGCCCAAGGTAAAACGTGAACTCACCGCTACACGATTCCTTATTACTTATTGCAGGGCTGACATCTACCCAATGTCTGGTTTTGGTTTAACTCTTCTAAAAAATACTGAATAGACTAGGATTTGACACACAAGGCATTTAATGGCGCAAACACAATACACAACATTACATAGCGAAGTTTTTGTATATCAAGAGCAAGAACAGAGCAGCAACATTATTGCGTCATTTGCTTGACGCTGATTGGTTTGAAAGGCGATGCCATTCGCAACACCAAGGCTTGACTAACGCTAAATACGTATTTACCCAATTTATAAAATATTAAAGGCGAAACCTAACTTTCAGGGGGGTCCTAACATTCTCCGTTACGCCATTAGTAATTAGATAGAAAACACAACAGTGGCGTCAAAGCTATTGAAATTCGTACACCGCATAAAAGATATCGCACAGTAAAAATCGTTAAAAAATAAAATCGCACAAAAAGGAAATCGCATAAAAAAGACCGCACAAAAACAGGTTCAACTGTATATAAAAATAAAACACATTTTAATACATATATTTTATTATATTATAATAAAAGTTTAAAAAGTATTGCAAAATAAAGTTATGTTGAAATAAAATTTTCAGTTTCTTAATGACAGGAACGAACTTTAAATTCTTGTGGGGATACAAACTTCATAGAGAACGGGAATCCATTTTGCATACACATTTATAATTTTTGTTTCGATTTATTTACTGTGACTCGTGGAACCCCTGGGCATATATCGTGGAACTCCAGGGTTCCGTGGAACACAGTTTGAAGACCACTGTTGTGGAGTGTATACTTTCTTAGTGGGTGAAAAATCCGGCATTGTCATTTGATGTTTAACGTTGCTCTGCAAAGCAACAAGAGGGCTATTGATCACAAACCTCGTAATTTTGAGCCTCGGTCGAGTGACGAGGAGGACACCTGAGCTGGCACCCCTCTTTCCTAACTACCACATCAGCAGGAGGAATGGCCTCATCTACACAGCGTGTCTTTTATGGCAACTGGACTAGAGCCCACGACACTCCAACCACGAGCTCGTGACCATAACCACTAAGCTACCGCGGCCAACAGGCATAGCAAAAACTAGTGAAAAGGTTAAGGGAGTTAGAATTAGATATGAATTGTCGGCATGGGACTAAAGGGTAGCAATATGAAACGGAAATATAAAGGTGTAAGATCTAGAATAATTGCTCTAAACCTATCACATTGCTATCATCTTTTAATTTTTTAGTTTGTGATGTCACATCCAGTAATATGTACACTGGCCTCAAAAAGTTAAGGTACAACATGTTTTTCGAAGCTCACCATAAAAAAAATGGCAGTAACAATAAAATGCATAGTTTACTTGAATGATAATAACGAACTTTAAAAACATTAATGCAAAAACGATTGCTACCACTTTTATTTTATAGAAAGGAACGTATATTTAAGAGTGAGAGAAAAATATGCAAATATCAAGCTTTCGTACTTTTGTGTGTAAGTTGTGTTGATTTTCAACAGTTGTTGGCAGTTTCGGTGACAATAGTCAATAGAGTTTAGAAAATGTCTGAGACGTCGTTTACCCAATTCGTTAAGGTGGCGGGCAGTTAGATGGATGGAAATGGGATTGTCGCAGGCTGATGCTGCTAGACGTCTTAATGTGTCTCGTAGTGTTGTTCAGCGACTTTGGGATCAATACCAATCCGAAGATTCTGTGTCCAGAAGACCTGTTCCAGGCCGACCACGAGCTACAACACCTGCAGAAGACCGTTTTCTAGCTCTTTCGGCACGAAGGAGAAGAACCACTACTGTGCCGCAGCTCGTTGCAGACCACTTTCAAGCATCAGGAAGAAGAATCTCCGCTACTACGGTGCGAAATCGTCTTCACAATGCAGGTCTGTATGCAAGAAGACCAGTTGTGTGCGTTCCCCTCAACGGACGACAGCGAAGGAACCGCTTATGCTGGGCAAGAGAACATGTTTCTTGGACGCAGCAACAATGGGCTTCTGTGCTGTTCACAGACGAGTCCAGATTTACAATGGAGAGTGATTCAGGGCGTCTACTGATCTGGAGGGAACAGCGCACTAGATACCATCAATCCAACACTGTTGAAAGACACAGTTATAGAGGTGGTGGAATCCTGGTTTGGGCAGGGATCTCGCTCGGTGGCCACACTGACCTGCATGTGTTCCATGGAGGAACCGTAACTGGTCTTAGATATCGGGATGAGATCCTTGATCCATATGTCCGCCCATATGCTGCTGCTATTGGTAACGACTTCATTCTGATGGATGATAATGCACGACCTCACCGAGCTCGGATTGTTGAGGAGTATCTGGAGGATCACGGTTTGGAACGAATGGAATGGCCAGCTCGATCTCCAGACCTGAATCCGATAGAACATCTTTGGGACTATCTTGGCAGAGAGGTTGCTGCTTTAAATCCTCCTCCAAGGTCGTTACATGAGCTGAAACAAGGCTTACTCTGTGTCTGGTCTTTGCTTCCTATTCCGGTGTCCGACAACTTAATAAACAGCATGGGAAATCGATGCCGCCAATGCATTCAAGTTAGGGGTGGACACATTCTTTATTAGAACCCATTTTTGTATTGTTTTTATGCCATTTTACCACATAACACTGTGATGTGCTGTTTTCTCCAAGAATGGACTTTTCCGCAGAGATTGCTTTTTTTGTTATAAATCGTTTTTGCAATACACTTATACAAATTTCTATGACACATTCAATAAAAAACTATTTAATGCACATATCCTCCAAATTTTTTGTTTCTACATTCATTCATTTGCAAATTAGAAACAAAAACCCGGTTGTAGCTTAACTTTTTGAGGCCAGTGTACTATAGAAATCGGGAGTAGATATTTCTAAGCTTATTTTCTGCATCTACAAAGATGGGAAATTCTACAAAAGCATTTAAGCATTACTCTAAGACAATCTTGTGATACCCGTTGGGAATCGAAAATAGATTCGGTTAAATCAGTGTATGCACAGCTTGAACAAACTCGTAATAACTCGTAACCTAGAAGATTTCATTAATGTAAAGGATTATACAGCAATATATCTGAAACTAACAATTTATTGGATTCAATACAAGAAATGTCAATCATTTTTTAATAGTATAGTTAGCAATATTGTCCAAAATTGCCACTATCAATGAACTATTTCAAGCAAACACATTTGTTCTCGATATTTGTCCAAAAACATAGGGGGAAAAATTAACATGCATTTAGACGAAGCAAAAGTGCAAGAATAATATCTATATTTAAGAATATTATATCGAATATTTTTGAAGCTATACTTCTTTTTGGGCGTTAGGGAAGAAGGATGAGGGTAAATTTTTACGATGCACGCGCACACTGTCACGGATGTGACGCAAAACCGTCACGGATGCGGAAATGCTTTGTCTAGAAATATACAGAATGGAGGACAGATCATTCCCCCTTCGAAATTCTCAAAAAAAAAATATTTTCCTTCACTTCCCTGAAGAAGGGGCCACCCGGGTTTGAACCGGGGACCTCTCGATGTGCAGTCGAATTCTATCACTGAGTTATACCCCACCCCCTTCCGTGTCAGCGAACCTTTGCTTTGCGTTAATGTTGATTTGTGACGACACTACTAGTAGGGAGAGTTCGTCCTTCGCCTACGGAACTCCTCCGATGCATTTTTTGAACACTTTTTGTTATTATAAACCAAACATACTTACAGGAAATTTTAAAAAAAAATTAGTAAATTAATATTTAATTTATATGTTTCATGTACATAAAACATAAGAGTAAATATTAGTTTACCTATTTAAATAATAATTGCAAGTACATAATTATAGATGTATTTACTACGAACGCATTGCGATGAACATAAACATATTTATTACATAGTGGGCCTGAGGGGGCGTTATTTCCATGAGGTTCGATCTTTCGATGACGTCACGATATTACAAAGATAGAAGGATGAAACTTTGGGATCACCTACTACTCTTTGTATCGTTGGGATGTACGTGACCATTTACGTCACAGTGGTTCCCCTCCCGGGAGTTAGTTTCGTTTTCCTTTCCCGAGCTAGCACCACCCCATTTGCAACTACAGACTCCAGACCGGTTCGAATGGATTCCTTTTGTGTTTCCTCACAACCAGGCACAGTTTTGAGTTGATGGGTGTCTTGCTTCTATTTTATTTAATTGTTTTAAATGTTTTAATTATTTTAAAATGACCATAACTCGGGCTCTTCAGGCGGATGTCTTAAATTTCTCAGGAACGATTCTTCCCGCCGAGACATTCAATGTGAGGTCTCAGGTGTCACATTCAGTTCAACTCATCTACAGATACAGTCTGCCAAAAATCCTACATGTTATTAGTCCTATTGTCCCTGTGCAGGGGTGTTTAAATTTATTTAAATCGAGATTATCTCGGGTTTGGCTGTGTGTGGTCTGATTGACTGAAGGTTAGTATCGTTCAACTCTGCTCGTGACCACCTTTCGTCCTTGGTCCAGCATGCCCTGCTCGAGATTTTTTGAAATATTTTAATCTTGTTACGCCAAAGAAGTATAACCTCTTACGTGAGTACTAATGCGATGCCCATAGAGTGTTCATTTAATTTATCTGTTCTACACCCAGATTCTTAATTTAACATCGCATCATGACTTAAGTTAAAATTAGTTAAGTTTCTCTCTATTGACAAATTAACATTACACTAAATTAACAGTCCGATCGTATAGTGGTAACAATTATATTTATTGATTAACATATTGGTAAAAGAAACGTTAAATATTACAAGGGTGGTACTTATCTGATGAGAATAGGAGTGACGGAGGGGTGACCTAGGGTAGCGAGTTCGCTTCCCGACTGGAGGTTTTTTCTGGCAGACGTAAGAGGGAAAAAGCCCCGAGAATTCTTTCGAACCAGCTTTTAAAGCCGCCCAGATCACTTCGAAAAGAATCCGCTACGGATTCATTACCGTCCAATCTACTACCCTGATTGGATTCCACTGTCCGCGTAAGGACACAACCTTGCCGGCCATCAGGTCCGTTGAACCCGACGCACCCACATTCCTGTGTAATAGCTATTTCCTGTAAACAGGGCAAATGCAAAAATTACAACTGTATCTCAGGGGCCGGCGGCCTCCCATCACTCCTCCCCTCTTTCAGATTAACAAAACTAGAAATAAAGAAACACACAAAAAAATCATTCATGAAAATGTAAATATTATATAAATGCAATAGCGACAATAGTTCAAGCAGTCCCGTCGTCCCTCGTCAAACTCCTGGTCAAGAACGAATGTCACTTCTTGAAGAATGATAACTGAAACATCCAATGTTAATGAAGACTCCTGAGGCTGGGTGAAGCATAGCGTAACATGTAATTATGTGATTGCAATCATGACAACAGTTCAACAGTCTCGTCGTCCATCATCAAACTCCTGGTCAAGAACGACTGTCCACTGAAGCATAACGTCACAGTCCTCAGCATTATAGAGACGTAGTTGTTCTATGCAGTAAATCTCTTTTGAAATGAAGAACCGGTGGGTCTGAATCCCGCGGGGGTGCCTCCAGTGGTGCAAAGGCCAGGTGAAACAGTGAGTCACAGTCTCAACATTTTGTAGGATACTATCTCGTGGAGCAATATAGACCCAATGCACAGGAAGTCACGATGGCATAATGTCCTGAAACAGAAAAAAAACACGAACACTCTCGTAGGAGAGCCAGCATCAGTAAAGTATGTAAAATAGGGAGAACAAATTTTCCCACTCTTCCACAGGGCTTTCGGATACCTGAGGTTCCCATCTCGTCCTCCAATCACTCAAAATAAAAAAAATTCAAGAAGCATTGTCTAAAAAAATTTTTTTTTTCTTTAAACAAAAAAATTTGCGCACACACAAAAAAAACAACCAACAAGAAAATTGCATGTTAATCCTAATTCCTTAAACGTTGCGAAAGGAGAGAGAAAAAGAAAAAAAATTCAACTACTAACAACTACAATTAAATTCATGTTCCAAACAAATAATTATCGAATGAGATATGGGTCACTAAACAATTCACAAGGACAACATATATAAAATAACAAATAGAAATAATTGAATAATCACAAAGAATCATGTGCCACTAAATAATAAAAAAATTAAGACGAGTAACACATAATAAAATCAAAAATTGCATATATAACAGCTTAGCTACTCACAATAACCACACATATGCGCCTCGAACAAAATACTTTGTGATAAGAAATAAGTACTAGTGAAAACATATATAATCAATACAAACGTGGCACCAAGAAACAGACACCTCATAATCGTATAACATCGAAATCCTGACACGACTAATATGATGTGCATGCCTCGGACCACCAAACAAAATTACGATTTTAACCTTCAACAGTACTCAAAGCATAAGAAATTGCAATGGTTCACTAAGAGCATCGATAGCAATCTTTCGTAAAAATAATTAATTTAAAGTGAAAAATTAGAAATTGAAGAAATGGGTGTGCATAGGTGAAAAAATATATATATACAACCTCCGAGAATACTTAATAGTCTGAGAAATTTAAAAAATTCACTACAAGCATTGGTTACAATTGAAAGTTTAAAAAAATTAAATGTAATTAAATTCAGATTTGCAAATTAAAATCTATAGATTGAAAGGAATAGTGTAAACGGTAAAAAGAATTTATAACCTCTAAGAATGCTTAATAGCCTAAGAAATTTTAAAAAAAATTCACTACAAGCATTGGTTACAATTGAATTGAAGAGAAAAAAAATGTAATTAAATTTAGAATTGCAAACCATGAGTGTGCATTTGATCAGGATTCACCCCCAACGTTTACAAAGGCAAAAAAAATTTTGCACATTCCATTCCCTGCGCAAACGATTTGCTGCATGCCGCAAACGCCAGCACAAGAAACAGAATGAATATCAAGACAAAAAAATTGCAAATCCGATTATCAAAAAAAATACTCTGTATCGATTAATACTATATAAAAAAAAATTTTTAGAGGAGAAAAAAAGAACAATTTCTTCGACATTCAATACATTCGAATTTCCACTTGAGAAATGAATTCCAGAAATCACAAATGCAGTTGAAAGTTTCAGAAAAAAAATTATAAACATAAAATTGATAATGCAACCCATGACATATGAGACGACACATACAGAGTAAAGTAATTTAACTAAAACAAAAAAAAATTATTACAAGTGATACACATAATTAAACATAATTCCCAAAAAAATTTCACTTAACTAATCAACATAACTTTTTAACATTCTATGTAATTTAATGTATCAATTCTAGATAATAAAAAAAAAACTCAAAATGTTTCACTATACGCGCGACAAATGTACAAAAAAACAAGATCCTCAATTTACAACAATACCGCTAACTCAATTCATCGAAAATCATCGAATTAATAACTCAAATATCATTCTATAATACTAGTAACCTTAAAGTGATTCCTCAATCAATCAACAATGCCTTTACCTCAGATCATTCATGTCTTATACCTCAATAACACTTAACTAAACTTAAGTTAATCGACTTCTCCACAGTACCAATAACTAAAACGCATCTTTGCTCATCAGCTTATTTACACAAAATCTCACATAATCCTCAACTCGAACTTTCCTAGATTCATCTCAAAACATTCTTAAATATACCACACAATCATTAATTCAACTTATCTATGTTCATCAACTTATTTACTCGAAATCGTACAAAATCCTTAACTCAAATTACCTTCTCTACATCAAAACAACTTTCTCAAATATACCGTATAATTATTACAACTCAATTTCCCATTTCCATATCAAACAACTCTCGAATTTTCCACATACTTTTGAACGCAAACTTATCTATCTCCATAAAGAAAACTTTCCCAATTATTCAACAAATTCATCAAATTAAAATTTATCTATCTCCTTCGAATAACTTTCTCAAATATTCCACAAAATCCTTAACTCAACTTATCTAACTCATTCAACAATTAGTAAAAGAAAAAAAACTTCAAACCTGATCTTCAGCATTTTCAAACCAAAAAAAAATTATCAACTCAATATCTAAAACAACAATACTAAATATTACGAAAGAAAGGCTATTGCGTCTAGAAAAAAAATTAGCATCGAGCACCAACGCGAGAAAAGTAACAAACAAGAAGCAACAAGGGGGGACGAAGACCCCACAGAGAAAGGAGATGCTGAGTTTCTGATCTCGTTTGCGACAGCAGGGGGGCGCTAAGGAGAAAATTCCTCCTAAGGCGCCGAGAGAACCGACATCCAAAATTCCACCCCTGGACCGTGGCACCCGCGGGGGGGGGCGGAAGCGCCGACGAAAACTCTCCGAGAGGAGCTCACCAGAACGAAATGGACGGCGGCCAGCGTGAGATGGGTTGTTTTCCCCTATCGCTCAAGCACACCAAGAATTAATTCATAAACAAAACTTCCAAAAAAAATCCATGTAACCACTACTTATTCCCCAAACACAACATCGCTCCGACAATTAAAATCTCATCTCAACCCGAACAACAGATTAACAAAAAAAATTGACTAACCTTAACATCTCAGAAAAAAAAGAAGAAACTCAATTCCAAGCGCAAACATAATGAACACGCACTAACTATTTCTATAAAAACTTCACCTTTTCCTTACACTTGAATATCTCAAAATTCCAAGTACTGCAGCCAAGAACGCCTAATCAATTACTATCAAGATTTAACACAATTAATTTCTCTAATTTAAGCAGCGCAACATCTAACCAACTGTTATCGGAATTAACATCATCATAACACTTAAAGCGCGCAAAATCTAATATCTACACTACGGACAATCCGGCCAATTCCTTCCCTTTTCTCTAAATTTAACACCATATCGACTACAACTTGAAAGAGCAACAACACAGAATTTCCATAACGAGAATAGTAAGCACAATCAATTAACTGAACCGCCTCAACATCCGAACAAAAAAATTGTTAACTAGCAACGAAACACGAATTCCATATGATAATATACACTCGAATCAATTAAACGGAAAAAAAATAGAACACACTAAAATGCACACCTAATTATCTACACAAACAAAAAAATTATCAAACTCAATATCTAGAACAAACAATACTAAATCAAAATTCTCCTCTTTTGTCAATACCAAACTCAAAGCTAACACAACAACGCGTACACAAAGAATAAAAAATTTAACAATATAATTATCTGACCCAAAATTTGTTTCCAAATAAAAATGCAAAACTTCAATTAAAATCCAAAACCATAAAAAAAAGTAAATTAATATCAATACTCAATTCAATAATCTACCCAAGCGCTACCATGAATAAAACAAGTTAACCTAAATCAACAGAAACACTATATCGACATCAACCAAAACATTAAATTCCTAGTACAGTTTAGCACACAACCGAGACACAATGATTGACTGCATATTCATTTAACCAAACGACAATTTAACTAGAGCTCTAAGCAAACAAAAAAAATTCCAAATCTATCGCAAACAAAAAAAAACACAAAATTAAATTAGCATTGAAACACCTAACCGAAACACTAGAAAAATTTGTAAATTAAAATTAGCAATCATATGGCAGAACAAAACAACTTGAGCAAAACAAAGTTAAGTTTCAACATAATTTCTTAGGGAAAGTGTTCAAACAACCACCTCTATCCATATCTTAACAAGCATAAATTCCAAAGATATCATTATTCAGTAATACACAGCCACTTAAAATTAATACACTAACACAACTTATCACTAAAATTGCTTCTGACAAAATACCGCTACCAAAAAAATTAATCTTTTATGCAAACTCAAAATTTAACAAGAAAAGTACACAGGTATACACAATCAAATCAGCATGAAATAACTTATTCAATAAAGGAACCTTTTGTATGAACAAAAAAATTTAAAATACTAGATAATAACCGCAACACAAAGAAATTTTTTTTTTGATAAATGAAAAATGTCAAATATGTATATATAGTAACAACATTCAAATTTCGTGACAGGTGTCCAAAGACCCCAAAATTTGATTTTTGTTGCAAACATGAATTAAAGCTTAAAATTTATAAAATTAAAATTGATGTGCATACATGAATCGCATAGCAAAATTAAATAACAATCCTATTACAAACAACAAATTTTATATATTGCATAAAACACATAGCATCAAAAATATTTTATCTAGAGCTAAAATTGATATTAACCACATACAACATTATGTCATTTAAGCATCAAATCAAGACATGAAACAAATTGCATAAAAAAAAAAAATTTGAGCTAGAATTCATTAAGTAACTGAGTACAAAATTTGATCTCACTAAAAACTATCAAACATGACATAAAACAAGGTGCAACAATGAGACAGGTACCATTTCATATGTGTGCTCTCGAAGTGACGAAGCGTAAAAATTGTAAAAAAAATTTCAGTTTCCTTCAAAAAATTTAGCGCGGTAAGTGCATTAATAAGCCGAATTGCCTGCACGGGCCCTTAAATTATACCGTGGACTTGGAACAATACCCTTAACCTCCGTCTCGTCTGGTTTTGCAATTCATCTAAATTATTTAAGTGCAAATATGAGAATCTCTTAATAAATGGAATCATCCGATTGACATGTGTGTTAAATCTCTTCCTCAATTGTTCTACATGTTGAACCCTATAATTGACATTAGAAAAACGCTCTATTACTCTGTAAGGACCTTCAAACTTAGGTCTGAGTTTTGGAGATAAATTAGATTTGATATTAGGCGTCTTAATAAAACACAAGGACCCGATTTTGTAATCATAATGATGTTGCTTTGTCGCTCTCGTACTCAAATCAACATGCAATGCCTCCTGCTCTTCTACATTTTTTAAAACTTTATTAAAAATTTGCTCCAAAGAAGGTAAAAGTTCCATGTTCTAGGAAAAAAGGCGATGTGTATGTAGCTTCATGAATCGCTGAGTTTAATGCTAACATGGTGTGCGGGAGTTGCTCATCCCAGTCATTTGTATTTTGCGAAATTGATGCCAGGATATTGGCTAGCGATTGATTGGGTTTCTCTACCCTCCCGTTGACGTGAGCGGAATAACTTGATATGTTTTTTTATGAATGCCCATAACTCTGCAAAATTCAACAAATTCAGAACTCTTAAAATATGTAGCGTTATCTACTACTAATTTATGTGGGCAACCCCTGTGTACAATGTAATTATCAAAGAAAGCTTTAGAAATCGTACTCGACTTAACATCAGGAAGTGGAACAATTTGAATGTATTTTGTGAAAATGCATCTATCATAGATAAAACATAGCTATATATATATTACCTTTAGGCGTGGTTTTTAAAGGACCGAAAATATCAACATGACACGTTTCTCCCGGTTCTTGACTTTGTTCTACTGGCTGATGAGGTGCTGGCGGAATTTTGAAAGCGTTTTTTCGAGATAAGCATATAGTGCAAGAACGAACAAAATTTTTAGTATCTTTGTACATATTCTGCCAAAAGAAGTTTTCGCTGAGTCGATTATATGTTTTAAAAAATTTAAGATGCCCTCCATATTCAGAATGGACAGATTCGAGAATTCTAGCTTTAAGACAATGTGGAATACAAACTTGTTTTCTAGTGGTGTTAGACCTGGGTGATCTGGAGGGGCGCTTGGACAAATGACATAACAAACCTTCCCCATTAATAAAATAGTTGCTGACTTGAGGGCTAACGTCATTTTGATCAATTTTTTGTATAATAGGACTTAAAACAGGATCTTCATGTTGCATTTTAATAAGATCTTAAGAGTCAGGTAAAGCTATTGTGATGTTGTTGATAAAACGGGAAAGATGATTTGCTACTGAATTTAAGGAACCCCTGATGTGGTGTATATCGTAATTAAATTCTTCCAGAGCCAATTTCCAACGCAAAATTTTGGAAGAGGGATTTTTATAAGAAAGAAATTCTGCAAGAGGTTTATGATCAGTAAAAACTTTAAATTTTCTACCCAACAAGAAAAGTTTAAAAAAATTTAATGCTGTATATATCGCGAAGAACTCCAAAACCGTTGCGTTATATTTTGATTGCGATGGATTTAATTTCTTTGAAAAAAAATATAAAGGTTTGACTTCAGAGTTAGGATATTTTTGTCCTAAAACTGCCCCTATGCCGTGAGATGAAGCGTCCGTCGTGATTTGTAATTCTGCGCTTGGATCGAGTAGTGCTAAGACCAGTGGGTTCAATATGGCTTTCTTAATATCATCGAATGCCTCCTGCGTTTCAGATATCCACTCGAATGGAGTGTCTTTTCTCAATAGATTCGTTAATGGAAATGCTCGTTTTGCGAAATTTTTAATATATCTCCTATAAAAATTACAACACCCTGCTTTTGATCCGCTGGAACTGGAAACTAGTTAATTGAAACCGACTTATCTTTATCTATAAGGATACCTTCCGGCGTTACTACAAACCCCAAAAATTTACAACTCTTTGTTAAAAATTGACATTTACTTGGATTAAATTTTAAGTGAATTCTTTCAAAGCATTCAAAAACCTTACCCAGTAATTCAAAATGTTCATCTATAGTTTTAGTAAATAAAATAATGTCGTCTATATAAACCAAGGCTCCGTTGTGTAATAAATCTCCCAAGACCTCCTGTGCTATTGATTGAAAAGCTTTAGGCAAGTTTTTTAAACCGAAACAAAGTCTATTAAATTCATATTTGTCACCGTCGGGAGTAGAGAATGCCGTCTTATGCCTGTCTGCAAAGTGAAGTGGAATTTGATTAAATGCTGACTTCATGTCTAAAGCCGAAAAATAGTTTGAACCCGAAATTTCATGCAAAATGTCGTCCAATGTTGGAATAACGAAGTCTTGAGTCAAAGTTATTTCGTTCAGTTTCCGAAAATCTAAAACAAGGCGCCATTTTTCTCTTTGCTTGACAAACAAGGCCGGAATATTGTACTGAGAATTAGATTTCGAAATAATCCCTGCCTTCTCTAAATCTGCTATCTGACGTCGAAATTCGTTTCTTAAATTAAATGGAATCTTGTAAATCGGACATTTAATGGGATAATCATGCTGTAGACTGATTCTATGATGCTCCGTAGCGGCCGCAGATAATTCTACCGTAGAGCGAGTGAAAGCACTTTTGTGCGAAATTAAAAGTTGAAATAATCTATTTTTTATTTTGCTGTCCAAACCTGAAAGGTTAAAATCCTTCTCCGTGAGTGGGGGTAGAATATCTTGAGAAATGGGAAAATCGGAAGAAAAGTCTTCGTAATTATTGACAGTAATTATTTTCATGTTTTTGTTAAGGGTGATTACGTTATCAGAATCGTTTCTAATTTTTAGAATGGTGTCATTTGTTTGTGGATCAATATTAATTTGCGAAGTAGTTAAGTGGATGTTTTTAGTTTTTAACTTTGCTGAACTCTGAATAGTAGCCGAAGACGTAGAATTAAGTAGCGTTGAGACGTGGATGCGAACATTTGTGACTGAATAAGGACCTACACACGTTTTGTGTTTTAAAAATCCATGAATTAAATTATTCCGAACCGCACGCGGAGGAAGCGAAAAATTGATAAGCGGAATTGAAAATTTATTAATAAATAGACGGTTTTTACCCATATCTACAACTGCATTCCATAATTTCAGAAAATCGTATCCCAAAATTGCGCAATAATTATCGTTAATATCTTGCTTCGTTATAAAAAAAATATGTTGAAATTGAAATTCCCCCAATGACAATTGTATTTTATAACAACCGATAATTTCTACTGTATCTCCACTGACCGCTTTAATTTGAATTGAAACATTAAATTCCTTAAAGTTTTTGTTTTTTATTTTAGTGAAAAGAGAATTGGACATTAATGAAACGGACCCACCTGTGTCAATTAAAATTCTAAATCTGTAATCCTGCACACTAGCGTTTATGATTGGTAGATCGAAAATATTATATCTAGATTTAATAGGAGAAAACCGTTTTTCTACCAATTGTATAATATCTAAAATCGGCTTTCTCCACGGAAGTTTAAATTATTGTTTCTCGTATTGCGTCTGGAACCTCTCCCCCGGGAAGCTGTTTGCGAACCGTTCGCCGAATGCCTGGGGGCTGCGTAATTATCGCGAAAAGCCGATTCTTGGAAATGGACATGTCGCCGGTCGAAAGAATGAGTGCTTGGGTGACGGAAAACAGAAAATTCGCTCGCGGCGTTTCCCCGGGGGGGGGGTTGTAATTGGCTTTGCGTTCGTCCATCCTCCTTTTTCTACACTCCGCTTGCCTATGCCCCTCAAGGCCACAATAATAGCATTTGAAAACAGTCTCCCTTCTGCGAAAAAAATCCCCACCTGTTTTGCGAGCCGTAACTGAACTGGCGCCTTGCAAACGCTCGACCCTTAAATTGATTTCCTGTAATCTGTTTGTCAACGCCGAAATGACCGATGTTTCTGTTTGTAAAGGCGACAAACCAGTTCTCTCGTCATTTGCAATTTGGTTCAGTTTAACGTTCTGTTCCTCAATCAACGCCGCGTTAATTGATTCCTCGAGATTTTTGGGATCTCGTGCCAAAACGAATCTACGAATATCGTTTCGCAAACCACTAATAAAACGTGACTGTAGCAATTGATCATTAGCGTTCCGTACCTGCATGTTTTGAGCCGAATTACTTGACTGAAATATCTGTGTTCCTAGTTTGTTGATGCGTGCTGCGAATTCTTGCACGCTTTCAGATGGACCCTGAATGCATGATGAAAATAGCTGGAGACGTGTGCATAGTGGGACGGCCTTCTCGAATCTAGAAATAAGAACTCTAGCGATATCGTTGAATTCTGTTAAATGACTGTGGGTTGGGTCGGATAAAAAAAATTCCTCAGCTATTCCCACTAATTTTAGTTTCAGAATAGTAACTTTCTCGGCGTTAGACCACTTGCCTAAATTTGCAACATCATTTATTTTTTCCAGGAACCTACGTATTCCCAACGATTCACCTCCGTCATACATTGGGATCAAATCGATTAGATTAAATTTTTCAGACGCCGTCTGCGTCGAAAGGGGGTCTGATTGTCGTGTACGTGGCATGTTTAAAAAAATTAAAACAAAATTTCTAACGAGATTAAATTGCGACAGAAACAATTAAATTCTAACTAAAACAACTGAATTCAAGCACTCGTGCAGGGTAAGAGAAAATTCATAATCTCGGAAAATTAAATAAAATTTTTAACCAAACGACTCTCGCGTAAATACATGTATGAAAAAAAAATTCACATCAATATAAAAGAAAAAAGAGCACCAGTACCTGTGACATCTTGCACCTCTTTTTTTCTTTCCAATTGCACATCCCCAAGTATCTGAATAATAAAAAAAAACTACAAGAAAAAAAATTTCACAACTGGGGTAAATTTGAGTAATACATATAATCAAAACACAATAGCACACAATAAAATTTTTTTACATAATTAACAGATGAAGTAGGATTATTATTCGGTGACCCATCATCTCGTTTATGATAAGAAAAAAAAATTCACGGCATCAGATGATGCAAAGAGAAAAAAAATTTCCGACGACTGGATACGGCACTAGATGGTGCAAAGAAAAAAAAAATTCGAATTTTGGTCACGGCGCCAGATAATGCGATGCCCATAGAGCGTTCATTTAATTTATCTGTTCTACACCCAGATTCTTAATTTAACATCGCATCATGACTTAAGTTAAAATTAGTTAAGTTTCTATTGACAAATTAACAGTCCGATCGTATAGTGGTAACAATTATATTTATTGATTAACATATTGGTAAAAGAAACGTTAAATACACTGGTGGGCAAAAATTAAGGACGAGACGGTTTTTTCAATATAACTTTGTACAAAAGCTTTCCAAATCAACACATTTAATACCGTAAGATCCCCAATACGTAAGGACATGTGTAACATGTAAGCAACACTTACTAAAAGAGAAATCAGAGGGATAAAAAGAAGCTTGATTGAAAAAGTAGCATGGAGCGCAATGCAACTGAATCCCTGTGATGGGTGTCCAGCAAGAAACATCCGTTCTTTAGTAGGGGATATGATCTCCCCTGACTGCTAGGCAGGTTTCACAGCGTCTGCCCATGCTGAGAATGAGGGTGTCAATGAGTTGTTGAGGCATTGCTGCCCATTCGTCTTGCAGCGCCAATCGAAGCTCCCGAATCGTTACTGGTGTTAAGGTACGAGCTGCCAAGCGTCTGCCTAGAAAATCCCATACATGCTCGATGGGATTGAGATCCAGAGATCGTGCCGGCCAATCCATACGTTCAATATCCTCACTCTCTAAGAGCTGTTCGGCAGCTACTGTGCGATGACATGGTGCATTGTCGTCCATGAAAAGGAACTGCAGACCCATAGCGCCTCTAAAAAGACGCACATATGGAAGAAGAATCTCGTTACAATAACGGGTCCCGTTGACTGAACCTGCGTCGAAGATGTGATGGTCTGTACGACTACCAAGCATGATGCCTCCCCAAACGAGAACACCGCGACCTCCATACCTGTCCCTTTCAATGATGTTCGAGGGATGATTGCGGCTTCCCCGCTCTCTCCAAATGAGTATGCGATGTGAATCGCTACTCAAACTGAATCTGCTCTCATCTGTAAAGAGTAATCGTCCCCATTCATTGTCTCTCAAATTCCGGTGTTCCCGGAACCACAGAGAACGCCTTCTCCGATGGGCAGGCGTTAAATGTACACACCGTACAGGGCGTCGTGCAAACAGACCACCACCGTGCAGTCTTCTGGCCACGGTAAAACGCGATATCGGTCGTCCAGTCGCCTGTGTCGTGTGTCTAGCGATTTCTCCCGCTGTCTGCCGCCTGTTTTTTCTGGCCTGTAAGACAATGTACCGGTCATCTGCGGGTGTGGTTCCTCGTGGACGACCACTACTGAACCCCCGGATAGCTGTTCCTGTAGTTTGAAATTGTCTCCAAAGTCGTGAAACGATGCTGTGAGCAATTCCGAACTCTGCAGCCACACTTGTCACACTGCGGCCTTCCTCCAACTTCCCAATGATTCGACCTCGGGTAAAAGCATCCTGATGTCGTCTAACAGACTGATTATTCGCCATTTCTCGCTGAGGCAGCAACTCGGTGTGATTTTAACTGCTATACGGCGTGCAATCTCTTTGCCAGAAATACTGATCTTACACCGACAACTTGCTTTATACTACTCAGACACTCCCCCATTACATCTACCTTCATATCTGCGCATGTGCTACCGTACATCACCTTACTTAATATCCTGATTGGTCTTTCTATCTGCTCTGCCTCTTCGTTCAGCTGATATACTAATTTTTCGACTTCGTCCTTAATTTTTGCACACCAGTGTATTACAAGGGTGGTACTTATCTGATGAGAATAGGAGTGACGGAGAGGTGACCTAGGGTAGCGAGTTCGCTTCCCGACTGGAGGTTTTTTCTGGCAGACGTAAGAGGGAAAAAGCCCCGAGAATTCTTGCGAACCAGCTTTTAAAGCCGCCCAGATCACTTCGAAAAGAATCCGCTACGGATTCATTACCGTCCAATCTACTACCCTGATTGGATTCCACTGTCCGCGTAAGGACACAACCTTGCCGGCCATCAGGTCCGTTGAACCCGACGCACCCACATTCCTGTGTAATAGCTATTTCCTGTAAACAGGGCAAATGCAAAAATTACAACTGTATCTCAGGGGCCGGCGGCCTCCCATCAGTACATAAGTACACACACACACACACACTTTTTTTCCCTATTGAAAATGGCCATTTAAAGCATTTCATCGCAAATACTTGTAATCTCAGATCATCTCAGTTTATTATACCTGATTTTCGTTTATTTTTGTGACTGAAAGACCGGCATTTTGAGTGTTATAGATAAGTTCGATCCAACTTTAGGCAAATTTTTCTTTTTTATTCCTTTGACTTTCACTACTAGTCATATAGCTGTTGTAAGAATGTATATATAGTTCTTTTATTAACTTCACCTTAAGTAGAAGTAAATTTATTACAGCTTCACGAAAAACTTTTTTTGTTTTTATAAAGAGAGATATTTGTGAGAATAATTGGTTCTTTCAAGGAAATGGCTATTGATAGGAATATCAGATTTCTAAGCCGCAGTACTGTTCTCCACACCGCCCCTTTGGGAAATTAAAACATCGCGACTGGAAAAGGAGGTCAAAGCAGTAAAAATTCAAAATAAAAGAGCCGACTACAAAAATTCACCGATTTTATATCCTACGCTTATAATACAATAAATATACACAATACCAACCATGTACAACAAATATACTGAACACGTTGCACGGGCCTGTTTTTACCTAAATGTTAATAATGCAAATTAGGTAATAAAAAGGAAGCTTAATTTAGAAATTATAATTCAATGAGCATAATAATTTAATTGAAGGCATTGAAATTTGTGTCGAATTTTCATGAGTATCTGAAACGCTGGCGCAGCTGGTCCTGAGTGGGCCCTGTATCAAAGTTTCTTGGGGACCCTTTCTAGGGCTTTACACGTTTTGGGGCCCCTTATGATACGGTGGTAACTATGCCCCGATTGGAAATATTAATTTGTAAAACAAGAAATGGAATGCTGTTAAAAAAGGACTGACAAAATTGTACTCTAGTGGATATTTTCTTAGAAAAATGACATTTCTTTCTTAAAGATTTAAATCAAAGCTGATTATTTCCATGATAAGCATCCTTCAATGACAGTTTCAAATACAATTTGCATCTAAGAGACAGGAGCAGACAGAAATTTATTACAATTTCGCATATTTCTTTCAAACAAAGAAAATTAGATTGTGCAAAGATATATATATGTGTATCCCTTGAAACTAAAAAAAAACTTTTTCTAAATTTCAGCTGAAGATCTACCAAATCCTTAGTCAAAAAATTAAAATCTACCAGCACGGCTTTCAAAAAATGTTTCTGCAAGCGATTTTTTGCGGCAGTAACAGAACCTTATTTAAAACGAGAAACCTTTTGTTCTTTCCTGTAGGCCCCCTTCATTCCTCACAGCTTGTTTTAAGTGGTTTTTAAACTATATTTAAAGATAAATCTCCATTTAACGAAATTTTCCAACAGACGAACTTTTTTCAGGTTTAGTGACGACTGTAATTTAATGAAATTGTGGTGACCCCCCTGGGTCTCACCTTGAACATCAAAATTAATTTGAGGCAAAGAACCACCAAGAGCCATTTTGAATAATAATAATATTTATTTATTATTATAATTTTCTCAAAAAAATCTCTGATAACATGTAATAATATTATGTTACGTCACTTAAAGGGATTTATTTGCCTTTATATTAAATTAAATTACTAATAATGCAATTAATTAATAATTAAGCTCAAGATCAAGCAAGGTCTATCGAAATAGGATTTCCGAGAAATACACGTACTCGAATTCTTAACTTTCATTAACTTTAACTAAGTCGCTTAAACTGACACTTATTTTAAGCGTACGTAAATTATATTTACCGCTGGCTTATATCAGCTTTCTGGTACGTCTAGCAGCACGACGTCTTGACGAATCTAATCTCCTTGAACCTTCTGAAAATGCGTTTAAAGTTGCTGGCTCAATAGCCTTCCATCATCTCTTTGCTATCTCGCAACGCTTGACTTAAATACCTTATCACTTTTAAATATCCCGTTCATCTTTTTGGAGTTGATTGGAAATAAACGCGAATTTATATTCCCCAAAAAGACGCCTAAGAAGATTAATGGAAAGGTTCCGTACAGATTCGTCACAAAATTTTTGTCATATTTTCATGCGTATCGGAAATAATAACATTAATTTGTAAAACAAGAAATAGATGCGTTTGAACAGACTTATAAAAACCATTTGTGAAAAAATTGCTCTACTGGTTATTTTCTTGGAAAAGTGGCATTTTCTTGTTAAAAACTCAAATCGAAAATTATTATTTCCTGATGAGTATTCTTACATAGCAATTTCAAATACAATTTGTATCTAAGATATGAGCAGAAAGAAATTTGTTACATACCTATCAAACAAGAACATTGAATTAAATACGCGAAGACAAATAAAAAAAAGATATCTCCACAAAAATAAAACTGGAGGTCTATCAAATCATTCCTCAAAAAATTAAAACTCTTTTCTAGATTCCATCTTTACTCTTAATCCTATGGGCATTGTTTATGATACGGAAGAAAATGTGAACGTACTTGTTCATTGGTGGATATCCCAAAACATTTGCGAGGATTTTAAAAAAATAGACTCCTTTTGGCAATTTAGCATCATTTTGGTGACTTGGTTCAAAATTTTTAAAGTTTTGACGTCAATACGTCTTTGAAATTCCTTCCATAGTGGACACATTGATATTTCGGAAATTAATTTGGTAATAAAAGACGTAAAGGCTGGTGATTTCTGTCTAGTAAACGTAAATATCAATGGCATCTTTAAATTCATACTCGGGGTGTGTGTACATCCATCCGGGTACAGAGTTAGCAGAAATTAAACTCTTTATATATCGATCGCTATTAAAATATTCCAAAAACATCGCTAAAATTATATCCGATTACGATCTTGATCTTACTACACCAATTATAATAGTCAGATACATTAATGTTAATGTCTCACAAAAAAGACCGCTCATTGCCCGTCTTCATCCTCAGCGAGTTCAATTTGTCCTACATCGAAACTTCTCCAACAATTTTAGGTAATACCTGTATTGATTTAATGTTTATCAGAAATCTCAATGTATCCTGTATACCATTTGTGTCGTACTTTTCGTATCTCAGACCTATAATTAATAAAGTTATATTATAACACAGTAATTATTTGTTTTCTTGATTTCTTTCCTGAACCCGTTAAAAGGAAATAGTTGACCTCATAAAAAAACATGGAAACCCGGAGGACTTCTTAGTGTTCAAATATAATTGTATACATGATTATTTTGGAAGACAATGCGATAATTTAACTATAATTAATAAAAATTAATTGTGTGATGTCTTTACTTTTTTTTCTCAATGACTTCTCAAATTAATCAATACACGCATAATTAAACCTTGATTAATACATTTCTTGTTTAAATACTACATCTTGATTAGATATAGTTCTATTGATTAAACACAATCAGATAACAATCAAACTACAATCTCAAATAAATCCCAAGAGACTCTATTCTTCTCTTTTTACCAAACCACACCTGCACGTTGGTCTCTCGCCGAAGTTCTCAATTTCTTCGTCCCGACACAGTTTAGGTGCTTCGTGCTAAACAAAAACAAGGGACTCTCTCCCCCGTGACCGCGTCGCTTGCGATTAAAAAACGTTCTTCCCGGGGTCAAAAACCCTCTTCCAAAACACATTACTCTACCGAAGCCGCGCTAACATTCCATACTCTCTCACCAACAGCAGTCTCAGACACTACAAATCGATTAAAACTAGCTATTTAAATAATTAAATTTTATTCATAGTACCAATTGTTTACAACGTGTAACAGTTGAATATTGAAACCAGCAAATTAAAACTATCTCCTCGAAAAATTAAATTTGTGAAACAAAAAATTGAGTGAATTCAATTTAATTGTACACTCTCTTTCGCCCTTAAAATTATGTTACGCAAAGTGTGAAAGAAAACCCATGTTTAAAAAACTCATTTTTAAAGGTGTTATTTTATGATTTTTATTCTCTGAATCGTACAAATGAGCATACTTTTGGACTTCTATTATAAGCCTTTTAGAATGCGTGATTACTCATTTTTACAAGAAGTTATAAAATTCTATACTAAACAATCTATCCAAAAATATTGCCCGAAAGGCTACTCTAAAATTCCAAATCTGTTACAAAAGCATATTCATCCGTGATTGGTTGAGTATGCGACATGTGATTAAACTACACACGCTCAAACGCCTGAAGTTAACTCATTTTTAAGTTAAAATAGTGGCGACCAGAACTTGCCGAGAATCAGTCTCTGATTGGCTAGACGCTCAACGCTCACTGCTTCGGTGTGAATGCGGCTTTACACTCTAAAACGACTAAAAGACACTCTTTTATAGTTGATCGAATTTAAAAGTAAAAAAAAAAATTCTTAATATAAGAATAAAATGACTAACGAGAAAATTAATGTCGTTATGGTAAAAGCATGGAGTGCTTTGTACTATATTTTTACACTAACTGCATTGCGGAATAGGACTAATAAAAAATTATGCAATTGATATCAGTGCCGGTTTATCCATTAGGCGCTTGAGATGGGTACTCAAGGGCCTAGATGGGCCCGAATAAGCTGGACTTCACCTTATTTTCTGGTTATAAATTTCAATCCTCCAGTGCCGAGGGGGCCTGTAGATCTGCGCCCAGGTCCCAAAATGGGCTTAAATCGGCATTGATTGATATCGTAAACCCCACGCTTTAATCATAATGGAATTGATTTTCTCGTTAATCATTTTATTCTTATTTTAAGAATTATTTTTTACTTTTTAATTCAATTTACTATAAAAGCGTGTTTCTTAGTTTTTTAAACTCAAAGAAAATTTCCCCTGTCTCTCACGACGACAACGCCTCCTGGTGATTTAAGTTTTTTTTTTAACATTAGATTTTCCTGTCGCTAGGCGCTTTTGCCATACATATCTCAGTCGTCAATTACGCGATTCTTCTGCGTTAACTTTGAAGTTTTCTTCTGAAGTCATCGACGTTTGTGCAGTTCAGTTGAACGTTTGGAAGGTAATTTAGAAATTCTTATCACAAAATTTATGTTGTAATGTGCATGTAATATGGCTTGTTCTTTTAGAACTCGTGTCTTATGTTTCGAAAATTAAGGATACAATGGGATTAATAGAATAAAGAAACCTTTACTAATATACAATTTTTTGAATATAAGAAGGGGAAAAAATTAAATAGGGTTCATTTTTTATTATTCATTCAAAAGCAATTCTGAAGTACTGATTTGTTGTGTATTTTTTGTTTGAAACTTCTAAATTTTATACAACTGAATTGACATGAGCCTGTTCAGTAATGAGGTTCATATTAATACATTTTTAATTGTCCTATAATGTTTACCTGTTGCAGTATTACTTCAAAAATACCTTATTTTTTACTGTTAAGATCGCAAGTTTTCCATCCTATGATCCTAGGGAAATTATTATTTTTTTTTTTCGAATTGTGGATAGATCCATGTTATAATAATTATTTCTGTTAATTAATTAGTTTTCCTGAAAATCGTTATTTAAATGGGTTTCTCATTTAAACATGTGCAATGAAGTTAATTATTAATTTTCTGATGATCCTTATGTAATCAAGAATTCCTTCTCATCCTGTTCTAGATATGTTTGCTGTGTATCTGAAGACATTGTGCATTTGAATATAGTTATATTTTGTTTTTACCAGATTCATTAGATTCCTTCTTAGATCATTTTAAAACTATCACTGCATCAATGGCATACACCGACTACATTCATGGGAGGGGTTTACACAGTGGTATATATGATGAAGAATATTAGGGCTTCTCTGCAAAGTCAACTTTTGGGCCCCAAGCTGCACTTGCTAGAGTCCTGATGTGAGGCGTGTACATTACCCCACTAGGTTTACATTTTAAAAAACATGTAGATGAACGTGTCAAGGCATAATTTTTGTGCTAAAAATTAAAAAATCTTTGGTGTATGAAAGTTGTTTGAACCCTCAACTTTGTGTGTGTTACTGCATAGTACTTTCTCCTTTTCAAAACTTATGGAGAGAAAAGTTTCTTCTTGATTATATATGTGTGAAACATTTACCCAAGTTGTACTCTGCAAAAATATGCTGAAAGAATGAGGTACTACTTTTAAGTTGATGACCAGTAACAAATATTCTGTCTTAAATTAAAATTATATTTGTGAAAATGTAATAGAAGAAACGTAATAAATATTGCATACTAAAAGAGTAAGCTTAATATTGTAACTTGAAATGCAAGATTTACGTATTTTGTTTTATTGCATTTTGTAGTTACAGTTGTCATTTTTATTCAAGATGTAATTCTGATGTTCACAATTTGGATACGTTTATTAATGGATATTAATATATATATATATCATTACCTCTTAATTCTAAAGGAATTAAATGTTATTTTTCCCCCTTCAAAAACTGGTAGATTTAGTTTGTTAGTATGGGAAGAAAGTTCAATTTGTGTAAATGAATATTGTATTTATTTGTAACTTCATATTGAATGAAGTTATATATAATTTTAATATATATAACTTTAATGCACAATTTGGGTAGAAAATATAAAAATTATAATAGATTGAATTTTAATATATATAACTTTAATGCACAATTTTGGTAGAAAATATAAAAATTATAATAGATTGAATTTTAATTTTAAAATTTCATTCCATAATTATGTAGACAAATATTGGGAGAATAATAAATACAGTCGAACCCAGATTTAACTAACCCATATTTAACAAATTTCATGATTTAACAGATTTTTCTCTTTCCTCAATTAAAATGAAGACAAAATCCCCGTATTTAACAAATAATATACCTTGAATTAACTTATTATTTCAGCTGCTGGGAAAAATTTTTTTTATTTGTATTAGAAAAAATTGGATTTTCTTTTTTTCAAATGACTTATCTTTTTTGTCTGGAATAGAAAGACTTCTTGTAAGCAGCAAATTTTGACAGATGAGTCTTGAATGTAACCTATTGTGCGAGTCTTGAGTAGAACAGGAAATTCCTTTCTTATCTCGTCATAATCCAGGGGATAGTTAAGGATTGAAACAATTATGATACATTTGTTGACGCAACTGTATCTGTGTGTGCAACTGAATTTGAGGAAGTTGTTGAGATTTGTTGGAGCCAGTGAATAGTGATTCTAATCCACAGAAATTGATAATGAAACTCTCATCAAAACTGTTACACTTTCTAATGCTTCACAGTAGAGGTCCCCAAACTTTTGTCTCATAGACCTCTTGACAGGTTTTTTGGTTTGGGGTGGACCCTTACTTATCTAATATTGAATTTTTGCAAATTCATCAAATTAAATGTTTTTGATAGCTGGTATAGAGCTACTTACTTTAAAAGATTTAAATTTCTAACTGTAGCGTAGTGTTTAAAACTTAAGAAATACATGTTAATTAAATTAAAATTTAATTAATGCATAAAATAACTTTCATAAAATAACTGAGCGACAAACAATTGCTTTTAGGAAGAGATAAATCAGTGGATTCAATAAAAAAATTTCCAACATTTAACATCAATCTTGTTAGTTTTAACCCTTCATATCTCCTCTGTTAATAGTGTCTAGCCCTTTTTTGTTTTGGAGATTGGCAAATGTGCTGAAACTCTTTCTCCGTCGGAAAAGGAATTAAAAAATTTGCATAATTTGGTATAAATAATAGGTATATTTCTCTTTTTACAGCCAAAATTTCTTGCATCCGTTTCTAAACTTTACTTTAAGATATTTGTTAGTGCCTAATTCTTGTAATCTGACATTTTTTTTTCAATATGACCATTTGAATTCATTGCCTGCTGTGGTATTACTATAGTCAAAGCATTCTCAAGCCTAAATTCAAAACTAAAAAAAACTGCATTTAAGTGTTGAATGTAGTTTAAACGTCTTTTCCTGGCAGATCGTATGTGACAATCGAGAAACTGGGAAAATTTGCATGTTCAATATTATACTTCTGTAGCTTAATTCTGGCATGAAATGCTGGTTCCTGTTTTAATAAAATTTATGCTGTAACCTTGTAACTGGAAATTAACCTCATTAAGTTTAGTAATTAAATAGGTAAAATCTGGTTTCCATTTAATTAAATGCTCTTTAAATTAGATATAGACCACTTTGGGAATCACTACTTTACAGTGTTTGGGGACTGTGAAAACATGACTCTGATATGCAGCAGGATTGAAATGACACAATATTTTCTTCTCTGCATAGAGTTGTAAGAGAACTCTTTCAAGTCAGGAATGGAAAAATATGTCAAGCATCTATTAGTCAGTATTTTAAAATATCCAATTAACGGTTGTGCAATAATTCACAAATAGTATTTTTAGCTGTTAAATAAAGTATAATTTCTAACTATGGATATTTTTTTCTGTGCAGTTGCTTATAGAATTACCAAAAGTTAATTGCAAAAAATTTGTATTTTGTTTGGACTTCAATATAACAAATAACCCTGAATTAATAAATAAATTGTTCAATCTCAATGAATTCGTTAAATCAGGGTCCAACCATACATCATTAAAGGCCTAAAAGTAGCCTACAAGGATGAGTCTCTTTAAAAATGCTTCATGTATAAAAGTAATTTTTTTTATTAATGTATAATTGGTTTTAAAATTAATATTTAAAATTGTGAAAAATTACATTATGTATTGTTGCAGTGCTTTCTAAACTTTTTTGACTCGCTGTACTTTTTTAAAATGAATGTTTTCCAATGGCACCCTATTGAAGTCAAAGTATAAATTATATTATAAATAAAAGGTATATGTATATAATGTAAACCTTTACAAAACCGCTCCTTCCCAAAATGTGATACGGCCGCGGTAGCCGAGTGGTATAGGTATCGGACTGTGGCTTGCTTTGTCACGGGATCGAGCCCAGTACCACAAAAGACCCGCCGTGTAGGGCAGCGATGCTCGCAAATCTGTCGAGAGCTGAAACGTCCTCCCGTTGGTGTGGTGTGGTAGTTAGAGAGGGGGTGCCTGCTCAGGTGTCGCCCACGTCACTTGACCATGGTTCAAAATTACGTGGTCCGTCGCCAAAAGCCCTCGTGTAGCTGAACAGTGCGACGTTAATATTCAATCAATCAATCAATCCCAAAATGTGATGCCCTGGGGAGCTGTGATGCACAGCTTGAAAACCTCCTGATGTAAAGGATCCCTTTCCTTATTTTCTATTGTCTATTATTTTTTTAAAAAAGTTATGGTTATCACATAATTAAAACATACTAAAATTTATTGATTTATTAAAATAAGCTCTAAATTTTATTAATTTGGATAATCTAAATTTATCTAATGTATTTAAAAAATGTTTAGTCCTGAAATTTTATTTAAAAACATTCAGCTTCTTTACAAGCATAATTTAGTTAAAAAAAATTGTTAGATAAAATTTTAATTTATGAACTTTATCTTTCAATTTGAGAGATAGTATTATGTGGTCTGTTGTAAATATCACAAGCCATTTATGATTTTAAAATGTTTCATAAGTTGTCAGTATATTTCTTGTAACATTCTTATTTAATAGCATATATTGAACTTTTAAATTTGAAGAAATGTTCTGGTGAAGGTGTAAATATAATTAATAAAAAGCCCAGTCATATTTTTGAAAGTTACTAGTACATCAAAACAACTTAATCAACAATAAAACATGTTTTTGAAAAACTCAATTTTTTGAAATTAGAATCTTGTGTATAAATGTCTCATTGAAAGCATTCTTATCTCTAATTAAATTTACACATGCAGAGAAAAAATTGTAAGTAGTTATATTAATTTGTGCTAAGTTATCCTACAAAGGAACTTTACATGCAATGTGCTCATTCATTGTTCAAGAGAGGTATAGCCTTTCACACATCGAAAAAAAAAAAACTATTTCAAAATTTTGCCATAAGTATTCATAATTTTAATTCTGAAATATAGATGTGAATAATTTAAGCTGAGGCATAACTAGAAAAATATTTAAAAATTTAGTTTTATTTTGTAATGTGATATTCAGTACTTGTGTATTAACCCCATGTCACCTACAAATTTTATCAATTGCCCTTTGAAGGGGTATCAAATAAGTTGCCATATCTCATAAATTCTTGGGCGATTGTGTGATTACATTTAACTTTGGTAATAAATTATCTGCTTGTCATTAATACCCTAGTACATAATATTCATACTTGTAAATATTGACTAATATTAGTTTACTAGCTGCATGGCCCGGCGTTGCACAGGCTTTCTTTACTTTTATAAATTTTCCCTTCACAAAATCAGCACTTCCATTATTCTTTTTCGAAACTACTTTGACTTGTTTGTTTCTTTCCCCTCCACTTAAGCCTGGTCTTTTACAGAGTGTGTAACTTAATTTCCTCTTTCCTACATGACGCCTACACTTTTGTGTGGGTGTGTGCACATATATATATATATATGATGCGAGTGATTGCTATGATGTCATTAAAATTAACTTTTTCGGAATTTTTTTTAACTTTTCCTCTTCAGTTACCCCCTGCGTTGCATGAACATTTTTGAATGTATAACATATCGTCATGGAAATTCCCCTTCTCTAGCTGTTAGCACTTCCTCTTGTGTGTGCATGATTTCTATATTAACGTCATTACAATTCCCTTTTTCGAAATTTCTTCCACAGCTTTCCATTGCCAGACACGTTTTATCTCTCTAGAGCCCGGCATTACAGTGGCTTTTTTGAGTGTAGAACTATTCCCCCCATTATTTATAAATTATGAATTAAAAAATTTTACAGATTGCTATTGAAATTAGTTTTTTCTGATCGTTTGAATGTTTAATCAAACATATGTAAGCATAAAAAAAGCAATATACACATATATACATGGTGAACAGCATATATTCCTAGTTTACATTAACTAAAAAAACATTAAAGATGATAAAAATATTTTAGTATTTTATTACAATTTTGTAGTTTTTCATTCCACTGTGTTTAGTAAATCCATTAAACATGTAGCTGATGAAAAAAAATTATATTATACAAAACTAACATATTCATTTTAACAATAATTATTTTCTTAGAGCTTAAAATAATAAAAGGGGTTTGGTATTTTCATTTACTCAATCAATCATTATCTAATAATTATTTCCTTTTCAGGTTTTGAAATAAAAAAACAGATTAAAAATGTTCATTGAGCAATTAGTTGTAACATATCGTTGTATCAAAAAATGACTGTAAAAGAAAAATCTCGTTTATTGATGACTTTTTTAATATTTTAAAAAGATTGTAAAATAATTAAATCAATATATAAGATATATATTACCTTTATTATATTTTAAAATATTTTTTCTATATTTGGTCTCAAATTAAATAATATAACAAAACAAATTAGCAAGCTATAAAGTAAACAGAAATGTATGAATGTAAATAGAAATAAAAATTATATCAGAAAAGTAATAGCAGTAGTAAGTTTCTGCTATTGAACTATGGGTGAAATTACCTGAAATAGATAAACAGAAAGAAAAAAATAATGATAATAAACATTAACAAAATAATCATAAATAAGAAATATTAGGAAGCCATCAACAGGAAAATTAAATTAGTATTACATGAGGAATGGTGTAATACTATCTAACATCTGTAATATACCTAATATAAAGTATTAGTTATGATTCAATACTAAAAAAAATTAAGTTAGTGTGCACTAAAATAAAAAATCTAACTAAAATAGGTCCCTGTTGAAATAATCTAAAATCAACAACAGTACTGAATGATACAAACAATAAAACATGTTGCTAAAAAATTAATTATTCAAACAATACTTTTTCGCAATATTTCTATTAGCAATTGTAATTCTATTACAAAGAGCACAAACAAATGAGTACATACAATCATAAATAACTATAGTGATAACTGAAATATATATATATCATATATGGGCAGTATGATAATATATAAAATATGTATACCATCTCCAAAAAAACTACATGAGGATAAGATTATCAGAAGCAACATTAAACCATCTGATGTAAAGTCGCATCAACACTGAATTTTAAAGAAATCCAAAAGAAGATATGAGAAAATCTTTTCAAGGTGCATATTTTTCAGCTAACACTTTTTTGATCCCAAATGATTGATTTATATATTGCAAGATTGTCAGAAGCAAAGTTAAGTCGAAACAAAAAAAATCAGGTCAACATTGAACTTAAAGAAATCCAGAAGAAAATATGAGAAATATTGTTTCAAGGTCAGCAAATATATCATAGTTGTATCCTAGATCAGAAAATAGCTTTTTGTTAAAAAAAAATTCTGATTTTTTTTTCATTTAAAACAAAGATGAGATCTTATCGGTCATAGAGATCATAAGGCCATAAACAGTGACATACAAAAAAAAACATCGTTCACAATATTACCAATTTGTCGATAGCAATTAGTTTGAATTAAGTGTCATTTTCTCTTGTTATATTTCAAGCAATATTTTTTTCTACAAAGATGAAAACATTGAATTAGCTGATGAAGGAAGAATAGCAAAAATCTTTATTTTCAACGACAGAAAATATTATAGCAATGTATTATATGTAAAAAAGTATACAATGCATATGTACAATTAGCTAAAAACTACATGAACAGATTGTCAGAAGGAACATTAAGCAATGATGCCACAAACAGTTTTGAACAACAACAAAATAACAGAAAATCTTACATACCGTAAAAGCCGGCGTATAATGCCCACTTTCAGCATGAAAAATTAAATTGAAATTTAGGGGTTCAAGAGCTTTAAAAACAAAAAAAGAAGAGCATAGAAAAAAATTTTGACTTGTAGAAATATCGAAATACTGTCTATTTAAAAGAAATGACACTCCTTATGAACTTAGAGTTGTAATTCTATATAGATATATACTATTTTTCTATACCTTGGAATAAATTCAAAACATGAGAGCATTGCATACGTACATTTCAGATCTCTTCGTACAAAAGAGGGTGTGCATTATATGGCGAGCATAACAAACATTTAAAAATGCAGCTCAAAAGTATAGGTGAGCATTATACGCCCGATTTTATGGTAATCTGATATTTTCCTTTGCATTGTTTTTTTAGCGTCAAATTGTTCTATATCGTCCCTTTTTTTTATTCATTTCACCATTGGAATGCGAGTCTAAATAACTATGCATTATCTTTCATGATATTCAACATTGATCAGCATCTGCTGATGAAGGAAGAAAAACAATCTTTTTTTTTTCAACCAAAGAAAATGTCAGAAATGTACATTCATAAAATCTTTAAAAATATATATGAAGAACACAGATTGTGAAGGAAAGTTAAATCATAATACAACACGACAAAAATTGCATTAACTATGAATTTTAAAGGGCAAAAAAAGAATTTTTTGAGCATTCAATCCCATCCATAGTCTGATTTTGATGAAATTACCATAAACAGCTCAAAAATTCGCATTAGCATTTGTATTCTAACCTATTAGCATCACTGCATTTAAATTGGCACCAGGCGAACTGTTCTATTTCCCACCAAAATCTTACAAATCTTTTTTGTTTCATACAAAAATCTTTGTTGTTTTGATATCAAGGAATGATTCGTGTGGCGCCAATTTGGTTGTGGTGACACTAGTAGGTTAATACCTAAAAATCTAACTTAAATCACGATATCTACAATCTTATAATCCCAATAAGTTTTGCATTGAGTTCCATTTTCTTTTGGTTGTCCTAATATTATAATTGCAAAAGGATGGAGGTTTGTTACTCTGTCATGCAAAAACAACTGAGAGAACGGATTTTAATAAAACTTTACAATAATATAGCTTATACAATAATATAATTTTTCCTTGCTTATTGTAGTGTTAATTATGATACCGTGACTCAAGTTTTTAAGTCAAAAAATGATTTGTGAAGCTTTTTGTAAACAGAAGCTTAGATAATGTGGTACTTGTGTATTAGCATCACAGCAAAATTGGTGCCATGCGAATCACACCTTGATACCAAAGCAACAATGATTTTAACATATTTTATATAAAATCAGTCAGATTTTGGCGGAAAATGGCGCGATTCATGAGGCGTCAATTTGGTTACTGTGACGATTATACGTAAATACTGATAATTACTTATTCTTTAACACAAATATCAGTGGATTATTTTAGACAATGAAATTCACTTCTTACCTGCTTTTATTCTTATGTTCAAAAATAATCTGTTACAAAAAACTTTATTACTCTTCTCTTTGTTCAACGACAAATTCTAAATCTTGCTTATTGTAACAATAAAGTTGAAAATCCTAACTAGCAATATAACAAAAAGAGAATATAGTAATAAATTTTTCTACGCACTTTCTTTTAATGATTTTATTATGCACGTTTGGTAGTAACAAATTGATCCTTATATCAAAATAAATACTTTTATCACTTCTGGACCATAATAATAAAATTTAGTTTGCATGTTTCTTTTGTTGAATTGAAATCAGCTAAGAATGCTCCGGTGGAATTGATGTTAAAAATTCCGTTTTTGTGCTCTGTTAGATTCAGACTTGAAATTTAGCACGCATGTTTATTTTATGGAGTAGAGATCCACTGAAAGTTGCATTGGTGGAAATTCACTTGATTATTAGGCTAAGTGAGCAAAAAAATCTTTCAACTTCTATTTTAGACATAAATAGAAATTAGATATTATAATTTATGTTCTTTTTATATCAAGGGGCGAGAGTGTAACAGCTATAAATATATTTTTCAATCCAATCAAATTCTTAATGCTAGATATCAAAAATTTATGAATATGTAAACAGTATTTATTTATACAACATCGTGAAATACACAATGAAGCGGGTGGATAATGGCTTGTCGGCTATAATTTTGTACTATTTTGCAACTGATGAAACATGGAATTAGCCAATAAAAGAACAATAAGCTTTTCCAGACCAAATTGTCACGCTATTAGGCTGGAAGTAGGTAAGACGTAACGCTAAAGAGTACCGATATTCAGGCAATGATTTAATTTCAAGCTTTACTTTGGGGCTTACTACCTTGATATCAAAATCAGCTAAATTGTAGCCCAAGCACAACCCTAGATTCATAATACAAAAAAAACATGTAAAAAAAATCTGGTACGTAAAAAAAAAAAATTAAATCACGCAATATTTACAATCTGTTAATCCCAATTAGTTTTAATTGTCATTTCTTTCAGTTACATTTTTCTACTTTTTTATTACAATGGAACTTGACAATAGAGGAAAAGGGTACTTTGTATCGGCGTCACCTCAGCAAAATTTGCGATATCAAAACAATAGATTCTTGCGTGTTTTATATGAAAAAAAAAAAAAATCAGTCAAATTTTTGTGAAAAAAGTGCCACTTTGGCTGCGGTGATAAAAATACGCAAGCATCAGGAAAAGCAGTAACCTTGTTCTTTTTCACTGGAAGGAAATGTTGGTACTTGCGTTTTATCGCATCAGTGTGAACATTCAAAATAACTCCAAGCTAGCAGCTTTGATCTTCGCTTAGAATAAACTTGTGTTTGCAAATGTTTTTATTAAAGTTTAAATTTTTTTAAGGCATTAATTTTTAAGTTAAAATTTCCAAATTTCACTCATCGGTAACTTTTTAAAAAAAAAAAGTACTGCGTTAATAAATTCTTGAAAAAAGGGTTTTTTATTTCACCAATAATCTGTTTTTCCATTAGTTTAATTTATCACTATATTCTCTTTTTGTTATACTGCTAGGTAGGGTTTTCAACTTTATTGTCACAATAAGCAAGATTTAGAATTTGTCGCTGAACAAAGAGAAAAGCAATAAAGTTTTTTGTAACAGATTATTATTTTTGAACATAAGAATAAAAGCAGGTAAGAAGTGAATTTCATTATCTAAAGTAATCCACTGATATTTGTGTTAAAAAATAAGTAATTATTATCAGTACTTACGTATAATCGTACCCGCAGCCCAATGGTATCAAGGTGTGATTCGCATGGCACCAATTTTCCTGTGGTGACACTAATACATAAGTACCACATTATCTAAGCTTCTGTTTACAAAAAGCTCCACAAATCATTTTTTGACTTAAAAACTTGAGTCACGGTATCATATAATTTAAACTACAATAAGCAAGAAAAAATTAGTTTAGAAAATAAACTAACATAAAACTGTGACACTAAAATAGAAATTATAGTATTAATTTAATGCAAAACAATTCATATCCTAAGACATGGGAAATCTAATGTTATCATTTGTGTTGCAAATCCAAAAAATGAAATTTATAAAGAACATTTTTTTTACAACTTTTTCGAAAAACGAATGTAATTCCACCACAAAGAGTTAAAAAAAACTATAAATAAACATATCAACAATAAAATGTCCTAAAATACCCCAAAAAACTGCTCTTAGCATTAATTGTCGCAAAGTTGACTTGACACGTCTGATGACATTATATCTCCATTTAGCTGAAAAATCGCTTAAAAATTGAATTTTAAAAAAATCTAAAACGAATCTCGAAAAAAAAACAACTCTTCGAGGTGTTCAGGATAATGACCTACAGCTTCTACATGCCAAGTTTCAGACTTCTGGGTTTCTTAGTTATGCCGGCACATCTGAAACACACAAACTGTTTGTTTTATTAGTATACATATATAGACGATGTTGAATAAAAATACGTGTAATTCATTAATAATTTGGTGCATCGCAATTTAAATAGTTACATGATAAATTAATGTATGTACGTTTGTTTTCTATTGATTAATTACACAGTGAAAACTAATTTCCAGGGAAAGGTCCTAGGCAGCAGCTAATGGTCAAAAGAGAATCAAATCAGAGAAACAAACAAAAATATAAGGTCCAACAGCATATATAGAAAGCAAAATCGTCCATTGTGTCCCTGTAGAGCAATGAATAAAATTGAGCTATTTTTGCAAACATAATATATTTTAAAGAGGGTAGAGCCATTGCAGAGCAGTGTACCAAAAATTTAAAAATAAATTTTTAATGAGTGTTCATATTGCAATTTCGCTTCACAAAAATGAGTGATTTCACAAAAACATATATATGAATGCAAAAGAGAAAATTAACATGCTAAAAAGGTAAATAGAAATGAAAGAATGAAAATATAAATAAAAATTATAACAGAAAAGTAATAACAGTAGTATGTTTCTGCTATGGGAACTATGAGTGAAATAATCTGAAATAGATAAATTAAAAGAAAAAACATATGTCAATAAACCATTTCCCTAAAATATTATCATAAATAACATATATTAGGAAGCCTTCAACTGGAAAAAATAAAATTAGTACAAACTAAAATTTTAAAAAATAGATAAAATAAGCCTACATTGTAATAAAGCATTAAATTAATATTATACGACAAAAGGATGATATTCTGTCGAACATTTATATTGCATTTAATATAAAATTTAGATGTAATACAATAGTGAAAAAATTAAATTCGTAAGAACCAAAATAAAAAAAACTATATAAAACAGACTGATGTTGAAAAAAATAATTTATATAAATCAAAGGGTTATCTCAAAAAGAAAAATTAAGCCCTAATTATGAAGGAAATTTTTAAATATAAAAAATTTAAACATGAATAAAATAAACAAATATGAAGTAACCTAGAATATAGTGGAAATTATAATATTAATTAAATTACATCATTTTTTTTTGAAATTACGTAAAAGGATAAAATATACGTTGAATGTAAAAATGGTTCGGAATTATCAAATGGATGAGCAAAACAAATGAGACTGTTGCCAAAACAACTAACTAAAAACCCAGTTGAAAAAAAAATGGAAAAAATCACTTAAAAATTTAATTTTAAAAATTCTAAAGGGAATTTCGAAAAAAAACTCTTCGTAGTGCACATCATCAGGACCTAGAATAATTATGTGCCAAGTTTTATACTTCTCGGTTGCTTAGTTTGGGCTGTAGAGGTGAAACACACACGCTTAAATTGTTTTTTATTAATATAGATATAATAGAATGTCTGTGAAAAATAAAATATATTTTTATACAAGCTAAATCCTAGGGTTTTCATATTTTGACCAATAATTATATATTTACTTATTAGAATACTTATATATTTCATTGCTTATTACAATACTTATATACATAATTACTTAATACTTATATATTGAGGTTATAAACTCATCTACCTGATTAAGAGCAAAAAGTAAAACAAATAAAAACGCAAATAAAATTTGAAGAGCAAAACTTTAATTTTTGGTCAGCTAATGGGTTATGATCGCGACGAAATAATAAACTAACAAACATATTACCTTTGAAATAAAAATGCACATTTTATATTATTAGAAAAGCAAAAAACACGAGTATTTACTCGAAAAATATAATTTAATAAAAAGTACTAAAGCATAAATATCGTGTAACGAAAAGTATAAAAATCAGTCTTTCTACAAAGACTATTTAATAATTAATTATAAATTAACTTTCCTGGCTTTCTGAGAAGCAAATTTGTCAATAATTTCTTGAAAACAATTTTTTAGAGATTTGGGATTCAATAGAGTGTCCATATCTGAAAGCCTTTCTCTCGTGTAGTATTCCTAAAAACTCATAGGAAAAATTTAAAAATATAAACCTTACCATCAGTAGTGCTCACACATCTAGCAAATTTTATTTGTTCTTTGTAATTATTATCTGATGTAGAGTCAAGAATTATAGTGCAATATTTGTTTGTTTTTTGACAATGCGTGTTATCTCATTACGAATAGATTCGGATAAAATCGTAATTTCATTTTGAAAAAGCTGCCCTAAGTAGTGTGGAGTACGTGTTTTATTATTTTTGATTTTACTAACATTTTTGAGGTGTTCAGAAATAACTGGATCAAATTTGGACAATATCTAAACTGTCTTTAAAAAATTACACCATTATCTCAACTTCGCACTAGTTCATCTAAATGCCAAATTCTGACTGGTTAAAAATTGTACTTTAGCAATCAATCTTTCAACTATGGCGCATCATCGCTTCTCTCTCGATTGTATACATTTTGTTCCGCGTCAATAGTATTTACAATTTTTTAACACCCTTTTATAAGCTCCCCTTGTATGTAACGGAATCTTTGAACTCAATTTTTACCAATTTTAAAATGTCAGATTGATTCAAAATTTTGCTCACTTGTCCAAGACCGATGACAATATAATTTTTTGTTCCATTGTCCTGATCAGGATTAACGATTTCGGACCATTTTCAGATTCCATCCCGCATCTGGCGACTAAATTTCATATCCAATTTCCAGATTTGGCATGACCTAAAAGTTGCAAAAGCCCTCGTGTAGCTGAAAGTTCGTTAATATTCAATCAATTAACAGATTTACAAAAGAGTGTTTTTTTTAGTTTTTTAAAATTAATTTATTTCCAGCCTTGTCTTTAATTCGCACCACGATTTTATACAGTTTACGTGTTTCAGAGTACTTTCGTGATTGTATTGTATAATAATAATAATAAAAATACATTATATTTCTCATTCCAATAAAATTCTGTCTTTTAGCTTCCTGCAAAAATGTCATTTCGGGAAATTTTCGATAACATTTAAATATTAACACATGCAATCTTATTTGAAAATAAATTTATATAATAATTGTACTAAATTTTTATCTCTCTTTAAATTAAAAAAGTTACCATTGTAACAATAATCCTCTATTATTGACCTAATTCACAAACTTTTAATCTTCCGAAAGAATTTTTAAGAAATGCCTTTTCGATCAACAATAACACAATTACTTATACCAGGGGTGGCGAAACTTTATGGATCGACGTGACATTTTTTCGAAAGAAATGCTAAATGAGTACACGTGCCGTCAAATAATTTTGACCTGTGATTATTGGGAAAATAATAAAACTAAATACTAACAACACAACTCTTTATTTACTACAGAAAAATACATTTTGTATATTTTATAGTAGTAAATATTTTAGTTAAACGTATTATTCAAGTTATATAAAGTAAAATTAGTATGATTTCTGCTGTTGCAGATTAGATGACAATAAATTGTATTAGAATTGGGTAAGATATTACTTTTAGCAGAATGAAAGCTGAATTGGAATCGTCTGCCAAATGGTTTCTAATCGAGTCTTTAATGTTATTCATCTCTGATAATAACTCATAGGCATAGCTCGATGAAAATATGGTTAAAAAAGCATGAGCCTGCTTCTTCAAACCATTAAACGTATCTGGAATCGAATTTAATGGTTCCAAAATTTCGTTACTGGCATTTTTACTTATTTCTTGTTAATCTTTCTGTTTCAATCAATTATAACTTTTCCCTTGTTTCAATAAATTTTTGAATCCATATTGAATTAGACTAGAAATCAATAAGTTGCATTTCAAATTCTTCAGTTTCCAACGTCGTATTGGGTCAAGTTCATTTTATCAAATGATGTCACATCAGGGTACATAATAAACTCAAGCGTTTCTGATAACTCTTTGAACTGAGAAAGAAACCTTGAAGAATCAATCGCGGTTGATCGTTTTGATCGGTGACCTGCCTAAAATATTGTGCCGCGTGCCAATGGTTTACCATCCTTGATAAGAATATATTTATAATTGCAGCATTTACTAAATTTCTCTTGGTGCATAAAAGAGGGAGAAAACCATCTATATAAAAGCATGTGTGCTACATTGATTTAACTTGGTGATTCAGAAAAATGATTCATAATTGATGATTCAGAAAAAAAATTACAATAAACAAGACAAATGAATCGCATTTTTTTAAATACTGGGAATATTAATGAAGGATGGGCATGTCTCGTTCTGGAAGTGGAAGCTGTCTTAAGAAAAAAAATTAAGCATCAATTAATATTTCGATTTATTTATTATATAAATGGATGCGTGCATATATTAACAAAAAAGAAATATTTTTAAACTAAATATATTATTTTTACAAGCTTTTATTCAACTTGCAATGTAATTTCTTCGGGTGGAATCTTGTAACTCAATTTTGAAGCTGATGTATTCTACCGATTGAGGGGAAATTTTTTTATACACATTTAGTTTGGATGACAATGCATGTTTTGATCATTTATATTCCGATATTACAATAAGTTAAAAAGATATTAATTAAAATCCTTAAAACGCATCGTTTTTCCCCTGTTGACTTATTATTTTGCCAAGCAGCTTATCAGATTGAGCTTAAAGAACCGATTTTTCGATGTTTTTAAAAAAATCCATCTAATTCTTTCTATCAAACTCAGACAAAAAATAATTACATAATCGGAAAGATCATTTATTTCGCCACGATATAGTTTTAATTCTTTTTACGAAATAATGATAGTTTCTATTTTTTTACGATTTTTTCTAAAATGAGTCAAAATCGATGCGTTTTATGAAAATGACTTCTAAATCGTTCCGTATGATTTTTTTTCATGTTATTAAATCGATATTCTGCACTAAAAAAGTTCAGGCCTTTCTCTTTTAGAATCAGTCATTTAAAAAATAAAATGCCGAAAACCTTTTATTACGATTTTTAAAAAAAATACTCAAATTTTAAATTAAACATTTAATAACTTCGTCATTTTTAAAGATAATTGCACTTTGTTTTCGTTTGAAGAATAGTATTATCCAAATTCTGTACAGATTGAAAAAATTGGCTTAAAATTTACAGATATCAAATTTTTTTGGTTTCTCGTTTTTAATATAGTATATTAAAAAGCAAAATAATTATAATCATAATATTTTGATTAATTTTTGCTTTGTCCAATGTTGTTTTGGTCTTTTTTTTACCCCCCTCCATTATCCTCTTGTTGCGGCCCAAGTGAAATATCCAACATATGTATGTGGCCTGGCGGGAAAAATGTTGAGCACCCCTGAGCTAGACTATTAAAAATTAACCGGGGCAAACGACCTTGCAACAATGATGCGTTGAATGAGATGAACCGACTGAGAAACCTGTTCAGTTTATTTTATTCTTTTTAGCGCATTTAAGTAAAAATTGTTTTTAAAAGTTTTTTTTTAACTTTTATGGCCCGCTTTTTCATGAAGGCAAATACAATCAAATATTCCTTAATACTTTTATCTTATTTGGTTAAAAATATAACAGTACCTTCCAATAAGGAACCTTGTGTTTGAGACAATATATCCTAGAGCGAGAAATTTAAACCCATCAGACCACAGACATTGGGTATTATGTCATTTAATGTTAAATAAGTTTAATTAGAAATTAAATTCGTATTAATCTTTAAATAAATGATATACAAATAAATACCTTAGTTGCAGGCTTTTTTTAAAAAATTTAAAGTTCATGAAAAATGAAAATTCTGAATAAAAAAAATTTAATCACAGTATAAATGTTTAAAATGAGCAATAAATCTTGTACTTACAGAAATTCATTGAAAATATTCCGTTGTATGGATCTTTTTGAAAGTCCGTGCATTGTGTCTACCTAAGCTTGCATTTTTATTTCTTATGTAAATCCAAAGAAAACGCGCCCCCACGAGTTGCAATCGCTTTATTACATATTCTGTTGTATGTTTTTTATCCTGGGATACATACGAAATACAAGTGAAAGTACAGAGACATACAATACAAACAGAAGAATATATACATTTATTACAGATGATCCCAGTATATAACAAGAAGAGCTGCGCTGCTTTCCATTCGAGACGGGAATCCATTATAGGTGAAAGTCTGACATCTTTTCCCGAAGAAAATACAACCATGCCTTACTCGGGATTCGAACCCGAACCCACTCGGTTACAAGCCGAAGGTCATATCCACCATACCGGTTGCGTGGCACATATTCTGTTTTGTCTCAAAATAAAAGCATGAAACAGACAATGTTGTACTTTTTTTTATTTTTCTGTACCATTCATTCCTCTGTTAAATTACATTGATTTATTAGGAGAGCACACTATATTTAATTTATTTAAAAAGAAACACAAACTTGTGTCTTTGAAATCTTAAAATTTTTGACTAAAAAGAAATAGTTTTTTCAGTGTCACTTAAATAGAATTTTCCTTAGTAAAAGTAAAAACCGTAAGATCCATGCTCAAAGAGCAACATTAATTGTGCCTTATTCGGAGTAGTACCTTACATGAGAAATTTGTATATTTTAATTTTTAAAAAACAAATTAATTCGAAATTAAAAACATAATTACCTGTTGCTATTTCAAACGAACTAAATGCAAGAGATTAAATTGTGTCAATTTCCGCTTGCCAATTTTTTCGAAAACGAGTCGGTTGATAGTAGAGATCACAAGTGTTTATTTTAACTTCAAATTACAACATTCAAGACTAAAATGAAACATCTCCTGTGACTCGCTATCTTCCAAAAATTCGTAATGCCTCTGTCCCCTTTAAGTTAGCTAACAGCGGACATCCTGTGGATGGAAAGAATGTCTTTTGTGACCCACTCGGGATGAGGAGACAGTTACATAAGAAAAAAAACATCAAATTTCATGATTTGATGTACATTCCAGCTTCGAACCCTTCAAGATTCAACACATAAGAAAACTGACTTTAAACGTACTCGGTACAGAATAAGATACATGAAATGAAATACCAGGTTCACATTGCTGGATACAAATATATAACTGGAAATTGCAAAAAAGATAAATCAAATACATATTTAAAAATAAATTCTGTCAGAAAGCCAGTCAAATATTTAAATGGGTATGTAAATGCAGGGTAATTTTTAAGAGATATTTAAAACTTAGAAAAAAGTGAATAACTTTTTCACAAACATAATTTTTAATTCTACATAAAAGCAGAATTTTGAAGAATTGAAATTTGCCACACACAAACGCTGCTCTAAACAAAACATTGTTTTGTGCACATTTGTCACCCTTAACGTAGTATTATCATTTACAAAAGATAATCGTTTGTACCTATATCCCTTTATACTTGCTACAACAAATCGCCCCGCAATGTAATTTTTTTAGAAAAAGGTAGTCGTTACAAATTTTACTAGCAGTAGTCGGCATTTCAATTCAGTCTAAAATGATTCCAGGGTTTTTTTTATCGGATACCAGGTTTCCAAAGTATAAATAATATAATATTTCAAATAATATTCAAAAAATATTTTCATACCAATTTTTTTTCGCAACAAAAAATGTGTATTTTTTAAATTCGGTCCAAATGCCGCCCCTGACATTTGCCGCTTCGGACATGGGTCCAGTTTCCCCGGCCGTAGGGTCGCCCCTGCTGCTAATATAGAGAATAATAATAAACACGGTAAGGGGCTAAGTGGATTACATCATATGAAATTAGGAGTATGATATATATATAGATCAGAGGATTAACTTTTAATTTATGTTTTCTTTTATTTCTGTTTTTTAGTGCTAGGTTGTGAATCGCTTGATTCGCCTGTTTGATTATATGGCATCTGGTTACAATTAGGACTTAAAAAAAAACCCGCAAAATACTAGCATTTTCTATTTAACAGTACTAAAGTACCATTAAGTTTCTACAACATAAAATTAAATTTAAAACTTCGGTAACTTTTATAATACTATATGAACATTGAAGTGTTTTTCAAACAGGCTTTGTAAGGAAAATAAGTTTCTCGCTAGAAATGCAAGATTTTTTCTCTTATAACTTAATATCAAATTAAACTGCTAGGAAATTCCTTTTGATAGAAGTATAACTCACTAAAAAGGAAAACGAGCATTGTTTATGAGCGTTGTAAAACCATTGGCAAAAATCACTTCTTTCCCCTATTTTGTTTTCTAAATTGTAAGGTTATTATTAAATTAAAAACTTTTAATTTCTCCAAATTCATATTGCGTATAAACATTATTAACTCTATTATAGATATTTTCGTAAAGCAACTTTCGCAAAAATCCTTTTTGAGACGCTTTGTTAAGCATCGATCCATAGTGCCGCTATTACCCCCCCTTTTTTTTTTTAATGCGGTATTGCCGGCCCCAACACGAATTTTGCTATCAGATGAAGGATGTTAATAGAGTAGACATTTAATGGACAATCGGCCAACACACTATGTACTAACATTCTATTTTTCTTAAACTAGGGTGTGTTATCGGGACTTGATTTTTCAATAACTGTTCAAAATTCAGCATATTTATTCGATTTATTATAAGTTTTATTTTGAGAAATTCGTAAAAAATTTTGTTAAAAAAAATTCCTAATGTTTAAAAGAATTTCAATCTACATAATTTTTGAGACAAAAAAATATTAGGATTCTAAAGTAAAGATTAAAATAAATTAACTAATTTTTAATGATGATATTGTCTCGTTGCAAAAACGGGCAGGAACCAGATGAAGTAAAGTCATAAAAGTAATTTTTTTCCCTTACAAAAACTTAAAAATTCTTAATCTTGTATTAACCTAGCAAAACAAAAGGTCCTATGACACCGATTTTAGATCCCAAACTAATCAAGAAAAGTGGGCCTTTCTACATAATTGTCTAAAATAAAGACAGACTTAAGATGCATAACAAACTCTCAGAGAAAAGTTCAGGTAATATTTTGAATGTACATCTAGATACATTCTTTTATACACTGCTGGACAATTGCTAAGGACGGATCACAAATTGCTATGTAGCATAACATTAAGCGAGACATGAGGCCTTGTAGGATAAAATATAGTTGCCACACTGTTCAGACATTAGAATAAAGAATATTTATTGTTCTGGAAAGTACAAAAGCTGTGAAACATCTGAAAAAAAAAAATGTCCATTTGATCTGCGTACGGAGAAATGGAACAATGCATCTAAAAGTCAGCAGGCACCTTAAAGAAAGGTATCAGTACGGGATATGTCCACCGTGGAGTGTGATGCAACATTCCACACGTCGTACCATACTTTGCACAACATTATCCAGCAGCTGTTGAGGCAATTTATCCCATTCCTCTGTGAGTGCACGGATGAGGGTGTTCTTGTTTGTCGGAGGATAGTTTCGACCAGCAACTTGCCTCCCCAAAGCATCCCACACATTTTCAATGGGGTTTAGATCTGGAGAACGCGCTGGCCATACGAGACGTTGAATACCCTCGCTGTCTAGACAATCCTGAACAGCGAGTGTTCGATGACATGTTGTGTTGACGTCCATAAAAACAAATTTATCACCGACAGCACTACGGAAAAGACGAACATGAGGAAGTAGAACTTCATCAATGTATCGTTGGCCCGTCATAGTCCCATTCGCAACCACATGTAGGCGCGTGCGGCCATTGATCATGATGCCGGCCCACACCATGATACTGCATGTCGGATATCGGTCCTTTTCCTGGATATTTTCTGGACGATAAGCAGTACCACTCTCGCGCCAGATCAGTTGGCGTCTACAATCCGATGACAGACTGAACCTACTCTCATCTGAGAATAGTACGCATGCCCAGTCCTGTTCAGTCCAATTGTGATGCTCACGACACCATTGCAAACGGGCAGTACGGTGCTGTCTGGTCAATGGGACACACACAACAGGTCTGCGTGCGTATAATCCTCCTCTCCTCAAACGTCTGGCAACAGTTTTTCGGGAGATCTGCTTTCCTGAGGCAGCAAGAAACTGATTTGCCACCTGCTGAGCTGTGGTGCGCCTGTTCCTTTTTGCTGATAGGACGATATATCCGTCTTCTGCAGGCGTCGTACTTCTAACACGACCTCCCCGTGCCGTCTACTACACATTCCAGTAGTTTTAAATGACTTCCACAGCCGTGAAACAACGCTGTGAGCGATGTCGAACTCCCTGGCGACATCTGTTATTTTTCGCCCTTCTTCGATCTTTCCAATAATGCGGCCACGCATAAAATCATCTATGTGATGTCGGGAAGACATGCCAAAAATTTTAAGTTCATCTATTAAATCTTTCCTGTAAAACTTTGACTTAAAACAACAACTGTCCACACGCGTCAAAACCTTTAAAGCTCTTATGAACGCTATCACGTGATGAACAGACGTGGAAAAAAAAATTTGCATACTCATACTTCTTACTAATATCCCGCACTTATTCTAATTCTCCACATTTTGCTTCCTTTCATTCTGTGGTTGCTATGGATGATAGTGTTATCCGTTCTTAGCAATTGTCCAGCAGTGTATAAATTTATATATGGTATTAAATGAAGATTTTTTTTCTTAAAATTAATCTTAGTAGTTCACATGAAATTGTTAGTTGATATTAAACACTAAAAAATACTGTTATTACTTGTCGTGGGATAAATTGAACTATAGTATACCAAATTATCTTTGGAAAATTTATAAAAATAGTTAAATTAATAAATTAAATGCCATTATATTCAGGTTCTAAGCAGTTTTTATTTTTATTTTAATGATCAAAATCAAGTATCTAATAAAATATTTGCCATTAGTTAAGGTTATAATTCTTTATATTGTTTGCTCAAAGTTCTGTTTCAATTAGAATGGGTCATGAGTCTCATTTGAAGGCAGTGACATGTATATTTATAGAAGCAAAGGTTATGCATGTATTTTGCAAAATGTATGCTTAAAAAAAAAACATTTATTCTGTTGTGAAAATAATTTACAAAACTATCGCAAAATTTTTAAAGAACAAAATGATAGGAAAAAAGATTTATCAAAACAAAAAGCAATTAACTATGGACACATTTTTATAAGAAAAATATTGCTTGATTTCAGGTATCAAATTCTCCTACATAATTATCGAGAAACTTGTTAAAACTAAATGCTAAAAAACAAATAAAACAGATGATTTTAATGAATCGTAACAGAAATTTTCAATTAAAATTCATTTTTCACAAAAATCTGGCTGCAGAACTGTCAAAATATTTATCTTTGAACATTAAGCAAACAATATACACTAAATCCACAAGTTTCTGAAAGGTAGGTAGAAGGTATAGGTAGTAATTTATAATCATTGTAAGATCAATAGCAAATAATCATCATAAACTAATACTAATGCATAACACAAGAACAAATACAGCTACTTGTATTCAGAGATCCTGATGATAAAAAAACCGTGCTGTTTTGCATTTTTTTTACCAAACTTGAAATTTTGATACATTGAAATTACCTGCTGTCACATTTTATATTTTGCATTTAATTTGTTTTTGTATCCACTCGCATTGAGAAATATTTTACTCTTAAATACATTCTGAAGGGCATTGAAATGTTTATAGCTGTTTTAGAAATCCTGTGTATTTTGCATGAATTGATAATCTAAAATTTAGGAGCTGTTCTTGCTTAGCACTAGATTGCTCAAGGAAGTCATTATATGACTAAATAATATAAAAATATTAAAAGTTAATTTTAAACAAATTTCTTTACACATTAATCATTCTTTCACAATGCAGTCAGTTTGACGGCTTTTGGGCAATATAGGTATATACTAAGTTTCAGTCTTTCTGGTGTTAAAATTAGATTTTAATGTTGAAACTGTTAAGTTGTTCCTTCTATTTTATTTAAGTGTTTTTTTACAAATGTAAAAAGATGCATTTTCTATTAGAAAACTATCTAGTTTTGCAGAAAATTGTACTAATGAGTGTAAAATTATGTTGTGGAACTCGGGATAATAGGTAGTATATATAAAGAAAAGGTATTATATTCTAGTAAAAGTTTAAAAATGTGTTATGAAGTAAAGTTATATATAAATAAAATTCTCAGTTTTAATGACCGGGATGAGAAGATACTTGTAGTTATACTTCATTCCTACATTTATCCATTTTATCCTACGCATTTTTAATTTTCTTTTCAATTTTTTTTTTTGTTTTATCTAACATATAACAAAATTTGGGATCTATGTAGTAATAAAGTGGAATATCATTTTAAAATTAAACTATCGACAGTATTGGTATTTTTTTTTAGTATTCTTATAAATATTTAGTTTTTTTTCCCTCACAAAATCAAATAAACTCTTGAAAGTTGATCTCTGAAGCTATTTCAAACATCCTTTTTCAAATTTCTAAGATTGAACAAACTTAAGTTTATTATTTACGCAACATTAGCAAAGATAAAATGCAACATGCAAACTCGTTAATATATATCGTTGGGTGCATGGCATGAGTATCTAGCTCTTCCGAGCAATAACCTCACATCGTTAGGATTTTGAATGAGTGTAACATATTCACTCTTGCCCTTTTTTAATTTAATTTAAATTACTTTAAAGTTAAAATATAATTACAAGAGAATAAGAAAATATAAAAATTAAAAATATTAAAATGCATTAAGAGAGTGCAAGAAAAATGGCTTTAAAAACGGTGCAGGCACCGAAAATAAAAGCAAAATTTCGGTCTGTAGGGGTGATATATAAGAACTAGAGTTAATTTACATAATGAAAAAGAATGTGCAATGAATACTAAAAATATAAGCGCCATCTATTGGCATAAAAACAAAATCATATTAACACTAAATATAAAGTCTTTATCTTTAGCACATCTGAAATCAGTTTCTTGAATAGAAACTTTATATGATACTAGCTGGTATACCCGTTCTTCGATCGTGTGAATTAAAAAATTAAACAATACAGATTGAAGGATAAAGAAGTTTTTAATGAGTTAATTTTACGTGAATTGCAAATTAAAAAAATAACTTTTTGCATATCTCAGCTGAACAACAACAACAAAAAAAAAAAGACGTGTTTGTTAAATTTTAAGTTTGTAGATCTAATAGCTGATAAAAAGGATTTTTTTAAAAAATTTAACTCCCCGTAATGCCTGTGGGTCAATTTTTGAAAACACCTTCCTAAACTGATCTCTGCTCAGCAAAAGTAATACATTGTTACAAAATTTTGTGTAATGAACGCTTAAAATAGTGTAAATAATTTATATCTGGAAGTGTATTACGTGAATATTACTCACTGTAGCATTTATTTTATGTTAAAATTGTAATATTCGCAAGCAACGCCGTTCCTTAAATTATAAAGGTGATTCAATGGAAACACAGCGAAATGTTGGCGATAAGGTCAAGTTGGCAACTGTCTAGAGCTACTTTCATAACTCGAGCTTTCTTTGGGAAAGATTAGACTTACGCTTTCGCGGCATAATTCCTAGTAGGTACTTTTCCTGCACTTCCAAAAAATACAGTACAGTAGTTATTATTTTTATACTTAAAAAATGCAATTTCTGCCTATTCAATTAAAATTATAGCGTTATAATTAACTTCTAACCACAAATAACTTATGCAAATTTGTTCAAATGATGTAGTGGGAAAGACAAAGTTTATCTACTTTAAATACCAGAAGCGATAAAAGTATTTATTTTGATGTAAGGATCTATTTGTTACTACCAAATGTGCATAGTAAAATCATAAAAAAATAAATAAAAAAAAAGCGTGCATAGAAATTCAATTTTTATTGTACTTATGGTTCACTATTTTGGTGATAATGGCATGCGCGTGATAAACAATAGTAACTATTCAAATAAAGAGATTTAACACAACCTCTCCCTTCGAAATCTAGTTTTATTCTAAAATAAAAAAAAGTTATTACATTGATCAATGCAATAAATAGAAGCGAGCGCCTGGCATAGACAAAACAAAAAGAGAAAAGCTTTGCGTCACACACAAGATATATGCTGTCGTGGGCTTTTTTTGCAGCGCACGCCAGAATAGCTTGCAGGTGGCAGAATTTTCTCCGACTTGACAATTATCGTTATATTTTGTACACTTCTCACAATATCTTTATAAATTATAGCCTATGTGTTATTCTAATGTATAAGCTATATTAAGTTTCATTAAAATCCATTCAGTTATTTTTGCGCGAAAGAGTAGCAAACATCCATACATACAAACTTTCGCGTTTATAATATTAGTAAGGATAATCTATACATATAAATAAAAATGAAGTGTCTGTTTGTAATTTGAAATTAACAGCTTTTTACTAAATGCATTTAAAAGTAATATTAACGTATTACACATCCAGATACAAATTATTTACACTATTTTAAGCGTTTATTACACAAAATTTGTAACAATGTGTTACTTTTGTTGAACAGGTAGGTGTTTTCAAAAATCGACCCACAAGAAAGTTACGGAGTGTCATAAATAATAATAAAAAGAATAATAATAATAAAATTGAGCTATTATATCTAAAGACTTAAATTAGCGAACATAGTTTTTTTTGTTCAGCTGAGATATGCAAAAGCTTTTTTTTTTTTAATTTTAAATTCACCCGTGCGAAGAACGGGTATACCAGCTAGTCATTAATAAAATAAAAGAAACGAGCCTTACAGTAGTCGCATATGATGTGTAACATCTGACATGTTATCGTGGTAAATACGCAATAGCAACTTAAATCTGAAAAAAATTAATCGAGTATGTGATTGGAAATAATTTTGTACCGAATAATTCTATCTTTAATGAAAATTTTATTTATTTAACACAAGGATTAATGCAATTTTTTATCAAAAATATTTTTTCTTGTTCAATTTGGGGAACAGTGGAAACAATAGACTTGAAAATGGACAAACAGGGATTTCGGTGGCCATATACATTTCTCCGAATCGAACGGTTCAAAAAATTAAAGATTTCCTGCATTTTGTACTTTTACCATATACCGAAGATGGCTCTGCTCTTTTAAAAACAAACTCACTCGCTTCCCATGATTTTGAGTGTGCTTGAATCAAGTGTAATTTAATTGAGTGAGATTGAATTGAGTTTGGAATCGAGTATTTTATAGGAAATAATTTTTTATCGAATAATTACATCTTTAATGAAAATTTTATTTAAGAGATTTTTAGTCGAAAACTTTTTTTTTTTAATCACAGTTAAAAATATTATATTGACAGCGACAGAATTATCCTCAAAGTATGAAAAAGATACGCACCAAAATATTTAATTCGAATAATTCCATATTACTTACTCGTATTTTCTTAAGGATGTTGAACTTTGTCAGACACGCTGAAAAGTAAATATAATTAATATAGTTTATACACATATAAATTAACCTCAGATTTCGTACACAACGAGTCCTGAAACTAACGTAAGTTTATCCTGAATAAGAATTCAAATATTTTTTGAAATGCTAACTTTAACAATATAAAAAAAACGACGACTAGATTAGGACCCGATGCGAGGGTAGCGAAGAGACCCCACCACGCGCTCTCATTTGGTCAAATCAAATTGCGCGCGCTTAGAACGAGATTCATGATAGATAGAACTGGTTTCGAATGGTGTGAAGGAGGGAACTGTGTGTGTGTGGTTATAGGTTTTTGTGTGCGAAATTACGAAGCCGAATCTTGGTCAGTTAGATTCGTTGGGGTTCGGGTTGATTGCGATTGACTGGGATTCGTTTGGTGTGAAGGGAGCCTTACAGTGCGACGTAAGTATAACTCTCACTGTTTGAGTATTCGTTCGTGGAGTAAATGAATCATTTCAAGTAACTGAAGAAATGCTAAATATGAAAAGTTTGAAAGGTACGACAACATGGAAAGATATTTTTCTTGCTGTTGAAAACTGTTTATGCGAAAATAACTTGTGTTTTGAATTACATTCTATCTGATACAGTTTCGCATCGACAGTTTAAGGAATTCCTAAAAGAATTAGATTGTGAATATATGATGACGTTGCATATATATACTTCAGTCATAGAAGAACCCAGTCTGTTTAGTAAATGTATTATGTCGTTATTTCTTGGTCCGCGCCAGGGCCGAACCTAGCAGGCGGGCGGCCGAAACAAGGGGCGGTGATAAGCCGCATATAGTTCTATCAATCGGGCAAAATTTTTTACAATCTCTCAAAATATAATAAGTCGCGAATTAATATGCTGAGTTTCAAATAGTTATTGAAAAATCAAAATAAGTCTGGATTTCTCGATAGCACAGCATAGTTAAAGAAAAATAGAATGTTAAAGGGCACATTGGGTTAGTTCATTGCAGTAGCGCACACAGGAATTTTTAAGGGGGTCCGGGGTTGAAAGTTAACCATTCTTGTATCATGCTCCTTTTGATTTTGTCGATTTCCGGGAACAAAACACAGTAAAAACTAATTGTAGAATAAATAATTAGCATTAATTAATAAAATTAATCATTAATAACAAATACTTAATTAAATTTTACGTACTATATACTTAAAATTATAATCAATCGGAAAAAATATCAAGGGCTTTGGGTGGTCCGGACCCCTCCCCCTCACCCTTGTGTGCGTCACTGGTTCATTGTCCATTAATGTCTACTTATTACAAACATCCATCATTTGATAGCAAAGTTCGTGGCAGAGATGGCAATACTTCAATAAAAGTTCCCCTCCCCCCTTTCTTTTTGCTTATCAGTAGTATTGGAGGTGCTCTGTGAATCGATGCTTAACAAAGGCATATTAAAAAACTCTTATATCAAACAGCAACAGATTTCTCATTAAATACTTTATCAATTTTGTGTAAAACATATGCAGTCAGGTCTCTTTTTATGCGGATTGTTTTTATGCGATTTTGAAGTTGTACGGTTTTGTATTTCAAACATTTGCGGTTTGTATTCCAAACATTTCTAGATTTTTGTTATTATTATTTTTTATACTGAGACGTAGATCGTAGTATTCCGAGAATTTCCGTATCTTTTTGGTGTTTACGTCTGCGGCTCGGCTGCGACAGTCTTAGATTCGCATTCGTTATTTCAGTAGTATTTCAGTAGTATACCAATACGATATCATTATTTCGAAATTATATTTTGTCTTAGCGGTGCCTCGTTCATTTTTATAAAAGTTTCACTTTAATAAGTGGCGAATTTAAGTTGCAATATAATAAGCCGCAAATTTTGATTTCTGGATTTAAAGTGAGTGTCGTAATGTTTTCTTTTTCATTAGAAAATCATAAGTTTAATTTTTTTAAAATTTCTTTTCTAAGATTTTATTTGGCCCAATGGAGAAAAAAAAACATCAGACAATCTCGTTGGAAACGAAAATTGCAACTTTAGATCGCTTAGGAAAAGGAGAAGGATCTACGGCTATTGGAAAACATTTTAATTTAGGCGAATCTACTGTCAGAGCAATTAAAAAGAATGAAGCTGCAATAAGAAAATCGGTCATTTTTCTGGTACAAAATTAAGCACCAAATTTGCATTGTACATACGGGATGTATTATTAGAAAGAACGGAAAGAGCCATCGCAATTTGGATTGAGGAACAAGTTCAAAGAAGGATTCCTGTAAGTCAGTGCTTCTCAAACTTTCAATACTGGCGCCCCCCTTTTCAATCACAATTTTTATCGCGCCCCCATTATACATTATTAATGTACTGTATGCAATAATAATGCACTTTTTTTACACTAAAGCAATAATTTTAATTATAAACCGTACAAATTCATGACATAAGTATTAAATTTTGTATATGTTGCTTTTAAGCAAAAAATAAAAAAATAAGTAAAAGGATAATTATATTATTTTTCCTTTCTCTAATTTTTAAATTGGAACATATTGCAAAATGCGGTGGCTTCTTAGAAGACAAAATATAGATATCAGCCTCTTTTTTTTTTTTTTTTTAGAAAGAACTCAGTGGGTCAATTTCTAATCATAAGCATTCCTTTGAAAAATTTGCTCTGTTAGACAAGCCCATGGAAGTCGCTAATACTTATTAAACTTGTTCTTAATTTAGCATTAATTAATTAGTTATAAAATACTCTGTGCAGCACTGATACATTAAAAGTATAACGGCTGAAGTACCCGCTATTTGCACGAGTTCATTTATAAGAAAATAAAACATTATTGATATAATCGCTGAATTTTAAGGAGAGCGCAAAGCCAAGTGCGCAACAATGTTTACAAAAATGTAAAATGATTTTTTAAAATCATTGCTCAAATTATAATTAGTTTTGAGCGAACTGTAATTTTAAGCCTCACAGAATTAGCATTTAGAATTGATATAGAATAATGAACAATAATATAAAATTCTGATGAAAAATAATTGTATTATTTTTAATATTTAAAGTGAAAAGACTTCAACCTGTTTTAACCCTGGAGCAGGCACGCACTCGATACTAATGGTCGAGTGGGGTTATTGAGTCACTCCAATCCTTTTTTTATAGTACACAGTAAAAATCGTAATTCCAGTGAATAATTTAATTAAGAGAAAATATACTCACCTACTTTCAAGGACACAGAAAATATTTCGGAAAAAAAGTTATCACACCGGGAACTCAGTCGAAACAAGTACCTTAAGATTGTATAAAAACACGTTTGTCACTCCCAAAAAAGAGGGAGATGTGTGACAAATATATTTTAGTTAACACGGTAAGACTGTCAAACAGAAGGATAGTGTCAGAGCCATTGGTAACAATTAAACAGTTTTGCCAGAATTACCGGGCTGCGGTAGCCCAGTGGTTAAGGTATCCAACCATGGCAGGCATGTCATGAGTTCGATCCCAGTACCACTAAAGACCCGCCGTGTAGGGCAGCGATGCACGTTAAATCTGTCGAGAGCTGAAACGTCCTCCCGTTGGTGTGGTGTGGTAGTTAGGAGAGGGGGTGCCAGCTCAGGTGTCGTCCACGTCACTTGACCATGGTTCAAAATTACGTGGTCCGTCGCCAAAAGCCCTCGTGTAGCTGAACAGTGCGACGTTAATATTAACTAACTAACTAACTTGCCAGAATTACCGATTTCGTGCACTCTGTGCTCGGCGTGACAGCTCCGGATTAAAAGTGTATTTATTACAAAATGGATGTTCAAAAAAAAATTGTGTAAAACGTTTTTCATTATGCTTTATATGTTTGAGAATAACTCATAGAAATAAATCTTGGCCAAGTAATCCTTCAAAGTGCTTCTCTGTTCTTTTCCAAAAATCATAAAAAATATTTTACAAGGAAAAAATCGCAGCAGAAATAGTTTTACAACTTCCCTAAATGAAAAAAATACATAAGAGCAGGGACGTAACTAACCGTAGAAGTTCGAAGGTCAAACCGCAGCAAATACATTCTGCTGCCTACAGCTGATGACAATAATATAACAGTGATGAATTTTTTATCTTCCTAATTTTTTTTTTTTGATTATGGGTCTGGGTTTTGTTTTTTCTCATTTTGGTTTGAAAAGAAACCATAATAAAAAAAATCTCTCATCATGGGATTACAGGTTTTTTATTTGGTTACAGCATCAAAGATAGCTAAAATGAGGTTTTGAAGTAGAAGCTTTTATTTTTTATGACGTAATATCGCAGATATATAAATTATATCATTGTAAATGTGTATTTTTTATTATGTCAGAAAGTATTTTGTTTTACTTCATTCCAGTGAATAATTTTTTTTAATCTTTTATTTTCGATATGCTCGCGCCCCCCACAGTTTGAGAAACACTGCTGTAAGTGGTTATTTAATCCAAGAAAAAGCTCTTCAGTTTTATAAGTCAATGAAACAGTCAGAACCATCAACTTCCACTTCCCATGCTGGAAAAGAATTTTCAGCTAGCAAAGGATGGCTAACCGGGTTCTTAAAAAGAAATGCACTTCATAATATTAAGATAACAGGGGAGAGTGTGCGACAGCAGATGAAGGAGCAGCAAAAATATTTCCAGAGGAGCTAGCGAAAATTATTGAAGATGGGGACTGTTCTGCCGATCAAGTATTTAACGCTGATGAAACAGGACTTTATTGGAAAAAATTGCCTAACCGTACTTAGATCGCAACGGTTGAAAAAACTGCAAGTGGACATAAAGCAAGTAAAGATTGAGTCACCTTATTACTTTGTAGCAATGCATCAGGAGATCGGATGTTGAAACCTCTCTTAATAAATAAATCTTAGACCACGCGCCCTTAAAGGTAAAGATTGAAAACAACTGCCCGTGCATTGGATGGCCAACCCGAAAGCCTAGATGACAACAGCTATTTTTACAGAATGGTTCAATAATTGTTTCGTACCAGAAGTGGAAGCCTATATGAAAGAAAAATCTCTCGATTTTAAAGTTTTATTAATTGTTGACAATGCAGCAAGTCATCAACAATTAGAACATCCAAATGTTCAACTAGTATTTCTTCCGCCCAATACAACACGCCTTATTCAACCATTAGATCAAGGTATAATTGCAACTTTTAAAAAATATTATATTAAGACAACGTACAAATTCATCTTGAATAAACTAGAAAATGAGTCCTTAACAGTAAAAGATGTGTGGAAAGAATTTTCTATTTTTGATTGTTTAATTCATGTTGTATCTGCTTCCGCTCAAATAAGACCTAGAACTTTAAATGCCTGTTGGAAAAAAATTTGGCCAGCATGTGTGACAGACAATACAACCACTCAAACATCGACACTATCAGATGAAATAATTAATTTGGCACATGAAATTGGAGGAGATGGTTTTAATACCTTCAGCCACGATGATATAGATGAATTGCTTGTGGATGATGCATTAAGTGACAATGATATTATTGATTTAACTTTAGATCTATATAACTATAGACGGCGTCGTAGGTCTAGAAGGAGATAATGATGAGGAAGAAAAATCAACTCCCCTCAATGGAAAATTAATTCAAGAAGGTCTTCAACTTCGCAGTTAATTAGAAAATCATTTTCTTATTAATACTACTTAATTGTACGAGGCAACTTTATATTCACAGTATAATTAATTTCGCCCGTTAAGGAGACATAAAAACAAAAACGTATACTATTTTGCTATGTTGACGATCCCTGAACATATAGAAGAGACAATTTAAAAAATTTTTTGTAAATACCGAAAAACCGGTATTTTAACTTGTGAATACCGGTATTACAAAATTGTACAAATGGCTCAAAATACCGGTATTGCAATCCCTACTTAGAGCTATAAGGCTTTTGGGATAACCCCATTGCACCGCACACAGAATATATCTTAAAATATTTTAATTAGATCAACTTGTGTGTTTTGGATACTTTATGTAAAGATTAAAAAAGGTATTTGTAATTAAAAATTAATGCAATTTTAATATAATTTATTTCAATATTATTAATTTGCGATTTAAGTGTCTCCCGCTTATACATTACATTTAGTAACTGGGATACGTACTTGCATTTTTTTTTTTTTTTTTTTTTTTTACATTAAGTGTCGAAATCTAGGTCTGCTGAATCTAGGTTCTGCAGTCGCATTTCACATTCTGCGTTTTATTTTTTTTTTGTTTGTTTATTTTGTAATCACTCACACACGTTGAGAAATATTTTTCATTTAAATATAGTGTTCCGAATGACTCGTAAAGTTCTAAAATTTAAGAGCTTTTGTTGAAATTTAGATTTCAACGTCGAATCTTTTGATGTGTTTTTCATTTCAAGTGGATTATTTTCCACAAATGAAAAAAGGTGCATTTTTCATTAGAAAATTATTTAGTTTTGCAAAACGTCGTACTAACGAGCATGAAATTGTTTCGTGGTATCTAGGACAGTGAGCAATACAATATTCACAGTCTAGTAGGTAGTATATATGAACAAAAAAAAACCCCGTTTTAATATTCTTTTATTATGTTATAATATAAGTCTGAAAAGTATTGCAAAATAAAGTTATGTAAAAAATAAAATTTTCAGTTTTAATTAATAGGATGAGCTTTTACATACTTGTGGTTATACAAACTTCATAGAACACAAGAATCCATTTTGCATACACATTTATAATTTCTGTTCGTTTTTTTTTATTGTGATTTATGGGGAAACCATGGGGATGCCTCGTGAAGCCCCAGGATTCCGTGAAACACAGTTGGAAGACCACTACATAGACGGTCCACAAATCTTTAATGAAATAACTTCATTCACAAAGAAATTTTTCCAAATAAAAAGCAGCCAATTGAGATATAGAAATTATAGTCAAAAATGATCTCCAAATTTTGCTCTAACATTAAGAATTCTTTTTTAACCTCTTATTTTCGTAAATTCTATTGAAAGAAGTTTCAGTAAATTAACAATTATTAAAACTAACTTGAGAAATTATGATACAAGAAAGGCTTTCAGATTTAGCCATTATCTATATTGGTAGTCTTTGCAGGAGGACTAATTTATATACTTTTTGTTTCACGAGGTTTATGCTTTAGTACTTTTATTAGATTATATTTTCTGAGAGCAAATTCTGTTTTGCATTTCTAATTATAAAATGTTTTTTTTTATTTCAAAGATAATATATATTTCTGTTTTATTATTTTGTCAAAGTAGTTCGTCGCTATTATAACCTATTAGTTGATCAACAAATAAAGTTCTACATTTGATATTTTATTTACATTTTTATTAATCTTTTACTTTTTGATCTTATAAATGTAGATTAGTTTATAACGTCAATGTTAAGTATTAGTCAAAATATGAAAAATTCTCTAGAGGGGCTGCACATTAGGTCTTTGCACCCTTGGATAGGTCCTGTGGTCCGTTATGTTTGGTCTCAGGGTCTGATTATTGAGTCATATTTCTAAAAACAGAATTTTGTATTTTTTTATAAATCTAAAATTTTTAATGCCTAATCATAGGAAGAATAAAGTGTTTTCTTTGAACACAAAATTTCTGTCATTATAAAAACTAAATCAAATCTCTACGATGTCGTTTATTTTAATTCCATCAATCATAGTTGCATTTTAAGAAAAATTATTCAGATTGATTGGGTCTATCAAGTTTTTGTGTGAAATATATCCAGCCGCACAGAATTTGCCCTGGACACCTATTTTATTTTTGTCATTTGACATGAAAATAGCGACTTAGTATGTAAATAACGAAAAACTTTCGAAGTTTTTCTTTTTTACACCACAGTCAAAATCCGATGTAAACTAATACTGATATCGATTCCTCTCATAAAATATATCAACTTTTCAGTTTGGTCTGCTCTGTTTTTAAATACTTTTTTAAATTCTTTTTTTTACTACTATTTTTCCACACATTTAATATTATCAAAATATATATATATATATCCTGTAATCATCACGATTTTTATTAAAATGCCAAAACGTATTGTAAATCAAGTTCGAATGACGAATTGGCTTTCGGAAGAAAATTCGATTATATTTTCGAACAGCGTTTAAAAGAGTGCTTCTGAAAAGTCATTTTAAACGCGATCAATATTTTGTGGCTCTTAATAACCTGATGTACCGGAGATCAAGGGCCGAGCGCCCGGGAATTGAAAAACACATTCTGTCACTTTTTCACAGTTGCCGTATCTTTGTTTAGAAACGAGGATGCATTGCGCAGATTTTAGTGACGCACGAGAGAGGGGTGCTGCGTAACTATGGAAACGTGAGGTGCTGGAGCAACAGGTTCAACCCACCCACCGTCTCAAGTAGCTCAATCGATTTTTGAACGCCCACGTGTGTATTCTCGGAATTCGAATTGCGACACTGTTCTGAGAAATATTTTCCGCAGAATCCCGGGAAAGAGCTGGAATAAAAAAACAAAACAAGGTGGATGCAATCGATGATCAAAACTTGGTTCTGTTTATCTATAATTAATACAGTGACGTAAAAATATGTATATTAGCTTATGATACTAATTTTATATTTTTTTTTATTTAAAACTATGTATCCGTTTTATGTATTTTTGCCTTTTGAAAAAAATTTTAGATTTCAAAAAGCTTGCCTTTTTCAAAAATTATTAGAATTTAAAAAAGTTTAAGATGAAATCGCGAATTTTGTTGTTAAATACAATTCAATAAATTTTTTCAATGACCTGTTCGCATTCGAGAAACTTGGGTTATATATTATGATAAATATGTATCAATTTTAAGGATATATATACACTGGTGTGCAAAACTTAAGCAACAGGTGGGTTTATTGCCATAACTTCACGAAAAATCATCTGAGAGACATGAAATTCAGAAATGAGGGAGAGTATTATGTACGTAAAGGATGACGAAAGCATCGGCGCTGAAAAAGGAATACAATGCATACGGTATGGAATCAAACAAAAACAAGCTTTATTGAACGCATAGTATCGTGACTCATGATGGTCTATCCAACAGGAAGAACAACAAGCAAATGTTCCTTAATATGGTATATGCCCTCCCCTCACTGCAATGGTTACTTCGCACCGTCTCCGCATTCTCAGAACCAGCTGGTGCAACATTTCTTGCGGTAGGAGTGCCCATTCTTCAATCAGCATCTGTTTGAGTTGTTGGGTGTTCTCCGGATGATGTAAGCGTTCTGCAATACGTCTCTCCAAAGCATCCCACACATGTTCGATGGGATTTAAATCTGGGGAGTACGCTGGCCAATCCATTCGAGTGATATCTTCACTTTCCAGCAGCTCCTCAACAGCAAGAGTCCGATGTGGCCGTGCATTGTCATCCATAAAAATGAAGTCTGGGGCAATGGCACCTCGGAACAGACGCACATGGGGAAGAAGTACCTCCTCACAATAGCGATCCCCGATTACAGACCCTCTATCGAAAATGTGGAGCTCAGTTCGCCCGTTCAGCATAATGCCTCCCCAGACAAGAACTCCAGGACCACCGTAATGGTGTCTTTCCTTGATGTTACTGGTATAAAACAGAATCCCTATCTCTCTCCAAATCAAAACGCGTTGAGAATCGCTTCTGGTACTGAACCGACTCTCATCCGTAAAGAGGACACGACTCCATTGACAGTTGTCCATTTTTTGTGCTCTCTGCACCACTGTAAGCGGTGGCGTCGGTGGTCAACTTTCAACGGGAGGGAGCGTTCAGGACGGCGGTCGAATAGGCCCCCTTTGTAAAGGCGTTTGGCCACAGTAAACCGCGACACTTGTCACCCTGTTGCTGTAGAGAGTTGCTGAGCAATGACGTTTGCTGACTGCCGTCGGCCTCTTTTCGCCTGCAGGATGATATATCGGTCATTCCCTGCAGTTGTCGTCCTCGGGCGGCCACCACCAACCTTTCTAACAGCTGTACCTGTGGTTTGGAACGCTTTCCAAGCGCGCGTAACGACTCTTTTGTTGATTCCGAACTCTGCAGCAACACTTGTGACGGTACGCCCCTCCTCCAGCTTTCCGATCATTCTTCCCCGTGTGAAGTCGTCCAGGTGATTTCTGCTAGCCATATTTCAGTAACTGACTCACTGGCACTTGCAGCGAATATGTTGAATTGCGTCTGCGTCCTTCATTTTATTTTACTGTTGAACAGCACGCGCCGACATCACGCGTTTTGCGTACGCTCACGTCGCTTCTGACGTTTCGTTCCTGATATTTGCATACGCGTGACGTTTCTACTGACTTACGTGTTCACTGTACTGATCTCCAGACCTCTCCTTTTCTGCAATTTCATGGTTATCTCTGCTTAATTTTTACATTGTTTCTTAAGTTTTGCACACCAGTGTATTTTGAAATGCTTGTATATGTAACTTATAAAAGGATTTTTTGGGGGGAAGGATATATACTGAATTAAGATTTTTCACATCTAAGAAAGTCGAATTGAAGTTAGACCTTGTTGGATTTTAAAACACTTTAATATATAATAAGGTGACCATTTTTTTTAACAATGAAAAGGAGGACGAAATATTTAAGAAAAAAATTACTATTTAAATATATGAAACGTTTTATTAATTCAAACAAAAATACGCTATTTACGCTTACATTCTTTTTAATTATTATCTTAAAGGAGCATTTTTCCCATTGAATGATTTTTTTATTATCAGCATATCATTTTCTAATATATCGGAAAGTTCGTGCAAAAAATATCCTTTATACTGAATTTTATGGTAAACACTAACTAAAATATTAACATTTAATTTTGATTTATCACTAGTCACTTCACAAAAATCATTACCAACTGAAATAAACTCTTTTAACTGCTGCATTATATAGTTCCAGGGCAGCACAACGTAAATTCAGCAAGAATAATTACATTTTCATATGAAATGAGTTCATTTTTGAAATGGTTTAAGTAATTTCACCCATATTTTACCAATTTCTCAGCATGTTGATTTTCTAATTTATTAGAATTTAACTATACATTCAGTCTTCTTTCTACTTCAAACAGGCAATTGTCATCGATTTTAATATCAGGCATTTCTTTCTATATAAACTCAACGTAATTTTCTATATCTGCCCAATTTACTTACGATGAAGTCAAAAAATACCATTGAAAACTGTTATTTCCTGTGATATTTGTTTCAGACCATTCTTCGACATTTTGGAAGCATGTTTGGTTCATCTCTGAATACAGAGATTAACAGATCAGTTTTAAAATATTGAAGAGGACACTTTTCGAGGAAGGACAGAACCTATAAGGAGGACTGTCCTCACTAAAGGAGGACGCTTGGTCACCTTGTATATAAGTATTTTTGAAGTGGGAGGAGGGGATTGAGTTTTTCATACCCTTTTTCGATAAGAAAAATGACTATTTTTATATTCAAGATATTAGTTATAAATTAAATAATTTGATTAAAAATGAGATTACTGATAGAGAGATTCTAAAATTTGATTTTTTCATAAAATGAAGAAGGGTATGTTCTTGTATATTTTTATTTTAGTTTTTCATATTTATATTCCGATTTTTCTTAAGTTTTATTTTGATTTTTGTTTCAAAAATTTCATATTTATTATTTGTTATTTTAGTTTGTTTCATAAATTTTATATTTATTTGTTATTTTAGTTTGTTTCATAAATTTTATATTTATTTGTTATTTTAGTTTGTTTCATAAATTTTATATTTATTATTTGTTATTTTAGTTTGTTTGATAAATTTCGTTTCTATTACTTTTAATTTGTCAATTTTATGTTTATTTTGTTATTCATAAATTCTTTAAAATTGAATTACAGGCTCTGGGTCCTCATCTTTGATTGCTATTATTCATTAATGAATGCCAGTGCCATTTCTTCCGTTTCATTGCAGCTGTGAGATTTCAGAAAACCTCGATATGTACGTAAGTGCCACTAAATTTGACATGTGCGAAAATGCCACTAGTGGTACATTGAACTAGTGGTACAAATTCATTTTAAATGGGGCTTTTAATCCACTAAAAATTCAAAAGGGGACTGGGATATCTCATACTTAAATTTGTCATTCTTTTCGCCTCTAAATCACAAAATATTCAAACATGGTCATTATTCAGGGTGTTTCTTAAAGAAGTATACACTTTCCAGATGCTGTGAAACAGTTACAAAGGCACGCACCAACTCAGCGTACCGTAAGGTAGATGTACTTTTAAAGTTTGTCTCACTTCTGATGGAAGTGACGCGTAGGCAATAACATGCGTGTGATTAGTCATGTCATGTGATTAGTCAGTCAAAATGATGGCGAATTTAGCAAATTGTCACGGTAGCTACTCTTCAGTAGCGTAGCGTGAGCTTTCGTCACCTGGGGTCGACCGGAAATTTGTTGCCTCTATTTTAATTATTAGTCAAGAAAATTAGTCTAAGTCTAAAAAAGCAGCTTTAATTTTTTTTTATTGATTAAAAATGCACTTTTCGTGTTTTTTTTCCCCGTAACAAAATCTTCCATACAATTGTCAATATCAATATGTATGTATGTCGTGTTCAATTGCCAGAATAGCTAAATTTGTTAGCCTTAACGTTGACATAGTCGATTTGAGATAATTTTTGATTAAATTTAGCTTGGAGAGAAAGAAGCTTCTCTCGCAACTGGCATTACTCATGGGGCAGATGTTAAAAAAATTCTCAACATTATGACATTGTTAATACTAATGAGTTAATTTTTACAGCTTGGGTCTGTTGAAGCTACGAAAGTTTGTAGACATACGCGCTCAAGTTGGAGTTCTTCTTTATTAATGTCTTGAGGAGCTTGATCTAAATTAAGTTCGTCCATGCTCAATATCACTTCAGGCCTTTAAAAACATATTTTTTGCGCTAGATTCTGCAACTGTTGGAACCTTTCTCGAATTTCAGCAGTTACTCTGTCTATTGAAGAAAACATTGTTCGCCTTAAGTCATCTTCGTACAATAACTGAACATCTTTACTTCCGTCGCCAGATATATGCTTCCCCCTGATTCGTCTTGGGGGTTCAAAAGAAATTTCAAGCTCTTCACATAAACTTTTAACATACATTAAAGCGTCATCCACGAATTCCTCTCATTTTGTTTCTAATACGGTGTGTAAAGCACGTAATTTTTGAGCACATTGATGGATATTTAGTCCCTCTGTCTGCAAATAATTTTGTGAGCATTATTGACTTCACACGGTGCCGGTTGCCAGAAGCCTACGTAAGATAAAAACGAACGCGATTGCATAGCGACTAATAAACTTCCTGCATGTGTGCGTGTATTAAAGCTTTCACTCGTTTCCGTCAGTTTCGTCGCGACGGCGTGATTTGGAAATATTTTTTTTTAATTTAAATATCGAGGAGCTTGCCGCCCCTCCTTTTCGTATGCCACCCAGGGCTATACACCCCCGAGGCCTTTGCGCCCCCTACGCTTCGCCACTGCTACTCTTTTTGGATATGTTAATTTTTTGGTTGATGCCACTGCTGTAAGACGACATTGACAACTTCATTCTCCAATTGGATGATGTACCACCACACAGGTCGGCCAACGAGCGAGATTCCCTCCATGAGCATCACCCTCACTGATGGATTGGACGAGTCGCGGACTACAACATGTCACTTCACCAAAAGTCCTGCTTTGAGGGGGTTCACCCATGTGGCGGCCTGTTTTTTAATTATTTTTAGGAAATTTTTTTGACGCCCAGTTATATGATAGAACTTTACATTTTTTATCATTTATTTAAATGTATCTTAAGAGTATGTATATAAATTTTTAGCCAAAAATGTCCAATAGAACGTGAGTTATAGCGCTCTAAACACACCCGCCACGAAAAAATGGACACTCGCTTCCTCCACGATTCCGACTGATTGGCTTATCTGAAATAAAAAAGATTAACGGCGTTTAAATCTAAGTTTAAATGGACCGAATGAACTATACTCAATTGAAAATATCAAAAATTGAATTTTTGGTAGACCTCTGAAGGAAAAAGTTTCGAATTTCTTGGGGGGTTTTTTGTTATGTTTTTGTTATAAAAAATAGAAATATTTTGAATTTTGGAATGATTGTAGTTCATTTGGTACGTATATTTGTGCTGAGTTTACCCTATAAATTTGAAGTCATTAGGTCAAACCGTTCTTGAGATATGACGGAGGAAAGTTTGAAAAACCCAGTTTTGAGAAAAATGCTTTTAAAAGTTTCATGTCCGATTAAAGCAATGAAAATCTTAACTTAGCGCGCCGAACAGCTGCTCTTCTAACACATGCTTCTTTATAACGACTTTGAACTTTAAAAAACCTTTTTATTACTGTATTCTAGACATGTTAAGGAAGAAATTTATGAAATAAATAAATAAATATTTTTTTGAACACATCACACATGGGTGAACCCCCTTCACACTTCATGATTTCTTCCAGGGATAGGTGTTACGTAAAGGACAAGGTATTCGTCTCTCCTCTTCCTGTTGATGTATGCAGCTGAAACAGCATATCACTATTGCTATCTCGATGGACTTGATTCAGATACCATAACACGCGTTTAGGCGGAAATGGATTACCTGCTTAATGTGTGTCGTGTGACTAAGGGTTCATACATAGAACATCTGTGACTGTCTGTAGCAAAACTTAAAATTATATCTCATACAATTCTATTACAAGTAATATATAATATCTTAAATTGTTCTTGATTTATCGGGCATTGAAACTGCATACTTCTTCATGAATCACCTTGTATTTTCTGTTAAAAACTTGCTGATAAAAAAATACTTTGATACCCAACCACTTGCAATTTCATTTTTTTAATTGCATAAAATGAAATTTTATTAGTACAGGAATACCTCACTTAGTACGATTAATCAGTTACCCTGAAATACCGCATTAAATATATCCGCACTGAGTGAAACATTGTTAACATAGAAAAATAAGCAATTCATTCATATCAAATTTTATTAAAACAAATGTTTTTCTTTTTACCTAAAATCAGTGAAAAATATTAAAAGGATGAAGAGTAAAAAAAAAAAAAAAAAAAAAAAAAAATGGAACAGTTTTTTTGTGTGTAAAATGTTTGCAAAAGGAGATAGATTTAAAGTGGTTTTTCTAAACCCCTTTGGGAGTCCCTGTCTTCAAGGCTATCAATTTTGGTTATAATCTTCAATCCCTTATTTCTTGTTCTGAATAAAAGTCAGCTAACCTAGAACTGCATAACATCACCTCACTCAACAGTTTATTGTAGAATGAAAGTTGAATCTTTTGAGGAAAGTCAAATGGTCATGATCGCGAATTCTCGGTCGGTGTTGTCGAATCACGGATTCGATTCCTACAACCACTGAAGACCCACTGTCTTCATGCTACCCTGGTGTGAAAGTTTAGAAAAGAGGATGCTAACTTGGATGTCGTCCATGTCACTAGACCTTGGTTCAAAATTACGAGGTCCATTGCAAATTGCCTTGACCTTGCTTTAGAATGCAACATTAATAAAAAAAATAATAAATTCTAAAACTTATACATTTGCTAAATATGCTTTGTATAAGAGTTCTCAGCCAGTGAATTTTTCAGAATGTCCCCCAAATCCATAAAACTTTAACCCCCGTGCTTTTCCTGTTATTGAAACGTTTATTATGGAATCAATTATACGAACTACTAATGAAGTAAGTTACTTTTTTATATTATTACTGTATTAGCTATATATTTATATTAATTGTATTTTTAATTGAAAAAAATAACAGAAGCTAATCAAGATTGTATAATGAGAATTTTTTATATATATTGAAATTTGCCACTAATGAAGTAAGTATTTTTTTCTTTACACAATGTGTTTGGTAGAAGTAAAACTACAGAATGTGGTACTTCCTGTTAATTTTTGTTTACTCTTTGTATAATATTTACTCTAAACTAATATTGGCAAGCCAATGTCAGTTTTACATAATTTTTCAAAAGATACATTTGTAAAAAAAAAATTGGCATTTTTTTGTGAGATACGGTTCAAACTATCGTTATTTTTAGTAAGGTTGAAAAAAAATGTAATAAAACATTTTATTTATATTAGCTACGAAAAAAAATTAACATTAAATTTACTATTTAATTTGTATCCTATTCATAAAAAAGCTTCTGTTCAATGAGACTTCCATTACGATTTTTTTTTTCAATGCTTTTTCTAAAAGGAGCGAACATTTCATTCCTTGTATTACACACGTTTTTATAAATTTGTGATTCTTTTGTATGATATTTGTAAAAAAGAAATGATTAACTTTTTGGTTAAAAATTCTCTTATAAAAACACGTTTTTTTAAGAATTTTTTTTGTGTTAAGTAGACTTGAGAGTAACAAATAATACTACATGTTTTGTGCAGATCTTGTTTGAAGATGTGTGCGTGTGCGCGCCTTCATTGAGGAAGATGAAGAAGCACAAAAAAAAAAAAAAGATTGAAAATATAGTTATCATTTGTTCTTTCCATTTGGTGAATTGGATTAAATCACTCATATTTTTTCTGTTATACTTGGTAAATGCACTCGGGCCTTTTTAGAATCATAAGAACGTAAAGATTTGCTATTAATTTAGGGAATGGACTAGTTCAATGTGTGTGTGTGTGTGTATATATATATATATTCGCTCTAAAATAGCAATTCAGTTTTCGAGGTTTTTCTGCATAAAAATTAAAATTGATATTATTTATTTTGTTAAATAATGAAGGTAAATGGCGTTGGCCTGTCAAGATCGGACTTTTGGACTTCTTCATAAACTGATGGAAACTGCCATATAAAAATACTATTACTATTATGGATGTGTAATTTTAATAATTTTCAATAATTTTATCAATTTTAATACATTTATGGACAAAAAAATTAGCGCACCAAGAAATAATAGCGGGATCGTAACGAAACTTGGCATGAAGGTACATGTCGGGGAGATATGCAAATGATTAGAAATGCAGCGTGATTGCGCATTACGTATAGCCGGTAGAGGTTGTGACGAACCTATACGGAACTTTATCACTAACCTTCTGAGACGTCTTTTTTAGGGAAATTTAATTCCCCTACCTATTTCCAATCAGCTCCAAAAAGAGGACAGGATTCCTTGTTATGCAGATTAGATAAAGTATTTAAGTCAAACGGAATAGTAAAGTAAAGAGCAGTAGGAGAGAGAGATTGAAGCAGAAAGGTTTAATAGTGAAGTTAGAGATTTATTATTGAAGATTTCTAGGTGGATAAACTAATCTCAGGAAGAGTTGAGATTCAGTGTGGTAAATATTGATTTATATTTAAAGTCTCATTAAAGCTTTATATTAGGAGTGAGATTAAAGTTAAATGTTCAATAGGAATATTATTGAATATAATTCTGGGATCTCTTATCGTGGTAATCTCTGCGTGATCGATATTCTAATTGTTAATTAATTGGATCATTAAATATTTAAGTTAATTTAAAGGAAAGTCCCTTTTAAACCTCATATATCTAATTTGAATTATTTGTTATTAAAAGTCTTTGATTCTATTTGGGAAAGATAACCAAATAAAGTTATTTATAAAAATGGCTACTGGCTCTTATCTGACTCCAAATTATTCTCGTTCTCAAAGTGAGATCCAAGGGGATCTTCACAAGGTCGTTTAACGTCGTTCTCCGTGGAGTATAAAACAGGTAACCAAAGCTTGTTTGAGTGTATATCCAGAAAGCCTTCGACCGTGTTTGGATTAATGGACTCACTTTCAAGCTAATTTCATATAACCTACCTCCCCCACTGATTCACCTCATTCACTCCTATCTCACTAACCGTTCCTTCAAAATTAGAATCAACGAGACACTATCAAACGAGCACTCTGTTTCTGCAGGGTGTCCTCAAGGTTCTTTCCCTTGCTCTTCAATTTTTATATTAACGACAATCCCTGACTACTCTTTAACAAAAATTAACCTCTACGCTGATGACACTGCCATTCACGCAACTTACAAAAATCTGTTTACGATTTCATATGCAATAAACAAGCACCTCCTTCACTTGCAAAATTTCTACGATAAATGGAAAATCAGTATCAACGTTGAAATATCCACTGCTATTATTTTTACAAAAAAGCACTCACTTCCACCACCAATCATTATGTACAATAAACAGATCCCCTGGTCTCAGGAAGCTAAATACCTCGGTATAATTTTCGATACGCACCTAACATGGAAACAACACATTTTATACACGCGCGATAAGTTCCGGAAAATTATGTTTAAACTCTACCCCCTAATAGGCCCGAACTCTCATTTAAGTATAGAAAACAAAGTGCTTCTCTATACAGCTGTTATGCGTCCAATTTTAGCCTACGCAAGTCCAGTATGGGGTTACGCCGCTAAAACAAATATCAATATTTTAGACACTCTGCAAAATTCTTTAATACGTATGATTGTCAAAGCCACAAGATATATGCGCAATGATGACATACGTAAAGCATTAAAAATTACCAGTTTTAAAGCCCATATCCAGAAAATTGCAATTAACTTTTTTGATGATCTACCAGCAACCAACAACTATAATATGCAAAACTTAATTCCATACTGTAACGTCGTCAGATGGTAGCGTGGAAAAAATACATCACAGCAAGGTTGTGGGAGTAAAAAATACTTTTAATTTTTTTCTCCAATAGGAAAATTGATTTTAGTTAGATTAAGAAGTTGATAATTTCCGTGCCTAGCCAGTATGGTTGACCCCGTTTTGGGGTCGCTCACTCCACCGCTTGTCTCCGTCCAGTCCGCAAGGCGTTTTTACTCATTCGCGTTTCGGATTCCTGGTCAGCATCACCGAGCAAAAAACTCTGGGATTCTCCTCTCCGCTTCCTCAAACGATCAGCCCTCGTCTTCTCCGAGCTCTTCCTCGACCTCTCCTTTCGGGTCTTCTCGTCTCCTGAAAAAGAACCCTTTTAAACACCAGGGGTGTGTTCACAACACGCCCCTCGCTCCTTCTTATTCGCAGGTCACCAAAGTCTCTCTTGACCTCCTCCTTCTTCCTATTGGCGCATAACACGCCAAAACACACCCGAGCTATCTGGCCCAAGGCGCCATAGTTCCTTGTCCACATCTGGACACACTTGTCCATCACCCCACCTGTTTCTAGTATTCCATTCACAAAACCCTAGAAAAGATGACATGATTATTTTGAGATGGCTTCGCCTATTGTCAATGGGGCGCCGGCTCTACTTCACTATTATGGCGACCCGTCTGACTTCACTCCCTGAGTTCAGACAATAAACAATGGCCCCATGGCCACGTGCACCGGTCACTCCCCAGCTGGTTGATCATAAAAATCCAGGGACAATCGATGGGTGTCGTTCTTGTCCTTGACCAGCTGGTGAAACCATAAAACCTATTGTGACTCGGAAGATGGGAGTTCACTCCCATCGAAGATGTCACAATACATTCCTAATGATAATTTTAAAAGACCAAGAAGAATACTTCTTGATTCGTACAATCCTCCTTAACTCTAATTTTTCGTGCAATATTTTTATTGCACCTCATTTTACTAAAATTTTACTTTCTTTAAATATTTTTGTCATTACTTCTCTCTTGCTTTCCCCACTGGACTTGCGCCTCCCCATTTCTTAAATCCCAGCCTCCAGGGCAGCCAGTTGGAGTCACTGTTCACTGTACCCAGCATCCAATCAGAGAGCAGTCACTAAGCTCTCAGCCAAGTCAAAAACTTTTCTAAATTTACCATCCAGACAAAGCACCGAAACCACGCCTCCCGGATTCCATCGACCATCCAATCGCCGTCATGCCACCTAGCAGAATGCAAAACACCACTCTCGCCATGCCCCTCATCGAAGACTTGTCCTGATATGGGATTGAGGACTGTTCTTACAGTCCAGAAGCCCAAAAAAGCAACGCCTATTGTTTGAGTGTGGGAGAACGGTCTGGGACACGATAGCGTGCGGACGTGTCTGACTTACGCTCCCGACATACGAGTTTCGTAGCCGAAGACCGCGTGGTTTATCAATATGCATTTTCACGACCCAGAAAAGTGAAAAATTAGTTATTTTATCTGTATTACGAACTTTAAAAACATACCTGAACCTGTAATTGCCCTAAATACCTCATTTAACAATTTTTTTCCTTCCATTCTAAGCCGCATCCGATTTTCAGCAGCATTAATATTGGGGGAGTGCAGCCTAGGTTCGAGTAAATACAGTATGTAAAATGGATATTGTTGTCAATATTCGTTAGAATAAGTATTATACAAAAAAGTAACAAATGACATCTTTTTATATTTTACTCTGTATTTATAAAAGACGCATGCTAAAGGAAAAAAAAAATGGCAAATTTTAGTATGTATAAAAAAAATTTTCATAATGCTATCTTGACTACCTTCTGTTATTTTTTATTGGAAAAAAAAATTCATGTAAATATACACTGTCGAACCAAAACACATTATGAACACCTCCACATTTTTCAATGAACTCGTCTGGGTGACGTGGAAGCCACGTGATTAAAGGAGTGGTATTTAACTGCTGCACTGGAGAAGGTCTGCGCCCTTTTTTATAATCCACCTTAATTTTTTGGATTAGTGCAAATTAATTGCACACTCTTTGCTAAATTTTTTCTAATTATCATTTATTTTGAATATTTATCTTTTTATTATTTTTATCTATCTTAAATTATTTTTCGTATCCCCACCATCAGGGTTAGCCCCTCCCCCTTTAGACTTTAATCTCTGAGAGATTTGAGCAGCCAATGAGAGACTCAATTATCACCAGCCATGATCCAATACGAGAGCACCCACTCAGCTCTCCGTCATGAAAGCAGATTTCCGCATGACCCAGGACATTTCCTCAACCATTGGCTCAGCCAATCAGCTTTCTGCTACTCGCTAGCATGATAAAAATATGGTCCGATCAACATACACATACCGGATATGCGATGGAGGCTCGCTTCGCGAGCCATATGCCCAGTTATTGCACCGAAGGTCTGCGCCCAAGTAATGAACTCTCACTCTTCACACATTTCTTACACAAACACATCGCCAAACCAGAAGAATGATTCTCTGTTTGGAAGATTGCATTAAATGTATCTAAAACGGAGGCCGTCTTTTCACACCACATCAAAAAACAACCGCCTAATTTGTATCTACACAACACACACATTCTCCTGTCTCGCAACACCAAATACCTAGGTGTAATCTAATATATATTATAAATGTGAAAGTTTGTGAGGATCTTTGTGGGTCTTTCACGCAAAAACAACTGAATGGATTTTAATGAAATTTTACAGTAATATAGCTTATACATCAGAATAACACATGCGCTATAATTTATAGCATAGGCTATAATTTATAAAAATTTGTAAAACTCCAAAATATAACGACATTTGTCAAGCAAGTAGGAAAAAATTCTGGCTTCTGCAAGCAAATCTGGCTTGCGCTGCAAAAAAGCCCACCACAGCATATATCTATCATTTGTTTGTGAAAAACTTTTTGTTTTGGCTACGCAAAGGGCTCGCTTCTAATTAATTCCTGTGATCAGAATAATGCCTATTTTTTTTTATTTCAGAATAAAACTAAGTTTTGAAGGGAAGAGGTAGTTATAAATCTCTTTATTTTAATGTTTTTTTTTATGATTTTATTATGCACATTTGTGGTAGTAAGAAATTGATCTTTTTCAAAATAAATGCTTTTATCAGGGGGTACTTTAAATAGCTGTCGAGCCGCAAGTTCTCTCGTTAGGTTGGTGGAAGGGGAAGAGAGGTGGAAGGCCCCTGACCACCTTCAGCGTGTTCTCCCTCAAAATTGGGGTGAAACCGAGTTAAATCGTTGTCATCTGTATGGTGCTCAAAGCTACGGCTAACTACAGGCGTCACTTAGCCCTTAGACATGATGAATTTCATGGACCTTGATCTGGCCTTTGCCGATCAGGTGGCATTGGTAACAACAACAAATATTATTATTATAGAAACATTTTTCACAAAAGGAGAATATATATATATTGAAAATTGGTCATTATATGTTCGATTTTTTGTCAAAATAGTATACGTAAATAACTTTTTATTTGTAATGCTATTCTTAAAACCATTTTATATAAATTTACTAATCTAAGTGGCACTAAATATCATAAATATCCATTTAATGAAATTTTTGAAAAATGAAATCCATTTTTGCAAAATCACGATTCCGAACGTAGTCGGATACCTTAAGAGCTAAATCATCACATGAATATCAGAACACTTCAGCGGCATTTCTTGTTTGCTTCCATCTGCATAGCATGACCATTTGGTCGAAAAAGTTGTTGCTATATTTCCTTCCTTTGAAAAAAAAGTTTATTGTTTTTCTTACTTCGGCAAATTCCATGTTTTCATCATTATAACAAAATGATGGAAAAATGTAACTGAGAGAAAAGTTTTTAAAAAGAAAAAATGACACTTAATTCTAGCTACCGTATTTATTGGAGCATAAGCTTCACTTTTTTTCTAATGTTTTTGATACTGAAAATCGAAGACGGAAAAATTCTTTGGATAGGGGAAATTGAGCTTGATACTGAGAGTTACAGCAAAAAGTATGCGTGCATACGATCATTAATATTCAGGCAAATATCTCTTAATTAAATGAAGTCTTTCCGATTCAATATTTTTTTTATTGATTCCTCTAACGTCGTAAATTCAAATAGTATAAGCTAAAATCACCTGGTTATTACATAAAATAATACAAATATTTATAACTTGAGAACGACACAAATCGTGCGCGTCAAAAATCTTCGTACACTGGTAAAAACCCTTTACGATAATGAATTCTAACTAAAAGTTAATACTTTTTAAGTTATTCCGTTCTTTCTGTAACTCTCTCAACATATTTAGCAGGGATTCAACTAGCTTAGTTCTCTCTCTCATCTGTGGTTATTTTGTTCCATTCTTCTACTACGACAGATTTGATCATTTCCATGAATGTTGTTACGTTCTTCCTGATTATTCACTCGAGTAAATCTCACAAATGCTGTATTGTGCTTAGGTCTGGGGACTGGGATGGCTTTCGGAATTGGTTTGGGGACATGGTTGAACAGCCATAGCTTCACATTGTAAGCCATTTGTTTGGTACCTTGGTCCTGCTGAAAGTAAAAATCATCACTCACCGCAAATTTCTCGGCAGTTTCCCTAATATTTTACTTCAAAAAGTTCAAGTAATCAATGTTACACATTGCTGATTCAATAAATTTCAGATTTCCAACCCAAGGATGTCCTATTCGCTCTCAAACATTATGCCTCCTCCATGTTTGATAGTCGAAGATTTTCTTAAGATCTCTGCAGGAATTTTTGCTGGCATATTTTTGATCTTTTTGATGCTGAAAATACAAAAATAACATTCAAGTAAATATATAACATTTTCCCAATAATTATGTGTCCCATTTAGGTGGTTTTTGGCGAATGTCATTCTCTTTGCTCTGTTCACTCGAGAAATGAATGGCTTCTTGAGTGCAACTCGGCCATGATAGTCATCATTTTTCAGTTCTCTTCAAATTGTGGTTAAAGTTACGTTTTTTTTTTCGATATCTCCTTATAGTCTAAGGTTTATTTTTATAGAGCTTATTACAAAGCAAGGTTCTCGAGGTGACACTACAGATGGGCAGCCGGATCTTGGCTTGGACGTTAAAATTTTAGTTGATTTGTGGTTTATGAACACTTATTGAATCAATGAATGTCTTCTATTAATAGTTTCAGCTATTGCTTTAATATCCCTCCCCCTTTTCTGAAGAGGATCTTTGATCAGTAGTACATCGATCTCTTTTCCGTTACCTGCCATGGAATCAGTCTCAAATCCTAAATAAATTGCGTTATAGAAGCTTATAATTAAAAACACGACTTGGTGCAATTATCTCACATTTTTAAATGCCTTTTAAAGCTTTATTTTGTAAGTGTACGCAGACATTTGGCGTAGGTGCTTGGTGATTATTTGTTGGTCATTCTTGTTTTTTCATGTTAGGGTGGATTTTGTTGTGTGAATAAGGACATTTTGAAGAATCTCCGACAGGTATGTTGATTTTCTGAAGCGAGATTTTAAATAGCATAAACACGTAAGATGATTGCTTGTACGCAGACTTTCGGAGGCTAGTGTATTTCTGTTAGTATGCGCGCCTTAGGTCTTAGTCAAAGACGGTCACCCCAAAATGTCTTCGTGGTCCACCGGTTGATCTCGATCGACCTTATGCCCACCCCTGGAACTATATGCTTACAAAAACAAAAAAAATGGTTCCTTCCACTCTACACCCCTTCCACATCCCCTAGTTAGCACACTCTCCCCATTCTAGCTCCTAAGATTAATTTCTGCTCTCGTATTTTTTTTTACGTGCACTGGGTTTTTTTCTCCAATTTTTTCCTGCGATTAGCGGTTCTTTGTCCATGTTTGTTGTCATCATTCTCTCTTCGCCGCCATTTTGCTTTTTCGTTTCTAATTGCTCCTCCTCTTGCCTTATGATTGGTTCTCGTTTTCTCCGCCTCCTTTATCTACCCTGCGCTAATGAACCAACTCTCTTACTGATATTTAGTCATTCCCTTCCCATCTTTCGGAGCATAAGCTCATTGCTAAATCTTGCAGTTGATCTTGCGTTCGACTTCCGTGAAAAAGTAAGTATTATAAGTAGTTGGGTAAAAAATCGACAAAAAAAATTAATTAATTTAATTCAGGTTGCTTTGAATTAACTCACTCTAGAATTCAATGAGAAGTATCGGCTATTGGACTACATAATTTTTAACCATGGTCAGATGACTGGTAAATAATACGGCTATGCTCGTAACATAATAAATGCTCAAAAATGGAAGAAATTGTATGAATCTGCTATCTTCCCAAACAAAAGAAAATTTCCTGAATTTTTTTTATTTGTGTTTATGTGAATGCATTTAAAAAAGAAAGAAATTTAGACATCTTTTGTCCTTTATTTTATAAGAGTGTTTTGGAATATTTTGTGATCCATAAATATTGGAATATGACATCCCCTGACCTATTCTAATATTTATAACAAATATAGCGGTGCGTAGAGTTTTTTTTTTTTTTTTTTTGCGATTCTCCAAAACAGAAAACCAAATGCATTGAAAATATTTTACATATTAAATCACAGGCTTCATAAGAATTTCAATAAGGAATCCCATTCCGAATTTCAAAAAAATTGTTGAAAAGTGTGATAGGGTTCATCTGTCTCATTAAATAAATTTTAAAATTAAATATGCTTGCAGTAATAGATATGAAATTAGCTTTATAAATAAATTGAATAAAACTGCCACTATTTTATTTAACTTAAATTTGTTGATTTTAATGGTAAAATGTATACCTTTTTTGAGAAAGTAGATACTGTTAAATTATATGCACAAATATATTTAGAAAACATTTTTTACAAAGAAATTGCTACTGTTTAAATTATGTGTATACATGTAACCATAAACTTTTTAGGCTCTGTGAAAGTGTGACATATTCTGTAAAATGTGTGATTTTTGCTCGTCTTGGCATGTACATCTTAGACTAATGGAGAACATTTGGAAATTTACTCCAAACTGTCTTCGATTCATATATTTTTAATTTCATTTTAATAAATGCTTAGAGAAATAAAAATTAATTTAATTTGTTAGATACCTTTTAAAGCAATATTTCGATTGTCTTTTTACTGATTATAAATTATTATTAATGTGGCTGCTGTCCCCCCCCCATATTTTTAGTAAAAATGGTTAACACTGTATAGCTGTTTGTATCTTATTTTTGTTTGCAAGGTGTGTTTTATATTTTGTCACAATAGTTTTCACTCATTTTATTTCATTTGAAGCAATTCAAAACCTTTTATGCCTTTCAATTCTTTTTTTGTTTATTAATAAAACAATTATATCGCATAACTGTTTGCATTTTTTTTTAAATTAGGATGCCTATTTTACTTTGGAATAAAAGAAAAGTTGGATCTGGATTCCGCAGGGGTTTAACACGGAATCGTTCAACACGGAATCGTTCAATACCGAATCGTTCAACACCGAATCGTTCAACACGGAGTCGTTCAGCATCTGAATTCTTCAGGGTTTTAACACAGAATCGTTCAACAGGATCTGGATTCAACAGGGGTTTAACACAGAATCGTTGAACAGGATCTGGATTCAACAGGGTTTAACACAGAATCGTTCAACAGGATCTGGATTCAACAGGGGTTTAACACAGAATCGTTCAACAGGATCTGGATTCAACAGGGGTTTAACACAGAATCGTTCAACAGGATCTGGATTCAACAGGGGTTTAACACAGAATCGTTCAACAGGATCTGGATTCAACAGGGGTTTAACACAGAATCGTTCAACAGGATCAGAATCGTTCAACAGGATTCAACAGGGGTTTAACACAGAATCGTTCAACAGGATCTGGATTCAACAGGGGTTTAACACAGAATGGTTCAACAGGATCTGGATTCAACAGGGGTTTAACACAGAATCGTTCAACAGGATCTGGATTCAACAGGGGTTTAACAGAGAATGGTTTAAACAGAGATGGAAATCGAAGTGCTTTCACACCATACAGGGTAATATTTTTAGTATTTAATTATATTTTCAATGATAATTAACATGCATATTTTTATATTCAAACTTTGTATTCAGGGAACTCCCATTCCACATACACACTTAGGCCTTATCACACACGCATGTCTCAAACAACTGTTTCGGCAAATTTTCCAAGCAGCTGTAAGGGTGAAGGGTTGCTGTTAACAAAACAACACTGTTAGATTTACCTGGTGTTAAAAAACTATATAGGTGGCTCTTCCATCGAAATCAAGAGAGGAGGACAGTACAACATGAAGAGACGAGTGGAATGGTGGTTACCTTTGCGAGTATTGAAGCAAAATGGTCTTAACTAATTAAGTGTATCCTAGTTAGTTTTTTTTATGTTGTGCATGTTTTGTGTGTGTGGCTGTATATGGAACAATAGATCTTTAGCCACTAAAGGTAGTCTGACTTTATTTGGGCCTGGTAAATAATGGAACTTCAGTTAAAACAAAGGACCTACAATAACAAAGGGAATATTAACGCACTCTGACTTTGGGAGACAAAGAACCTATTAGCTGGAATTTCGAGTAATGCTTTCAGCTCAAAGGGAAAATGCTGTTCAAAGCCATCAGTACTGGGTAGAAATTGCTCGAAACGGTTGCTTGAAAGAAAATTGCTCCAAATGCGTATATGTGTGATCAGGCTTTTAGAAGAATGTCTTTAAGTAATATTTAAAATAGATCAATGTGTTATATGTACTTAATGTAGAGACAATTAAAAAAAATATTGTATTTTTTATTAAAATTTTTAAAATTATTGTTATAACATAATTTACTCATTAATATTAATTTATCATCTACCCATCTTTTTATATTAAGTTGGGGGGGATCCATTATTTTTATGTGAACTTCAAGAGTTTATTTAGCATATTTTGGATTACAAATTTTGCTCAAATATGCACAGTTTTATTCTATAATTTGTTGTCCCTTTAAAGGTTGTTTCATGATGCCTCTCTTATAACTCTTGGTCCCTATTGGCGTAAAACTCTAGTTATCGATTTTAATCTTCCCTCTTGATGCCAATTAGTTATCACCTTTTACAGTGCAAGAAAAACAGGGCAGTTGCTTGGTGCCAGATCCGGACTATATGGTGGAGACATCAAAACTTCCCAGACAAGCTCCTGGAGTTTCTGGCGAGTCACAACAGACATGTCTGCCCTGACGTTTTCCTGATGGAACGCAACACCTCTCCTATTGGCCAATTCTGGCAATTTCTGGTCAATCGCTAGCTTCAAATGCTTCAATTGTTGACAGTTGATACCCAAATTTAGTGTTTGGCCATGTGGAAGCAACTCACAATAAATCCCTTTTCCAGTCCTACCAAATGTACAGTAGAACCTTCCTGGTTTGGTCATCGTTTGAGCTGTTTCACCGTGCTTTGACCACCATCCTTTTTGCACAATGTTGGGGGATGAGAAATGGGTCGTATGTGGGGCATTTCTCATCCCCAGTTACCATCCGTTTAAGAAATGGGTCGATTTCATTCAGTTTGGCCAAGGCTTCAAAGTTGGAAATTTGGTCTATCATGTTTCTTGTGTTAATTGGTGAGGCACCCAAACATCAAGTTTCTTTTTGAATCCAGCATTGTACAAATAGTTTAAAATTGTTTTATGGTTGATCTTTAGCTCATGGGGGATGTTACGACTACTAACATGCCTGTCAACTTCAATTATTTCTGTGATTTAATTGTCATTTTCGATCAGGAGCATACTTGAACAGAATTGACAAAACCAAAATTGTACATAATTGGCTGTTACAGTATTGAGACCATAAACACCATTGTCAATTTCAATCATCTGGGTTGCATTTTCGCCTTTATCGAAGAGAAAAATTTAAAATATACCGAATTTTCTCTTTGTTGACTTCCATTTTATCACCCTGAAACTTACAATGGAATGGACCAAACAAAAACAAATTTTTTTAGTGCGTAATCTCTCCTTTCCACCTATCCAAAATCTGATATTGTTTGATCGGTACTTTACGAAATATTATTTACCACAGCCATCTCCAAAAAAAAAAAAAATAATGGATTTCTTTTTCCCCAGCCTAATATTTAGTAATTGGGATATGTGCTTGCAGTTTTTTGCACAAACTGTCTAAGTCTTGGTATATGGAAATTATCTTCAGTTGCATTTCATAATCTACATTTAATTGTTTTTTGAATTTTGTTTTTGTTGCCACATATGTTGATGTTTTTCATTTAAATACAATGTGCTGAACGGCATTAAAATGTTTATAGCTTGGGGAAAGAAATCTGTGTATTTTGCATGAATCTGCAACCTTAATTTTAGGAGAAGTTCTTGCTTAAATATAGGTTTTAATGCCAAATCTGTATAATTGTTGATTGTTTCTCCTCCTTCATTATATGTGCCCTCCCCACCCTCCACAAATGAAAACAGGTACATTTTCTATTAGAAAACTATTTAGTTTCGCATAATATTGTACTAACGAGTACTAAGCTGTTTTGTGGAACCCAGGATAGTAAACAAATAGATTGTGAACAATCTAGTAGCTATTATAGAATTGTAATTACTGTGGATTCAGCTGGTTGTACAGACTTCATAGAGAATGTTAATCCATTTTCATACATATTTACAATTTTTTCGATTTTTAGTTATAAATTGTGGAACCCCCCGCAGGGTTCCATGGAACAGTTTGAGGACCAGTGAGGTAGACTAATTAGCTTAATATACTTTCAAATAACTTGTCTCTATTATGAGATTTTCCAAATCAAGAAAATTGTTATTGCAGTATATGCAAAGGCTCTGTTGTATGTATTAAAATTTTGTGAATGATCAAACATGTCTTATAGTGTTATATGTATGCAATTGTGCTTGATATGAAAATAAACGCTTTACTTTTGCGGAAAATTATCTTTTTCTCAGCTTTAATATTTATATTTTTGTCCTCTTTTGTGATTCATATATGAAATCAGTTGCAAGGTATGATCGATATTGCTTTTTAAAAAAAATAATGCCAAATTTCTATGAATGAAAATAAAAGCATAAATAATGGTTTAGAGGTAGTTTCTTGATTGAACTTGGCAGTAAATATTTTAAAATATAAGTGAAAAATTAATGATAAATATTAAATGTTGAAATATGCGTTTCATGTAGATATATATTATAAATGCGAAAGTTTGTGAGGATGTTTGGGCGTCTTTCACGCAAAAACAACTGAATGGATTTTAATGAAACTTTTCAGTAATATAGCTTATGCATCAGAATAACACATAGGCTATAATTTATAGAATAGGCTATAATTTATAAGGATATTGTGAGAAGTGTTTAAAATATAATGATACTAGCTGGTATACCCGTTCTTCGCATGGGTGAACTGAAAAATTAAACAACACAGATTGAAGGAAAAAGAAGTTTTTAATGAGTTAATTTCATGTGAATTGCAAATTAAACAAAGAAGCTTTTTGTATATCTCAGGTAAACAAAAAAAAAGAAAGAAAAAAACACCTATGTTAAATTTTAAGTATGTAGATATAATAGCCGATAAAAAGGATTTTTTATTTATTTATAATTCCTCGTAACACTCTTGAGGGTCGATTTTTGAAAATACCTCCCTAAGCTGATCTCTGCTCAGCAAAAGTAACACGTTGTTAAAAGTTTTGCGTAATGAATGCTTAAAGTAGTGTAAATAATTTATATCTGAAAGTGTAATACATTAATATTACTTTCTGTTGTATTTATTTTATTTTAAAATTGTAATATTCGCAAGCAACGCCGTTTCTTAAATTATAATGGCGATTTAATGAAAAACATAGCGAAATGTTAACGATAGTCAAGTTGGCAAATGCCTAGCTACTTTCGTAGCTCAAGCTTTATTAGAGCTTTGTAAGACCCGCCGTGTAGGGAAATGATGCACGTTAATACTTTATCCACCGCATTATGATTTACTCCAGTTTTTTCATACAATATTTTTTTGGATCACTACATTTACAAATTAAGGGATATACATATAAACAAAATACTCCACTTAGGAAAATTTAATCTGTTAGAGCTAATAAATTAAAGATATTCCACTGTAAAATTAATTATGTCCACCGTTCACTTAAAATAAGTAGTCAAATCATTTTCCAAGGTCTTCACTAACATACAAAAGCATAAGACACTTAAATTTTGACAAACTATTTTTTCCGCTAAAATACTCATCATGGAACCCGTGCTGCCATATATCTTGGAAGATTGGATTTCAAAGAATATTCCTGCAAAGTATTGGTAGAATATTCCTTCTAAGTTGGTGTGGTGTGGTAGTTAGGAGAAGGGGGTGCCAGCTCAGGTGTCGTCCACCTGACTTGACCATGGTTCAAAATTACGTGATACGTTGCCAAAAGCCCTCGTGTAGCTGAACAGTGCAATGTTAATATTCACACACTTACTCACTCCAAAAAATACAGTACAGTAGTTATAATTATTTTTATACTTAAAAACACAATATCTGCCTATTCAATTAAAATTATAGCGTTATAATTAACTACTAACTACAAACAAATTTTGAAAATTTGTCCAAAAGATGCAGTGTGAAAGAGAAAGTTTATTTACTTTAAGTGCCAGAACCGATAAAAGCATTTTGGGGATGCGGATGACACCTGAGCTGGCAACCCCTTCTCCTAACTACCACACCACACCACTTAGAAGGAATATTCTACCAATACTTAGCCGTAATATTCTTTGAAATCCACTCTTCCAAGATATATGGCAGCATGGGTTCTATGATAAGTACTTTAGCAGGGAAGGCGAACAGTTTTGCAGCAAATATACGTTTTCAGTTGGCGGCGTTTTCAGCGGATTGTAAAGATTATTCTTTTTGTCCCGAAAAAATAGTTTATGTCAAAATTTAAGTGTCTTATGTTTTTGTATGTTAATGAAGACCTTAGAAAACTATTTGACTATTTATTTTAAGTAAGCAGTGTATATAATTAATTTTACAGGGGAATATCTTTAATTTATTATCTGTAACGGATTAAATTTCCCAAAGTGGAGTATTTTGTTTATGTATATCTCTTAATTTTCAATGTAGTGATCCAAAAAAAAAATAGTGCATGAAAAAACTGCAGTAAATCATAATGTGGAAGATAAAGCATTAACGTGCATCGTGCCCCTACACGGCGGGTCTTATAAAACTCGAGCTATGAAAGTAGCTAGACGTTTGCCAACTTGACTCTATCGTTATCATTTCACTGTGTTTTTCATTGAATTGCCATTATAGCCATTATAATTTAAGAAACAGCATTGCTTGCGAATATTACAATTTTAACATAAAATAAATACAACATAAAGTAATATTAATGTGTTATACACTTTCAGATATAATTTATTTACACTTTCTAAGCGTTCATTATGCATTAACAATGTTACTTTTGCTGAGCAGAGATCAGCTTAGGGAGGTATTTTCAAAAATCGACCCTCAAGAGTGTTACGGGGAATTATAAATAAAAAAATCCTTTTTATCGGCTATTAGATCTACATACTTAAAATTTAACAAAGGTGTCTTTTTTTTTTTGTTTAGCTGAGATATGCAAAAAGCTTTTTTTGTTTAATTTGCAATTCACGTAAAATTAACTCATTAAAAACTTTATCCTTCAATCTGTGTTGTTTAATTTTTCAGTTCACCCGTGCGAAGAACGGGTATACCAGCTAGTTATCCATAACTATTTGATTAAGAGACATGCCTATTTTTCTGTTCTGCAAAGGTGAAAAGTATCAGCTTAATTTATTTGAATGCAATGGTCTACTGGCTGTTTATAAAAAATAATTTTCCCTTGTCTTATATTTTGTTGAAGTATTGATAAGATTCTTGTAAAAGTTGCAATGATCCATAAAAATTTTCTATAATTCTGATTTATTTTTTTACACTCTGTCTTAAAAAGTAAGCAACAAATAGTAAAATTAGCATAAATCAAGAAGGAAATTTACAGTAACAAAATTTGCTTGTGTATTTTGCAGTGAAATGTCTTAGCTGTTTCCGCAGTAAATTGTTTGCATAACCACCCATAGTGTTGTGTAATGCGATAGATATAGAAACAGGTTCACTTCAGCAGTTGCTATTTCTTTCGTCGCATTGGATGTTACCTGACTTTGTTCATTTACCACAGTCTTTCCGAAGCAAAGGCCAAAAATAATGCTTTCTCACTAGTTCAACGGTTGTGCATACACCAGGGTGCGAACTCCCATGCAATACATCAAGCACTCTACGTCAGAGTTTTGTGGAAGACAGATGATCTAGAGTCCAATTGAATCTGTTTAGCTTCTACTTTAAGTTTTTCGAGTTCTGAATGCATAACCCTTATTGCCAAGAGGCTCTTTATCCATTTCTTCAAAATCAGTTTTATTTGGGAAAACTATTTCATCAATACACGACAATGCATCTCTAACACTATTCTTAGAACCTGTAATATATTTAATGTTAGTTTTAAATTGTCTTAAAATTCTAAATGTCTTTGTTGACAGAAGAGAAAGCTAATCAATCTTTTGACTAAATGCAAAAGTAAGGGGATTGTGATCGGTAAATACTGTAAATTGTCTATCCTCCATCATATGCCTTGAGTGTCTTAAATGAAGAATAAATAGCTAAAATAAATCACAATCTTAAGTTATGTAGCGCATTTCAGCTTGTGTTAATTTTCGAGTTGAAAATGCCAAAGGGGTTGAATTAAATCACTTATACTCTGTTGTATAAAACACCACCAATAGCCAAATCGCTTGCATCAACCATCAAAAGTAAATTTGAATTTTTAACAGGATGGACCAACGTAGTAACATTAATCAAAAAAAAAAAATAATTTACATGCATCACAATTTTTTTTTCTTTGCATCCTCATTTCATAAATCAATAGATTTATTGTTTCTCTTCTAGCCCTAAGTAACCAATGTAAGTGAATTTGCATTTAAGCAGCATGAGGGATAAATCCATGACTAAAAACCTTCTTGGATCAGAAACAGTTTTTGGTGGAGGATAATTTGGTAAAATGTGTACTTTATCAGGTAGTGGTTTTAACCTATCTGCAGATAACAGAATTGCCAAAAATGATATTTCACTTTTACCAAACTCACATTTATACCAAGATGTAAGCCAGACTCTTCATTGTCAGATGTGATGAGAACGACATTGATATATGCGAAACAGCAACAATCAAGATCTCAGAGTACCTGATCTATGAATCTTTGAAAAGTCTGGGGGAGGCATTAACAAGACCAAATGTCATAAAGTACTGAAAGAGACCCGTGGGAGTGATAACTACTGCAATTCAGAAAACGCATTTACCCTGTGAGCTATGCATAAAATCTTGAATGTGAGGAATAGGATACAGAACCGAAGTAGTAACCAAATTTAAACGCTTATAATTACCACATATTGTGAAAGTTCTATCCTTTTTAAGGATCAATTGTATGGAACTCGACAAGGGACTACTCGAAGTTTTACATATACCTTGGTCAATCAAAGACAAAATTCCTTTTTATGGGCTTCTGATTTTTCAGGAGATAATCTCTTGGCCTTATTAGCAACTGGAGGCTCTTTTGTAAGAATACAGTGGGTCACTGCCGAATTGCCAGAGGGACGTTTTAAACTAGAGGTAGTGATTTTTTTATATTTGTTTAATAAAGTGTGGCATTTTTCATCACAAGATATTAGTATCAAATGCAGTAGTACTGGGATATTTGCTAAAAACTAAACCATCAATAATTTGATTTTTTATGTCTACTAAAATTTGAAATCTTTCCAAAAAATCTGCACCCAAAATAGGATGCAAAACGAGCCTGCTATTACAAATGAAAGATTGAATTTTTATTAAGCCAGTGATCCCTCCCCAAAGTCAAATGTCTAGTCCCATATGTCAAAATTTTTGTACCATTAGCAGATAATAAGATTAATCCATCTGCTTGGTTAACCTTTTTAATATTTGTTAAAGATTTTGGAAAAACAGAAATGGATGTTCCGTTATCTATTTAAGTATCGAAAGTGGAAGACCTATTGTAAATTAACAGACTGACCCTTAGGCTAAAATCTGTCATCGCCGAAACAGATTGGTCAGTTATCATGAAACTTATAAAGTCTATGTGTCTTACTATAGTCTATGTGTATTAGTACCAAAACAATGATAGTACCAGTATAATTTCTCCTTTGTTATTTTTACTACTAGTAGTGGTTGAATTTCATCTTTTCGAAAAGGCTTACAACGCTCTTTACTATTGTTGCATTTTTTTATTTTTAAAGAAGCCTCCAACTATTTTTTTTCCAAAGTCGTGACCTCTAAAGTTAGCCTCAAATTCTGTAACAGAAATAGATTTTTCCTTGTGCAAAACTTTGTTAACAAAAAATCCAGGTGCTTCAAAAATTTATCGGCTACTTTTGTAGGACTTCTCTGGTCCTAAAGAAGTAATAGAAAAAAATCTCTTACAGGGTGACAAGTAGATATTTCAGCCACAGGAGTTTTAACCTTTCATTCGTCATTTTGTAACCAGCTAAAGTATGCATTTCCTGTAGCAATTGGAATGGCCGCATATCCCTTGAAGTTGTCCTGAAACAGGATTTTTAATCTGGTTGACTCAGATTCTGCAAAATAATCGATAGTGCGTTTTTTAAATGCACAATAGGAATTGGTTGCAGGTGAACTCTTAAGAATGTTAATGCAATTTAAGATACTTGAATCCAAAGCTGCAACAATGCAATGAAATTTAGCAGGATCTACCTAGATTTCTGCTGCCTTGAATGTGGACTCAACCTGAAGAGACCTTGGTTCTGGCTGCACACACCAGACAGGTACTCCACAAAAAGCTATTTTTGGTGTATTTTCCTTTGACATATTTAATTAAAGTGAGTGGAGGTAAAGATTTAAGAGTTTACATGAACTGCCAAGAAAATTCAAAACTCCTCATTGTAATTGCAATTTACATCAAATGTACGCATTTTATTTAATTAATGTTTACTTTAAAAAATGGATTTTTTAAAAAAAAAAAAAACTGGATGCAAAATTACTGGTACCAAGAGCAGCACAGCAGCAAATCAAGCAAAAATGAGCTCCCCCTGATCTAAGCTCCTAAATTTGAAATCTTGAATCAAATTAAACTAGAATCACAGTGAATCTCAAATAAGTTGTACTTGAAAAGAACTCGTGCATCAGTAGGACAAAGTAAATCGAACCTAAGTTACCAGTATTTAGCTGTTTGTAATCTCTGGTCCTAAATAAGCTTAAGGAAACTAACTTCAAAGGTTAAAACACATACAAATGCCATTTTTAAAAATAAACTTTTTATTAAAATAATTAAATTTGAAAAAACATTTGAAATCATTTAAACTAAACAACAAAGCGGCTTGACAAACAAGATTGAAAAAAATGTGCACATCCAAACAAAAACTGCCAAGCTGCATGATTCTTCTTTGCAGAAAAATTACTTATAGTTGAATGACATGTTTTGAGATAACGTGGATCGATGATTTTCATCTGCAGGATTTCAATGCCCCACTTGAACCCAGTCGAGACTTTTCAGAACACAAACAAGGCATTTTTCTGTTCTGTTCAATCTTTCCCAAAATCTCAAAGCGTGACAACAAGTCTTGTTCGAAAATGGGTCACAATTCCCGCAAAATGTGATTGACGATCTGCTTGCAGGTATGAATCGTTGTTGTGGAGTCTGCCGCTCCAGAAGAGATGGTTGTATGTTCTATTGATAAATGTTTGCAACTAAACATTTTTGGCACAAGTTAGGGACATTATTGTTCATATTGCTTATTTAAAAGCTAATTGATATTTTTCTCTCAGGTTTTTTGCATGCCATTACCACTTCTGTTCAACAACCTGTGAAAATTTTAATAAATTGTTTTCATTTTATTACCATTTTTTTATGTTGCTTATTTTTTTTTAAGACAGAGTGTAGTAAACATCATTCATCTGTACTTTGTACGAGATTGGCTTAGATAATTTGTTGATGGGTTTTAGTTCTTTTATCAAGTGTTAATCAAAGAGTATTTTTAAAAATTTATTCTTGGCTTATAATTTGGAACAAAAGCTGAAAGTTAGACAAGTTTGAAGAAATTAAGCTAAAATTTAGACAAAATAAATATGTATTGTGTAATGTTTTATTAATATTTTGTGTATTTTTGTATCCTTATAAGTAAATGTATTGTTATATAAATAAAGTTTTATCTTTGTGTGCTTCTTCAAGATCTAAATGTGTTGAAAATATTTTAATTTATATTTGATAATGACCTATGTTTTGTAATTAAAATATCACTCTATTTGATATGCAGCATTCAACTGTTCTGACAAATCTCCAACGTGGCAATGTGCAAACCGAAAATACATCTGAATTGCGTGGTATGTTTTTTTCTTTTCTTTTATGTATATTGTTAATGAGATGGAGGAAATTTTCTTTATGTTTAAAATTCTACATGCAGTTCTCTATCATAAAATGAAGTCCATGTTAAAATTTTTAGTAAAAAGTATGCTTCAAAAATCTTATTAAAAATTTAATTTCAAAAAAACAAAGTAAGTTCACCATCTCCTCTGATCTCATTGTCAAATAGATTAAAGTGTTAACTTAACATTTAATTGATGTTTCACCAACCACAGGCAGCTTATATTAAACCATTCAGATTTAGATATGGTTGATTTTATTTGTATTAGAACATAATTTCAAATTTAACAAATGCCTTTTTTTAAACACACTGATATTTTAAATGAAGCTTGTGATAAGTGTGTAATTAAATGGTGCTTTAACATAGTTGACAGTCTTGAAATATTATTTTTTTCTGATGTTTTAAATATATTTTCTTTTTAAGATTGAAATGAAAATAATTAAGCTGAAACTTAATAAATTGTAGTTTTTTTAAAAAAAATTCTGCTTGCAAAGTAATAAAATTACATTTTATATATTAAATTTTCATAATTGTAATGAACATTTCAGCTCTCTATAAGTTTGTCAAGAGTCAAAACTTTTATTTTACCTTTACTAATCATTAAAAGTGTGTTTTAATTCTCTTTCATGATATATAATTGAACTACATGCAAATAATTTCTGGAAATGAGGAATGTATATGTGAAAGGCTGGGGAATATTGTGTATTTATACTATGCTGTTAGATCTTAAGTATGTGAACTTAAACTAACCACATTAGAATTTAGTGCCATTAAAATTTAAACAAACTCAGAAGCGTAGAAACCGCCGTAGTGATACCTGTACTGCTAGTTTATCAAGAATAACTTTTCTCAATTAAACTGCAATGTTTGAAAAAATTTTCTCCCATGCCTAACCTGTTTTTTTTTTCTGTGGTGGAAAATGTATACACTCTAACATTAAAAACGATTCACCCAGAATGAGCTAACTAATTGGGACGAAATTGTGTGTGCACATAAGTTTTCCCTTTCCTTCACAAAATCAGCACTCCCCCCATTATTCTTTTTCGAAATTGCTTTGACTTTGTTCTCTACTTTTATAAATTTTCCCTTCTCAATATCTGCATTTTCAGGGGTGGGTGTGATTTCTAAACAATATGCCATTAAAATACTCTTTTTCGAATTTTTTTTTTATTTCTTTATACTGTCGTATGGGTTTCATCCCCCTCCACTTAGACTGTCATTACACTGGCTTTTACCAAGTGTGTATAACTAAATCCCCAAGGGGATTTCCTCTTTCTCGCATGATGCTAGCACTTCTGTGTGTGTGTGTGTGTGCACTGTCAGGACTTTCTTACTTTCTTATTTACTTCTCAAATCAATCCCATAGAAACATAATTAAATCTTGATTAACACATTTATCTTGATTAAATACTACAATCAAATAACAATCAAATGACAATGTCTGTCGTTTCTCAAATCAATCAATTCAAACATTGTCCCAAGAGACTATCTCTTCTTTCTTACACCAGACCACGCCTGTGGTCGCTCTCTGACCAAGAGAATTCCATTTCCTTCGGTCCAAAACAATTCAACATCTTCGCTTACAGAACATGGGACTCTCTCCCTCTCTGACCGTAATCTCTGGGATCAAACAACCCTCTCCCTCCAAAACACAACAGCCTCAGTTTTTAATTAATATCTTTTTAACTGATTGCAATATCGGAATATAAATGATCAAAAAGGATTCCTCGGATAATTCTCGATTTTTTGGTACCTTCGGCGAGTTTCTGTGTCGTGCAGTTCTTGAGAAGATAGACGTACATACACAAAGATAAATACGTTTGTTTACCTGCAGATTTTAATAGTGTAGATCAGGGGTATTAAACACGCGGGCCGCATGAGGCCCACCATTACGTAAGTTGCGGCCCACCGACTTTTTTAAAAAAAATTTTTAATCGGTTTTTAACATTTTTTTTATTTTGAAATGTACTTGAAGTGAACCTTTTAAACAAATAAATCTACAATGTATTTGCCAGTTACCTGTTCTTGTTTTAAAAAAATCTTTTTGATAATAGAAATGTCCTTCATATTAAAAAATGTTTTTTTATATTTTACTAAACGTTTTCATTTGATTTTACTAACAAGGGGAGGGCACGACTAAGGAAATTCATTTGGAATCGAAACTTGGTGTAATAGTAGTACTCCTTTAGGGTGTTCACCCCTCAATATAATTCCGCCGAATGGCCAGTCAATTTGGAGAAATTAGCCTTTGAAATTCATGCTTAGCTTTTATACAATTAAATTTTAATTTTCTGCGGTGAGTTCGTAGCTTGATTGGTAAATCGTCTGCTTACTATGCAGGAGGTCAGGGTTCAATTCCACATGATCAACTTTTTTTCTTCAATTCATTTAATTTTTTTTTAATTAAGTAAATTTATTTATGAAAGGTTTATTAAATATTAAATGATATTTTTTGTTATTTTGTATTTTATAATGTAAAAAGAATCAAATATATAACTTAAATTATTTAAAATTATTATTAATGAAAGTTATTAATAATTAAAATTAGTAAAGTATTAAAATTAACTAATTATTATTTATTATAATTAATTACTATTTATTATAATTAATTATTACTAAGCATTAGTATTAATAAGAAATATTAAAATTATTAATTATTAAATTTATTGCTTATTATTAAAAAATTATGATTTATTATGGAAATTATTAATTTATTATAGAAATTAATTAAAATTATTTAAATAAACTTTTTTGAAATTATATAAATTTATTTGAAAAGGATTTATTAAATATTTTATAAAATTATAAAATAATTAAATTAATAATACATAAAAAAGACATATTTTTATTATGTTATAAAATAACTAATTTAATAATAATATATTTTATAAATTATTTTATATTATATTTAATATTTATTATTTATAGTATATTGCATTTCACATTATAAAACTATTTGTAACTAATTTTTTTGTAAAATATCATTTAATATTTATTATATTTATTAATATAAAATATATTTATAAAATTTAATATAATTATTTATACAATTACATTAATTTTTTTACTTTATAAAATACAAAATAATTACAAAAAATATCATTTAATATTTAATAAACCTTTCATAAATAAATTTATTTAATTTATAACCTGCACTCAAAAATAACACCTGCAGCTAGCTCAAATGATTTTAATTGGTACACATTTTGATTGAGCATGGTTACAAAGACATAAAAACAATTAATACAATACAAATTCTAAGGGGTTTGCACGGGCGGACATCGGCACGTCCGCCCTCCACCGAGGTGACAGGCTGACTTTGTAAGTATCCATACGACCAGAAGAGGGCGCTCTAGTACCATCTTTTTACCATTCGTTGCAAATTAAAAAAAATAAATGAATTGAAGAAAAAAAGTTGATCTCATGGAATCGAACCCTGACCTCCCGCATAGGCCCCGTTTACATGGAACCGGCATAATACCGGCAATTCCGAAATGCGGATGAAAGCCGGGATTATACCGGTATTTTTTTTCGACCCGTTTACATGAGAATCGGGTGCGTTTTCATAAGAATCTGGTGATTGGTTGATAGATTCACGTGATTATAAAATGTAACCATGGAAACAACTAGAATTTTTAGCACGATTATCATGAAGAGGACATGTGATTATGTTTTCGTTTTTTTACCGCCAAACATTTCTATGCTCTTGCACATTTAAACTATACCCACTAAAATTTCGTATTTGACTATACGTGGTTGCTCAATTATAGTAAAAGAAGTCGACTGTCGGAAAAAAATCTCTTTAATATCCCGGTAAAAATTCGAGTGTTTAGTAAAAATGGATAAGAACGACATTTGTTTTCAATACCAACCATTTAGAAACCGTCGCCACCAATTTATTTTAAATTAAATTATATAGAGAACATACATAAAAAGATAAAATATATTAGGTTAGCTTAATTTTTTTTTTATTTGTTTTACACATCTTTAGAGTAGTTAAAAGAGATATTTCTGTATTTAATTATCTAAAGTAAGAACACAAAAATCTGATATGTTATCATACCTGTCATATTAAAACAAGTATATATATATATATAATTTATACCACTTTCAAACATTAGAAATGAAAATTACCATTTGTAAAAATTATATATAAAAAAATCATGTAACATTTTGAAAGTCTGTATTCGCAGTACTATTTTAGTAAAAAGATATAATTTATCGAGAATTACATTCTGAGTGTGGTAAAAAATTAAGGCATTAAAATGTGTGTATTATCGAATATAAAATTGTGTGCATACATTGAATATTAAATTCCTGTTCTCTTGTACATGATAAAAATAAAAAGTCATTAAATCCATAATTCTTTTAGTTAAAAAAAATTATTATTAAATATTTGTGTGGTATCTATTTATTATGTGAGGATTTCTTAACATATTTGTTTTCCAGAATTTGACTGATACAAATTTTTCTCACACAGATGTACCTTTTTTTTACTATGGATAACAAATATGCATTTATTGGTACTTGCACAATTAAAATGTAAAATTCAATAATTTTGATAAATTTCATATAAAGACTTTACACTTGTTATTGAAATATCAACATTGTGTGTTAAAAAAATCTGCAACCCCAGCTGAAATGTATTAAGCATAAGAATACTCTGGATTTTTTTACATAAGTATTAAAGTCTAAATGCTAATATATATTGATATTATCCTGCTAATAAATTTAAGACCTAAATAAATTTGTCGCATTGAGTTAGTTACAAATATTGACCCAAGAAGTGTACTTAAATCAGTTCTATGATATTTATGGGAAATTAGGATCATGAAACCAAATACGACTTTACATATAGACATTTTCTGTAGGATGTTTACTTTCTGAAAGCTATGGCAATATTCAGAATTTTAATACATCCTTTTTCAACTCTCTATTTACCTTAAATGAATAACTTGACATTGTTGTTTACAATAATCTATATTCATGAAGAATTCAGTAAAAAAAAAAAAAAAAAAAAAAAAGGTAATTTCAAAGAAATGTTTTCAAAAATAAGTGTTTCATCATCCAAAATCACTGATATTTTTGTGTAACATATGCTTACGGGACAAATTTGGGGTGTTTGTATTGTATATATATAATATCGACAAATTTCTTAAAATAAAAAACCGCCAAATGCTGCGATATACAGCCAATAGTAGAAACTGTCCCTGATCACGTTTGCACACAGTAACAATAATAGTGATGTAATTGTTTTTTTTTTAATTTGTTATGTCTTTTGCTTGGCGAAATTAGTCGGCTGTTTAATGCATGTTATAAAATTTGTGGAATGGTACTAGTACTGATTTACCATTTCTTAGAGAAACTTTGAAGTAATTTAATATTTTGCTCATGTGTAATTTGGGAAACTGAGAAGTTTCATCAAATTTAGAATGCCCTGGTAAAAAGAATCTTGCTTACAATTAGTACACATTGTGATTAATTTATTAATGATAAACTTTGGTAACTTATCGAATTAATAATGATTGTTATTAATTTTCAAACATTAAATTTCAGATTGAGAATTCAGAATTTTTTTTTCTGATGTCGTTTCATCTTCCATTTTTTTAAAGTATTAATGTAATATATAAAATGATACTTCAGTTGCATATCAGTGATAACGAAATAACATGTCATGTATTTGTTTTTTTTATTCAACTTCTTTCTATAAGTTGCATGATTTCAGTATTCTAATTTGTTCTATGTAAATTCTGAAAGTTAACTGTATAGAAGTGGATTTTATAATTCTGCCAGTTTGTAAGATCTGAAATTTCAAAATTCTTGTGATATTTCATTTAATCTAGACCCATACCATATACAATTTCTCAAATACTATGTGTAGCTTACCTATATACAAATGTTATAGGTTTTTGCTTTCTAGTTTCTGGTATATTTCACACAGTTGGCTGACTAAAAGACTAGTTTTTGCCATTAATTTCTTTGAAAACAAGGGGGAAGACCATTTCAAATCTTACTTTTGTAAATTTATTGTATCCAAAAATGAAAAAAAAGCATTAATTTGATTAAAAAATAGTTTTGATAGTATTGAAATTAGAGTAAATAAAATTTGCAGAAACTTTGAAGAAAAAAAATGTTTTTATAATTTTTTGTTTACTATTAATTGCCTAATCACTAGGTGTTTAAAAATTTAAGTTTTTATGTCATAAACCTAAAGTGAACATTTTAGAAATTCTACATAATTTGACCTTTTTTATCTATGAAATCTTTGATTTAGGAGATAATGTTCTTTAATTTTTTTTTGTTTCATTTTATTTGTTTGGGTTAATGACATTTAATACTCTTTTCTAAATATTTTTAAAAATTAATACTTTTGTTGTAAATAAATTGCAAAAAAGCCATTCATAAGATTTTCAGAGAATTTTATTAGATGTTATCATCAATAAGATAAAAATTGAGATATATAATAATTGTAAAAGATATTATGCATGTTGAATATTGGCAGATAGATCCTCGATTTGTCCTTATAGTTTAATGTTACTCTTTCAGAGAGTCTGATTTATATAGCAGATCATGGAATGCTTTATTTACTTATAGTGCATTCATGTAATGTTAAAATTAAGTGTCGATAAATGATGTATATTAAAATGAGTATGATTATTAAATAAAACTGTATATGAGAAATTTTCACGAAAACAATTTAATTTGTTCTACTTTATAATTTTATTAAAAAGCCTATTTCTTTAAACATGTTTCTTAATTTATTCAAAAACATCCAATTAATTTATTTCAGAATGTTGGAGACAGGCATTTTTAAAAAAATTCAAACCTTCTGAAGGGTAATAATTACTTAAGGAAGTCTGTATAAAGCATATCAAATGTTAGTTTTTATAAGATTATTTCAGATACCCAAAACATTTCAATGATGTTAAAAGCAATTTTATTTCCATCTCAGAATTCCTAGTTGTTAAACAAAAACTTTCATATTAACCAACTTTAATTAAAAAGCTAAATTACTATTTTTGTTTGTAAAAAAGTGTGTATTTTCTTCGATGTGCAATGTTTTCATAAGAACTTGTTCATAGTATGTTTTATAATTGTGGGATTATTTAATCCTTCGAGGAGAAAAAAGTAGTACTTAGCTTACTTTTATAAAATAATTTTGTATGTATATGTGTATAAAGAAATCTCTTTTGGTAGAGTAAATCATGGTTTGCTTTAATAACAAATTTAAATGGTTAAGTGAAAGTGGATCATAACTGAAGATTTTAAAAAAAGAAATTTTCTTTTTAAGTTCTTATCCACATGAATTTAAGGGGATGTTAATATAAAACTGATCATTCTATTGGTTATATCAACTTTCACAGTAAAAAAAAAATTCAATACACCTTTAAGGCAGTGCTTCTCAAACTTTCAATACTGGCGCCCCCCTTTTCAATCACAATTTTTATCGCGCCCCCCTTATACATTAATAATGCACTAAATGCAATAATAATTCACTTTGACGCTAAAGCTACAATACGAGATCTTAATTATAAACCATACACATTAATAACATAAGTATTAAATTTTGAATACTACTTTTAAGCAAAAAAATAAATTAACTAAGTAATAGGACAATTACGTTATTTTTCCTTTCTCTAATTTTTAAATTGAACATATTGCAAAATGCGGTGACTGCTTAGAAGACAAAAAATATGGATATCTGCTAAATATAGAAAAATAACTCAGAGGGTCAATTTCTAATCATAAGCATTCCTTATAAAAACTTTGCTTTGTAGAACAAGCCCATGGAAGTCGTTAATACTTATTAAACTTGTTCTTAATTTAGTATTAATTAAATAGTTATAAAATACTCTGTGCAGCACTGATACATTAAAAGTATACCGGCCGAAGTACGCGCTCTTTGCATGAGTTCGTTTAAAAGAAAATAAAACATTCTTGCCAAACATTAAAGCCAAGTGCGCGACAATGTTTACAAAAATGTAAAATGTTTTTTTTAAATGCTTGCTCAAATTATAATTAGTTTTAAGCGAATTTTAATTTTAATCCTCACAGAATTAGCATTTATAGTTGATGTTAAATAATGAACAACAATATAAAATTTCGATGAAGAATAATTGTATTATTTTTAATATTTTTAAAGCAAAAAAGACTTCAACATGTTTTAACCTGGGAGCAGGCGCGCACTCGATACGATCTAGCAGGGTTATTGAGTCACCCCAATCCTTTTTTATAATTATTTTATTGTACACGATACAAATCGTTATTCCAGTGAATAATTTAACTAAGAGAAAGTTACTTACCTACTTTCAAGGACTCTTCAATTTTTCTTTGGTGACAAATAAACAGTTCTGCCAGAATCAACAATTTCGTGATCTGTGTGTCCCGCGCGACCACTTCCGGGTAAAAAGTGTATTCATTATGATAATATGTATGTTACTGCTAAAAACAATTGTTATGCTTTATGTTTGAAAATACTCCTCTTGGTCTCAGTCTTCGCATAGTAATCCATCAAAGAGTGTGTGTGTGTGCTTTCCGTGGTTTTCCAAATATCATAAAAACTGTTTTACGTGGAAAAAAGCGCAATAGAGAAATACATTACTTACAACTTCCTTAAATGAGAAATAAACACATAAGAGATGGGTTATAACTAACTCTACTAATAACTTAGAAGGTCAAACAAATTACAGCTATAATGTGCAGTATTTCAAAAATAATGACAGTGATGAATTTTTTATGTTCCTGAATTTTTCGATTCTGGATCTGGGATCTGTTTTTTCTCTGAAAGAGTAGAATGTTATTTTTAAAAAGAAAACGTAATAAAAACTCTCTCATCATGGGATTACAGCAAATTAAATAAAATATTTTTTATTTGGTTATAGAATCAAAGATAGCTAATTAAGTATTGAAGAAGTTTTTTTTTTTTTTTTGATGACTTGATATCGCCTATAACAGGGGTGGCGAACCTTTTTTGGGTCAACGTGCCATTTTTTCTAAAAAAAAACGTTTAATGAGTTATAGGCGTGCCATCAAATAATTTTGACTTGTGATTATTGAACAACTAATAAAACTAAATACGAACAAATCAAAATTTTTATTTAATACTTAAAAAAAATACATTTTGCACTGTATAGTAGTAAATGTTTTAGTTATACTTGTAATTTTAATTAAAGTAACATTAGTGTGATTTCTGCTGTTGTAGATTAGATGAGAAATAACTTATATCAGGATTATAAGATGTTACTTTTAGTAGAATGCATGCTGAATTAGAGTCGTCTGTTAAACGGTTTCTAAGCGAGTCTTTGATGTTATTTATCTCTGAAAATAATGACTCGCAGGCATAGGTAGATGAAAATATGGTTAAAATAGCATACGCCAACTTCTTTAAACAGTTAAATGAGTCTGGAATCGAATTCCATGTTTCCAAAATTTCGTTACTGGTATTTTTACTTATATTGCTTGTCAATCTTTCTGCTTCAATCAATTCCAACTTTTTCCTTGTTTCAATAAACTTTTGAATCCATATTGAACTAGACTGGAAATCAATCAGTTGCATTTCAAGTTCTTCAATTTCCAACCAATCGAATTGAGACAAGTTCAGTTTATCAAACGAAATCACATCAGGGTACATAATAAATTTGAACGTTTCCGATAATTCCTTGAACTGAGAAAATCTCGCTGAAAATTCTTTGATTAAAGAATCCATTATGGAAATAAAGTCATCAATAACTTTTCTTCGTTTCGTTTCTCTTGGGCATCTAAATCTGTGATATTTTTTTTCAAGTTTGGGAAGTACTTGTAGTTTTTTGTAATAATATCGTTTCTGAAAACATATAGTTTAGCTTCAAAAAAGCGGATCCATCATGATGATAACTGTTTTATGCGGGCCTTGAAGCTTTATGTTCAATTTGTTGAAATATTGGCATATGTCTGTAAAAACATCAATTATAAAAGCCACATAATATCCATCAACTGTGGGTATTGTTCAATTTTGCTCTCATTTTGTAGAAACAGTCTGATTTCTTCCAAGCAATCAACAAATCTTTGAAGTACGTTCCCGCGGCTCAACCAGCAAACATTGTTATACATTATTAAGCCATTATACACCGAATTGACTTCATTCAACAAAGCATCAAACTTTCGTTTATTTAAAGCCTGTGACGATATGAGGTTGACTATTTTTGTGAATAAAGTTATTACATTATCAAGAAATCTTGAACCACTCTTTGCACATAAGGCTTGTTGGTGAATAATGCAGTGGTATTCAAGAATCGAGTGTCCTACGTCTGTTTTAAATAAAGAAATTAAGCCATTTTTTGCCTACCATATTTGGAGCACCATCAGTGGTTACTAAACAATTTTTTCAAATCAATTTCCTTCTCAGCAAGCGAATTTCTTACTGCCGTACAAATATCTGTGCCCTTTGTAGTTGTTAACAACGATGTTATCGCAATTAATTCTTCCTTAATGATGTTTTCTACACAATATCGAGCAAAGACAGCTAAACGTGCCGATTTAGTAGTGTCAATACTTTCGTCAAGACATAGCGATATAAAAGGAGCGGAGTTAATGTCATTTTTTTGTTGATCTGTAACATTTTCTGCCAATTTCAAGATTCTATCTTTCATTGTGTTTTCTAGATAGAGGAACATCTTTGATGCGCTGAATTATCTTATCTTTATTATCAAAATCATCAAAAAGTGAGGGCGCACATGCCAACCAAGCTTCCTTCAAAACTCTCCCTCTTAAAAAGGTTTACCATGCCGAGCAATGGCATTTGCAGCTGTGTAACTTGCCGCACTTGTGTGACAATTTTTGCTTACATATTTAAATATAGCCGTCGACTGTTTATTTCTGTCTTTTATTGCACTTGCAATTAATTCTTTTGCTCTGGTTCGCTTTTTTTTCACAAAAGGATTTGTGATTTGTTTCAAAATGCCGTTTTACAGACGATATATGTTCTGCATACCACTGTTCCAGAACATAAAACACACACCGCTTTGTCACCTTTATTGATCATGCCATATTTATCAGCCCACCAAGTTTGAAATTCTCTGCTATACTTACTATCTTGCACTTTTTTTTTTTGTTGAACTAGCCATATTAAATACCAGTTAAAAATCGTAAATTTAACACAAAACTTTAAATGTACAGATGTGTCGATGAAATTAACTATTCTATGTGCTCTCGCTTGATTCCCCCCCCGCCAAAAACACCTCTTTTTACTGACTGCGCACGACTGCGGGCTCATGGGCAGATTTATTTGTTTTTAAGAAATTGAGTGCTTGCAGGAGATTTCTGTAGTGTCTGATCTTTCGCTTTTTTGTCTCAGATCATTAAAAATTTTAAAAAATAAAGCAGTGAGAGCTATTTTACCAATTAGACTTACAAGACAAGAATTAGATCACATTAATAAATTAGATGTATATACAAGCTGAACTATTAATGTAAACGTTAGAATATGTTTTTAAACAACTTGAATATATTTAGAAATAGTTACATTACACTCACTATGCGTAGATAAACTTTGCATCATTAGCAATTTATAATATACGAAGTATTTACGCAAGACATAACAAACGAGTCTGCTCCCCCACTTGTCGGCATCGCGACGGATCACTCGCGTTTGTTCATAATACTTAATAGTAAACTTAATTATTTTAAGCCAAAATGCAAATCGTTTTTGATCGATGGCGTGCCCAAAATATTCTGTCGCGTGCCATCATTGGCACGCGTGCCATTGGTTCGCCATCCCTGGCCTATAACTTACATCAGAGTAAAAGTGCATTTTTTATTATGTCTGAAAGTATTTTGTTTTAATTCATTCCAGTAAATTAATTATTTTTTAAATCTTTTATTTTTGATATGCTCGCGCCCCCCTCGTAAGGTTATCGCGCCCCCCCAGGGGGGCGCGCCCCACAGTTTGAGAAACACTGCCTTTAAGGAGTTATTTAGTTACAAGATATTACTAATTTTTTACTTCTTATATGGAAATACTCAATTAGATAAATCAAGAAAAATAACAAAAAAAATGCAATTTTTTGTGTACATTCAAAAGAATTATATTGTAATATTTTTAAATCAATCTCAAAAACTGTATTAAAATATATGTATCATATTAAAATATTGGAAACATACATTCAGAACATACTAAATATAAATTTATGTACATCCTTCTCTCTCTCTCCCTGTACCTGAATGGAATATATAATTTTTATTGAAAATGGGCACTTGTGTAAATTTCCGAATCCCGGACAGTTGTATCCAATTCGTTTTGGTCTCCCCAGATGTTTATGAGGGTTATTATTTATTCTGTTGTCTAACGCGAGCAATCCAAAACAGCAGCCATCTTGAATAAACGAATCTCTGGCTCATGGGAGAATTAGAAAACACTCTCCTTTTTACCCCCAAAGTTCCTAGTCGAAAGAGGGTATGAAAAATGCCCCTGCATTTCGACCCGGGATTTTGCCGGGTCGCCGTGTAAACGGGTACAAAGCGGATTCGTCCCGGTATTTTGCCGGCATTTTTCGTCCATGTAAACGGGGCCATAGTAAGCAGACGATTTACCAATCAAGCTACGAACTTGCTGCAGAAAATTAAAATTTAATTGTATAAAAGCTAAGCATGAATTTCGAAGGATAATTTCTCCGAATTGACTGGCCATTCGGCAGTATTACGTTGAAGGGTGAACACCCTAAAGAAGTACTACTGTTACACGAAGTCTCGATCCCAAATGAATTTCCTTAGTCCTGCCCTCTTGTAAAATAAATTACTCTGTATTAAATCCTGAAATGCATTATGCATGTTCTTAACTATGGATGGTACACCAATTCATGTGCAGCCAGCAAGAGGCAGTCAGAGAGGTTTTTTAAAGTTTAAAAAAAATACTCAAGAGGTTAAGATAAGGGGTAGTGTATACTTAATCGTTTGAGAAATAAAAGGGGCTTTTGATTTTTAATCATATTAAGCTAAAGTGTTTTTTTATTTATAAAAAATGTAATAAAATTCAAGTGGAATGTCAATTTTTTCTAGAAAATTGGAAATGTGATATTTTCTGTGCCCAAGACAAAAATAAAATGTTTGATATCTAAAAATTCTATTTCAGTTGCTAAGGAATATAATCTTAAAAGTTATAATGACACAAATCATGAAGCAAACTATCACTAATACTTTGCAAAATTCCTTAATGACAAGTCCTAATTGAGATCAAATCTTCAAAAACAATAAATTGTATGCATTAAATTTGTTGCATACAATACAGATACTGTAAAAATATAATATCACATTTAATCTGCAGATCGAAATCATTTACTGAAAGAGAATTTATAAATAAAAGTTTATTTAAAACAGCAGAAAAATATAATGTCCAGCACAAATCAAATTAAAATTGTAAGTCTATTTCAAAATATTGCAACTAGCAGAGTTAATGAAATAGTCGAGAATTTGAGAAATCAGCATAATTGAACATTTGAAGCCTACTTTATTGAGATATTTATGAAAGTACAGATATTCGAGATTTCACTAAGCTAGTCATTTTTATTCACAAATGCAAGGTTAATTTAAAAAATAAGTGAAGAACTTTTGGAAATCACTTATATTCATAATACAACCATTGGAACTAGTATTTTGAATGTACTTATAGATGTTTATAGAAGAAATATAAGTTACCATTGGAAAAGTGGATTTGTCTTGCATGATGGTGCATCTACCATGACCGGTATTACTAAAGTAGTTGTTGAAAGATTAAAAGAAAAATGAAAGCCCATTATAAAAAATTTTGAACAATTTCATTACATTATTCACCAGAATGAACTGTGCTCCAGTTTTAAATGTAGGACATGCTTTAAAAATAGTCACCTAAATTGTAAATTATAGTCTAGAACATAAACTTTTAATCAGCATCAATTGGTTTTATTTCTGGAAGATAAAGAGAGTGAATACAAAGCGATCTACCATATTATACAGAAGTTTAATAACATTCGAATCACATAAAGTATTAAAATGATTCTTCAAATTTCTGAATGAGATTACAAACTTCTGGGAAACAAAAATTATGAATGTGCTGAATTAAAATATGGGCAATGGATAAAGGACCTGTCTTTCTCAGTTGATATTGCAATTCGTCTTAATCAATTTAATTTTAAACTTTAAGGCAAAAAAAAAAATCATGTTACAACTCTATTTGATACTATTAAAACTTATTACTTTAGCGAAAATAAATAGAAAAAGAACTTTGTCTCTCTCTCTCTCTCACTTTGAAAGCTGTCAATATCTATTGATTTAATCCCATGAATTAAAATTTACTGAATATGCTCACTAAATTAAATTGTTAGAAACGGAATTATAGATCGAAGATTTTCTGATTTTAAAAGCTGCGAGTTACAATTTGGCACTTTTATCTATCGATAATGAAATTGTAGACGAACGATTACATATGAGATAAATTAAAATCCGATTGGATTCTTTGTTTAAGCAAAGATCTATGAAAGTTGGAATTTTAGATTTTTATACATATTTCTAAGAGGTTTCCTAAAATTTATCATTTGTTATGCGAATAATGCAGGCAATTATTTTCTTCAATGAAAAATAGCTAAAATTCAAAAGATCAGGATTAACCAATCAACATTTAGCATCAGTTTAAAAAATTGCATCAGCTCTATACTTTCAGTCGATGATTTGCTTTGTGAAAAAAGGGATGTCAAATATCTTCTAAAATGTAATGTTAAATTGAATTTCTTACTAGAATTTTTTTTCATAAAGAATGTAAAATATTTATAGTTTAAATTTAAAAAATAACATGAAATATAAAATGACTACGTATGTATAATATACAATATAGTGAATCTACTAAATGCATGATACATTATTTTATTGATTCTTTGAAGATTTAAAACATGTGGCCTCCCAACTTATTATTAAATACACCATGTGGCCTGAAATATCATATGAGTTTGACATGCCTGGTGTAGATTCAAACTTATTGGAGGAATTTCTATTGTGGATAAAAAGTCTCGCCACAAATATGTATTTGGTATACTTACAAAGGTACATTCTCTTCATAATGCATTCATTTAGCATTCATCTTAGGAGGACAAGAACGAAACAAACCTCCCAGACGTTCTAGAATAAACTGTTAAATGCAGGCAAAAATGAAAAATAAAGGTACATACTGCTGTCTTGGCAGAAATAGAGTAATTTTTCTGCAATGTAATTCTAAGTAGGATTCTCAGTATAGGAAACAAAGTAGAATATAAAACATCAGTAGTAGTAGGAAATAAATTGATACTTGGATGTTTATAAGGAAGAAATACATATTAAAATTTTTAACATTTCATTTTTCAAAATTATTTATGATTCTATGTAGATTGATGGTATTTCATCTTGTGACTATTTGAATCTCATTTTTTTTTCATTTGATGGACTGCATATTGGCTACTAAGCCTTTGCAGACATGGCAAGTTCCCAAATGTGAGCCATTTCATGGTGGCACCATCTAATGGTGGCTCTCGCTACCTAATTTTGATGCTTAAATTAATTTAATTCAAGCTCTTGTTGGGTGCTAAATATTGCCTAAAAAATTTTTACTGAGAGTACCAGAGCCAAATTGTATCTCAGGGTATCTTTTGCATGCCACATAATCATATGACACGCATATCTACGATTTTCGCATCCAGAAAATCTATCTATACAACAGCCAAGATCGAACCTGCAACTTTGGGTGTACCAAGCGGGTGCACTACCTCCAAGTCACCGAGCCGAATTTTGTATCTTATTTAAAGTGATAAGAAATGTGTTAATCCAACCAAGAATTTGCTAACGTTTTTGAATATTTCATTTAATACTTTAAAATTTTACAGCTGTATAACTGTAAGCAGATATATGTAACTGCTATGGAGATAAATATAAATACACTGCTTTATTTGAATGTGTTGTAGATAAACAGATACTAATCAGTTGATTGTCATTTTACTCTTCTTTGATCAGTGTCATAAGGTTTTGGTTATTTAATGAATAATAATTGCTTTTTTTGTTTGCAAAGACCATATTGGTTTACGCAACTATATTTTGTAATACCAGAACTTTTAACATTTTTATTTGCTACCAGAAGATACTGATCTTCGTAATAAAGCTCATTATGAATTAAATCCAATTGAATTAATTATTTACTATTGCTACCACTTTGTTTTCTAAATGTTAAGGATAAATTATTCTGGGATTAGTCAACAAATTAAACAAAATTCCTAACAGTTATGGTCAATAAATCAATCCATTATGTAGAAACCTTTAACATTGTATTTGAAACAATAGAACACAAGAATGCAGAATTTAACAGTTAATAAAGGGGAAAGTGTCGCATCTAATGTGCCCTACTACAGTAAAGGAATTGCAGGTTAATGAATTTAAAATTATGTTACATATGTCACAGTAATATCTCTGAGAGAATAAATAATATTAGAGAAAAATACACTACCTTTTCTTTCTAATACGAAAAAAATTCTGTATTATATATATATTTTTTTTCTTTAGCCAAAAGATATCCTTTTTCATTGATTTGATGATGATTCATTTTATTTAATTACTGAAATAAACTATGCAAAATAAGTTTTAAAACATCAGTTATTCAAATAACTAATACTTGAAACGAACCACAAATTTCAATTTTAGTGGTATGAAAATAAGGAATGCGAAGAACTGATTCACTTAATCTCGACTAATATATTCACAATGTATTAAATATCTAAGGCTCATTTTACTGATTAGTAAAATATTTGTCTTGAATATAAAAATTATTTTAGGTAAGTAAGTTAGCATACAAAACTGAGAAAAGCTATTTAAAAAAAAATATTTATAGTAATTTTCAAATACGCTGTCACAAACTCATTCATGCATGACTTGATTATTAAAATTTTTGAACACGATACAAATTTTAAGAAAACTACGTTTTTCTTACACATCCACCAAGTGAGTCATAAATCACCATTCATGTATGTGTGTGGCAGTGCTTTCCAACCTTTCTAACGCCGCAATCCGATCAACACTTGATAATTTTATCACAGCCCATTGAGGATTAGGGGACATTGATTGTTTGTATTTTAGATTGTTTTCATTTAATAATTTTAATTAAATTGTATTTAAATGATAACAGTTTTAGTGCACCCAATATTAATTCCCAGATCTTTAATAAATATTTGAAAACCAGAGAAATATTTTTAAATGAGTTTTATTGCATGAATTTCAATGCAGTAGCATAGAGATTTTAGTAGAACATTATTAACATTACTCTTGGAATTGTAGAGTGTATATATTTCACTATCTCAGGTTATAAAAGTACATTATTTCCTCCTTTTTGTATGTTTTGTTCCTGTAAGTATAATTATTGGTCTTTTTTTTTTTTTTTTACAGAAAGAAGTACTCATGAATTGGCTGGTCAAGGAGAACTGTTTTGGGGGGACATGCGTAAGTTCTTTTCATTTTCGATTTTTATCGAATATCTGTTTTTATTTAATTTCTCAAATTTATAAGAAAAGGTAACTTTTTATAGTACTAAATTTGAGACTTATGTAACTTGATTGCCATTCATTGAATTTGATTGCCTTGATTGAATTTGAAAATTCAACAGTAGAAGTTAGTGACTGAAACTTTGAAAGATCAAAAAATAAACTAGTCTGACCAGCTAGATGACTAACAGGTTAGAAGAAATAGAAGTAATAAATTTTTTGCATAGACAGTAAAAAAGTCTTCATGAAACTATATTAAAATTTTTGAACTTGTGAGAAAAGGATATAGCTCTCTGAAAGAATCTGTATAAAAACGAATTATTAAATGTTATGCTATCTATTGAATTAAACTTTAAAGCAATTTTTTATTTAAATAAGGCAAATTTCTGAATTTTATGTCAAATTACAAGATAAAACTTGTGTTATTTCTTTAATTTTTCTTTACATATTTAAAATTCAACATTTCAATGATGAGGAAACTAGTGACTGAAATGTACATTTACCATAATTGAAACATACATGTTACCATTTGACAAAGTTGAGAAAGAAGTATGATTTGTTATTGATTGGACCCATTTAACTTCGGGCAAAAAACTTTTAATGTGATGAGTACATGAATTTTCCAAATACATACTTGTAGTTAATTGAACACTATGTCATTGATTTTATGTTTAGTGACACAAACAGAAGGGGTGAATTTCTTACAGAATAATGCCTTTTTCTATTAATCTGTTGACCGCAAGGGAAAGTGATGTGTATGCAAGAAATTTTTTTTTTTATGTACTACACAGACTCTAGATCTAAATCTCTTGCAAAATGTCTGGAGTACTCTGAAGTATAATGCAGGTGATAGTGATCAAAATAATTCTACAGAAAAAAATTAAGGAAAGTAAATGGTACGAGTCGATATTAGAAAAAATGGAAACAAATGTTATTTTCATGAAAACCAATGTGTTGTCATGACCAAATATTGATTATTTTTAATGAATTCATCTCATATCATTATGCAGAATTCAGTTCATTTGAATAAACATGTTAGATGTATCCAAATCTTTCTGCATGTGTCTAAAAAATGTATCAAGAAAGCATTTATTGTCTAAAAGTGCAACATAAAAAAGCATTGTATTTACTTAATTTCAAAGTTCTTAGGACTCTTGATTTTTCAAACATTAGAGTTTATAAAACCTTGCAGAGTTCTTAATATATGTGCTGAATGTTGAAGTAATTTATCCATTGTAACACTAACTGCTACATTGATACCAGAGTGTACATATCCCAGCAGAAATTAAAATGTGAATAAATGTTTCCTATAGATGTAGAGATTTGGAAGAAGTGGCAAAATGCCAAATTTTTCATTTGTGAGGAAATATATAATTTTGCCTTGGAATGTGAGGGAAGAAGAAAAAATACAATTTTCCTGCGAGACATGATTAGATGAGTTGAAAAATAGTAAAATATCAAATTACATCCCTTCTCTGAAGTCTTTTATAGGCCATTTATAGAGAGAGTAGTTATTATTAAGAAATCTAAAGAATTTAATATATTAGTTTCAGACCTCTTAAACAGAAGAAAAAAGACAATTGCATCACATTGATAATTTGAATCAAATTCTTATCTTAAAGAATTGTAGGACAATTAAGTCTTAAACTGAAATATTCTTGATTAAAATTGTGATGGAAAGTGAAGACCAATGTAATAATGAATTTGGCTTTCTTATTTTGATCGCTTTTTTTGAGTTTTATCTTCCATTCTGTATTAATTTCTTTCTAATTTGTGGGGAGTAGAAATCTGATCCCTTACGTTCCTCCCCAAAAAAGTAAGTGATAAACAATTAAAAATTCTCAATTAAAGTTATTTCGTTTTCAAGATATGAGAAAATTACTATAATTTCACGTTTGAAGAAAAAATATTATTCTTTCTATCAGTCTAATTTTGTGTGTTTCACATGCCTTTGATAGAAAGGAAATTGTTTCATGATGTGCCAGTTTATCTGTTTTATTTGTATCTGTATTGTAATAACTGTGTGTATGTCATCACCACACTTATTTTTAATCTCAATAAATATTTTATTACCCTTTTAAATTTATACATAAATATAAAATGGTTTTTTTTTTAAATTCATCTGTGTATGATCCTTGAATGTGTACCTTTTTTTCTTTTTAAGGTTTTGATGAGAATTTCGATTACAGTTTCGATCCAAACCAAACTGATAAACATGGGTTTACACCCCTTATGTGGGCTGCTTCCTATGGACAACGTGCAACTATTAAGAAACTGATTGAACTTGGTGCTCATATCAACACCGTTGGAAACAATGGAGAAACTGCTCTTATCCTAGCTGCATCTGCAGGTCATGCTTTTGTTGTAAAACAACTCCTTAAGCATTATGCTATTGTTGACCATAGAGATGAGGTAAAAATGCAATCTCATTATCTGTTTTCTTGCATGCTACAGTTGTTTTTGTTGTAGAAAATTAAATATCCTGAATATAGTTTAATATTGAAACAAATAACACAGCAATGCATCTTAAATACTTTTGTTTTGATTCTGGTTTGTCTTTTGGAAATAATTTGAAAAATAGGAACATAGAATTAGGTTTTTCTTTTTCTCGGAATCTTCAGACAGTTTACTTCGAAAATTTCATGTCATATACAGAGTGATTTGGTACCAAATTGACAAACGTACAACTTACAAGGTACCAAACCATGTGGGGGGAAGGGTACGGAGAACTCTCGGAATCACATAGGACTGCAGAGTACTGCAACAGGTGTCCGAAATTATGAAAAGAAATAATCTGGCAGGCCTGACAGTTGCACTGCTTGTAATTTATACATTCTGGAAGATTCCTAGCAGCTACAGATATTCAAATGCTGAGGTCTTCAACTGAAAGAAGGAGCATCTCGTACACTAAACTCTTCATGTAACCGAAGAAGTCCATGAATGATATGTCCGATGATTTGACAGGCCAACGAACTGGGCCACCATAACCAATCAACTATTATCCAAAGACTATGTTCCTTTCAGGTGCTCATCTTTGGATGAGTACGGGCATCACAATCCCGAGGTGCCCTAGTGATCTTTTTCTTTTCCCTACAGGTTTACTGTCTTCGGTAAACACTGGTTTCATGAACCTGGGGTACCCTCCTTCTTGTCATTCAGTTCATCCTTTTCTTTTACCATCGAGACTACAGATAAACATTTTTTAAATATGAGATTAGATCTCTAAATTTCTTTATTTTTGATTGCATTATATTATTCCTTGTCATCAACACAGTTTCCTTTATATTTCGTAATACATTAATTTTGTTTCATTTTGATATTTAATTTTAATTTCTCTGATTTTGAGATTTGTTTTGTGTTTTACTAACACAGTCTCCCAACCCACATGGTTGCTGAGTGCGGCATCCTGTAAGGAGGAAAATGTTGTCCTGGGGATACCTTTGCATTCCCTTTGGCCCACACTTCGCTGTAGACGGGCTGGGGGGGCAGAAGTAAGCCTGCTCCTGTCAATCGGCTGGTGATAAGTCTCTTTGGTGTCCCGAATGAGACATTGCTATAGGATTAGTTCTGCAGGTAAGAGGTGTCGGGTTTACCCGTTAGATCTTCCCCATGAGAGCTGTAGTACTATATTCTGTTCACCACAACTACGTGGCAGCAGAGTTGCACTGTAAAGAAAGACCTGAATAATAACCATATGTCCTCGGAAATTCTTTATTAGCTAGCAATAATTCTATAGTGCAATTGAGAATTCATTAAAAACAACTTGCAAACAATGTCTACAACATTCGAGATACAACAGTTCAAAAACAACACTTCCGAGCCGATACCACATGTTTTTCGTTGACTTGAAAACTCGCTAGTAAGAGAGAGGATCACTGCACCACAAATTAGATGAGATATTAAGAAGGAATCAAAGTTATAACATCTCCTTCATATATCTGTCGTTCCGGAAGTTACCGCCTCCCTGACGACTTCCGATCACGTGATCAAACGTCACGGAAACGTGATCACCACTCAATTAGGAACGATCGATAATCGACCATTCACTGGCCAATATCTGAAAGGGGATGAGACTATTTACCTTTTGGTTAACATATTCTGGGTGTACTCCAGGTAAGCGCCATGCTTAGTTTTTGCCAGATGACTGGCACACTGCTTTCCTTGTTAGATTGGGTGATGAGTGGAGGCACGCCAGGATGAAGGTTTTTTGTGTCTATGGATCCTAATGTGGCTGTGCCCAGGAAAAGGCCTTGTTTTACCCACATTAAGCATTGATAGAATTGCTGCGCATGCCAGATTTTTACTTATATCTTTACCAAACAATATGTTTACAAAATCGCCATTTACAATAAATAAAGCTCTTAATTGGAATAGGTGGTGAACCTAAATCTGTAAAATGCTTATGATCCGGTGATCTACTGGTCGAAACAAGCTCTACTCTGCAAACAAAGTCTTTCCTTCTTGCCAAACCTTTTCTAGATTCTCCAGTGACGATTAATCTGCACAAAGCTCAATTCCTGCAGAGGTGTAATTTCCGATTCTGATCTGTTGATTACCTCTGAAGCAGAAATCCTTGATAGATTTTCTGATCAGGTTAGAAGAATAACATTTAAAAAAGATGCTTCAGTTATTCCAACAAACCATTTGATTTTAACTTTTAGCCATTTCGGAATAAAGGACGCAATCGCTTGCCTACCACCAGGGCCGGAGGCTTCCGTTACGAGTGTCACTCACAGGCCGGAGGGTTTTGTGTAGTTAAGCCTAAATCCATAAAAGTGCCGAAATATAAACTTGTTGTTCAATATTTTTCTGTATATTATACGAACGACATATGCTTTATATATTTCGTATTAATATACTTTATTTACTTCAGCCACTTTATGTTTAAGTACAAGTTTTTAAACATTTTATTGTCAGCATTTGTAAAAGTCGATCTTGTAAAAAAGTAAGAAAAATAAAGACAAATTTTATCTGCCGGATCTAATCATCCATTAAAAACTAGACTGCAAACCCAAATCAAATGCTTTGCAAAAATAAATCTCTCATCTTCACTATAAATAAAAACCAATATGTTCATTTTAAGAGCAGTCATAAAGCACTCTATTCAAATACATTCCCTTCCCCTTATGTTTATAAAACAAAAGCCATGTGTATGCGAGTAATATTTCTCTCATTTCGAGTAGAAGGTCAGATCTCCACCTGTATCTCAAATCTTATGGACATAGAATGCCATATATTGCCAAAAAACTCAGCTTACAAAATGTTCCAGGTGCCTGGCTCATGGTGAGTCATTCAGCCTCTGACGGTGTTTCGTGCTGGCTCACATTTGGGAGGTTCGTCCCGAAGGGGTTAATAGACCTAAACTACCCACAACAGTTAAAGTCGAATAACTTAACTGTAAAATATGCCCATATATTCTGAATCCTCTGTGCTGTTTCAAGTGCCAGAGGCTTGGACATTCACAAACTTCCTGCCATGGACAAATTACATGCTCTAGATGTGCGTCTTTTGAAAAATTCTTCCACAGATTGCAGTCTAGAGCCGAAATGTATTAATTGCTCTCAACCCCATTCTGCTGACTCAAATGTATGCCCCAAGAGGAAAACTGAAAAACAAATTCAAGAAATCAAAACTAATAAAAATATTTCCTATTTAGAAGCACAAAAACTAATAGTCCCACAGTTAGTTCAAACCTATGCCCAGACTGCAGAATCCTCAACTGTAAACAATTGCACACAAACAGATGAAAATATAACAAAAATAAAATGTCCACCTTTAAATTTATTTCAACCACTTTATCCCTTCTAAAACCAAATATATCACTATCTACTCCAGCTGTTTCCACATCATCTGCAATTGAAGCACAACTCTTGCCGTCCACCCCTCCAATAGCAGCGACAGTGTCAGAGCCTCAGCAACCTATTCCTATATCTAATGCCGTTTTTTCCACTACCAATAATATGTTTGCACCTATTGAATTAGCTTCATCAATCATATCTGCTTCCACCTTTGCCTTCGCTATTCAACCCTCCTTTGTATCTACTACAATACCTGATTTAAAAAAAATATTCAAAAACTCATGCAAATTTAGTAAAATCAACAAATAAATCTAAAATAGAAATCAAAGTAATGCACCATAAACCCAGAAAAAGTACACCTGTTCAAGACCCGTCGAATGGGGTCATGATTGTGTACAACATAGAAGAACAGGTGAACAAGTATTACTTAGGGGAAACGATGAAGGAAAAGTATTTCTTATTGGAAGGGCATTGGAAAAATGAGTTTTGGAAGCATGAAAAATATTCACACATGTTAACTCCAACCCATGTTAGAAACAGTATAAAATAATTTTACATTACAACATGTGTGAACTTAAAAAACACATGACATTTTTATCTGTAGCGTTATAGCACTGTTGATTCTTTCATAATATACTGTCACATATATGCTATAATTCGAATTGTGCTATGTGATCCTATTGGCTGTCAAACTTGCTGTAATATACTCTTAGTCTAACTACAGCGAAAATTATTTAACACAAAACTGAGGGGACTAAAATATTATTTCGTGTTAAAAGGGCATTGCAAAAAAAAAAAAAAAAAAAGAAACGTTTTCCACAAAGTTTATTAAAGTACTTTTTATTTACATAAATATGTATATAAGTATGTATTTAATTAAAATCTGTGAAACAAAGGCACTTGCAAGAACTTAATGAAATTTAGTGCAAAATTTAGCAACACTATGATTTTTACAGATTTGCGTTTTCATTTTCTATTTTTGATCTACAGCCTTAAGAGCAGTCAGTATGGTAGACCCCTTTTAAAAATCGATTTTGAGATTTTGATATTTCTATAAATCCCTAATCGGGAGCTTTCCATCGATATAACATGCAAGCCATTATATGAATTAGAAGTACTTTAAAATGATTTTTAAAAAATAATCAAGCTTATGAACCACGCCCATTTGACAGATAGAAATGGAAACATTGTCTTTTTAAATCTGAAGCAAAGTTGCAAAGCCTCAATTTATTTTTATTAATATGCATTAGATACCTGTATAGTAACTGTAAATTTAACTGTGCTAGATATGCAAAAAAATTTTGTGCCAAATTTCAAAGCATGTGTTTTAATTTGAATGCTTATTTAATATTTAGTGATTTTACCTAAATTTAAACCTGTTCTTCACTTTAAATTTAGTTTAAATAATTAGTAATAATAACTAATTAAAACTTTAAAAGACTTAGAAAAACGCTAAAAATATTTTAAAAATACTTGAAGTTACAATTATGTGATATTTAAGAAAAATTTGGATTAAATTTAATACAAAGGTAAGATTTTTTTTAATAAAAATTTCTGTTTTCAAAAACTTATTTTTTTAAAATTGTGTAAATTTACTGTATGCAAGTTTAAAATTTATATTTTTAAAATTGTGTAAATTTAATATGTGTATGTTTCTTAAATGCAATTGTGTATACTGAAGTGACATTTTTGAAATATTCTTAAAACATTTAAATATAAAGCAGTTATTATAACAAAAAAATTACAATTTTTAATAAATTCATAATAATAATTGTTCGGTGAACTAAAAGTTTGTCTTTGAAAAAACTAATTATTTTATTAAAAATTCACTTCAGTATAAATATAATGTCTAGTTAATATAAATAAAAATTTGAGTCTTTATGTTTAATAGTTTCTGAGAAAAAGGTATGAGATGATACATTAAATGTCATGTTTGTTGTCTTTGCGAGAAGCTTGTTACATACATAAATATACATAAATTTCATGTTTAAGAACATAGAAACAGTTTTATTTTGTCTGTTTTAGAAATCATTTGTCCAGTTTAAAGTAATTTTTGAAGTTTTAAATTTAGAAACTGTCTGCAACAACAAGACCTAATGATAATGTTACGAAAACCTAACGAAAACTTAAGAAACTTCTTATAATCAGGTATTTTTAAATACCATCTCAAATTCACACAAAAACCATATTGATATATTTTCACATTATATTTATGATGCTTTCTGTTCAAATTTGATATCTGTAATGTATGAAAGCTAAAAATTGTTTAAAAATTGATTCAGTATTTGAGAAAATTTTGATGTTTTCTCGTTAAAAAAACTGAAAAATGCTGTTCTGGGCAATTTAAAACTTTTTTGTTTACTATTTTATGCAAAATAAATTGCAAAGATGCTAATGTTTAATAAAATGGGACAAATATATGCTGTAATTCATGATTTTTGTTATAAAATGGCACTTTATAGTAAAAATTCAATTTTTTCAAAAATGATGTTTTTAAAACTGTATTCATCTTTTTCTTAGAATATAAGGTATAAATGTACATAAAATTTTTTCCCTCGTGTTACTGATATGTAACTATATATATTCCTGTGAGTTTTTGGGGAGTTTCCCAAAATATTTGACTGGAGTCCATATATCGTGACAAAAATGTCAATTTAAAAAATTCAGAGTGATATTTTTATGTTACATGTTTTTGAGAAAACTAAACAATATATTTTAAATATTTCACTTCATTGCAAATATTATTGTTTATTTATTGTTTAGACAAGTTTTTAAGCTTTAATATTCAAAGGTTTTTCAATAATAGCTAACTAATTATAACTTAGAAGTGTAATGCTTTTTGTCGTTGCGAGAAGCTTGTTGCATGCATAAAAATACACAAATTTCATGTTTAAAAACATAAAAACAGTTTTATTTTTGACTTTTTTAAAAATATTTTGTACAGTTTAGAGAAAATTTTGAATTCTGAAACTTTTAGAAATTGTGTTTGCATGGAAAATTACAAATCCATAGTTAAATTTTTCTAATGTCGTGAAATCACATATTCCCAAATCATGACTTTTACATATTGATACATGTTTACTATATATTTATGATGTTATAATGTCAAATTTGACATTTGTAATGCATTGAAGCTAAAAATTCTTCAGATTGTTACATAATTTGTGAAAATTGATGCAAAATGCAAAAAGATCTCGTTGAACAAAAACTGAAAATTACTATATATGTATTTTCTGAACATTTTAAGGCTTTTTTGTTTCCTATTTTATGTTTAAAAAATTAAGAAGATACTAATGTTTTATAAAATAGGGCAAATACATGTTGTAATTCATTATTTTTGTAATTAAGTGCCTTTTTACACTTAAAATGCTATTATCTCAGAAGGATTGTTTTCAAACTACGTGTACCTATTTCAAAGAATCTAAAAAATCAATATACTTGAAATATTTACTGCACATAAATAATATGTAACTATATATAATAGAGCTACTTTCTTAAGGATCTTCCCAAAATATTTTGCTCAGAAGCAGTTATCGTAAAAAAAGTGACAATTTTCACAAATTTCAAAGCGATACTTTTATGATGAATTTTTTTGAAAAAGTAAACAATATATTTGAAACATTTTACTGTTATTTAAATAAAAAAGCCTAATTATTATACAGCCAAAATTTGAAGTTTTTACATTCAACAATTTCTGAGAAACAGGTTCCTAAAATGGCTCAATTTAACATTGTCGGTATAGGCCCTACTGACTACTCTTAAGAAGCTCCATCTTAATTTTAAATGAAACAGCAGTTTGCTTTCTCCCTGAGCTCTTTGCCACTGTGCTCATAAAAAAAATTCTAAAATAGGAAGAAAAAAAACGTGAACCAAATGCACTAATTTTTACTGACACTGGAATGTACTCGCCACCGAATTCCGAAGCCAACTGATGAGATATTAGATATTTTTTGTAGGGGTGAATGTAGCTTAGATAAACAAATTTGGCTCATGTTATGTTCTATTCAATGGATATTTTAAAGCCAAGCTAGTCTCCTTTCTACAAAATACGTGAAACCACCTTTCCTGCATTTCACACCAGTCTTAAATCTCGCCTGTGTGTATGGTGTTTTCTGTATTTTGTTAATTCACAGAAAAGAAATTTTTTTGTGTTAAGTGATTCTCGTTTCATGTTAAGAGAAAAAATACATGAGAATACTTAGTATTTTTTCGGGATTATATATCGCCTTAAGCATTTTCACGTTAAACTTATTTCACTGTATATCTCAAATGTCTTAAAACTTGTAGAATCATATGTACTGGGGCCTTCAAGTATATCTTTTAGCTGTGGTGTGCCAAACCAATCTACCAATAGGATTCAGGTAGTCTTTTATTCAGGAATAGAAGGCTAGAATACAGATTTTATATTAATTCTGTATCATTTATAGATATTTATTAAACACTATAAAATAAACATCAATTGTAAATATTCTTTCCATATAGTTAAATAAAAATTTTAATGTGAACCTTGTCTCCTGCACCTCTCAACTTAATACCGCAATATCAAGGTATAGTTTGTGACTTCATAAATTTATTCCTAATTCTTCATAAAATCTGTCTTTATCGCAATATCATGCAAATACTACTACATCATTCACATTGGTGTTTTCATCAAGAGCAGCAATGAATGCTACGATTTCTTGTGAGCAGGAATCTTGTTTTGTTGCATTTTCTACCATTGAGTTATTATTCTTTCATTAACTTGTTCAGGAGCTGTTTTTTTTTAATTCAGGCTATTGTTAGTACATTTAGTAAATCTTTAAACAATATTTCAATGAATCTGTTAAGTATTCACCATATAAAAAAGGTTGCCTTTGACAGTTGCACAATGAGCAGTTAAAGGACTACATTCAATTTTTTTAGGTTTGGTTCCAATTGTTTGACCAAAAATAGTGACTTATTTCTTTTTTCTTGTAACAACTCTTTTTATAACTTCACATATCTCATTGGTGTTCTTAAATGTGGACTGATCTTTAGTTTGAAAATGTCTTTGTACCTCTGACATATGATGCTTTCACAAAATAACACACAGCTTTATATTTTTGTTGTATGAGTCCATATTCATTTGTCTAAGAGTCTTGAAAACTACTAGCATCAAGCTTTCTTTTTTAACACCATTTTATTAAATATATAGGTATAATTTCTCGCAATAATTAAACAAATAAAATAGAAGTTTTTACAATAAAGCTAAGAACATGTCAAAAGGTTAAATGTAATCTGTAGCATAGATTGTGCATCAAACTAAATGTTACTGACTGAATCGCACTCAGTATTCAAGCATCAGCATGTCGAACTGAATGAAAGGAGAGAAAATGTCTGATGTGTAGAAAGGGAGAGAATGATTTATCTTATCTGATAACTTAGTTGAGTGGTGAAGAGTTCCACTGAGAATTTTACTGCTTACCATGAATTGCCAATGCCTGATATATACTAATAAAAAAAAGTTATGTGTGATGTAGCACAGAATTGGGAAAGATCCAAACACATGAACTTTGTCATGTTGAAACTATGAATGATAATGAAAAGTTTTTCAAAGTTCTTGTTTGGATTTTTTTCCAGTTCAATGTGACAAATTATTTTTTATGTAGTTTGTTTTAGATATTGTTACATGTTTTCACCTTCATTATATCTATTCAATTATTTGTCCCTAGTGGTAAAATTCTTATTGTTTGTTGAAAGAATAATCGTAGAATGTATTTTTTCAATAGTTGCATCTTAGTATTTGTAATACTGTTTGTGTTTTGAGCTCTAGTTTTGCATTTTTCAATTAATTATTTCCATATAAAACCTTTTTCTTTTTGGTAATCCCAAGCTATATTGATTTATCTGCTTTAGATAGTCTAAATAAGGGGTGTCAAACTCACGACCCACAATGAACATTTCTTTGGCCCTGTCAGTATATCTCTTGGCACACAATAATATACACTCATGGACAAAAAAATTAGCACTCCAAAAAATAATTGCGGGATCGTAACAAAACTTGGCATGAAGGTACATGTCGGGGAGATATGCAAATGATTAGAAATGAGCGTGATTATGCATTACATATAGCTGGTAGAGTTCGTTTAACATCGTTCTCCGTGGACTATAAAACAGGTAACCAAAGCTTGTTTGAGTGTGCTAAATCGTTTACAAAGGAAGAGCTGAGGTAGCCATGCCATTACGCCGTTTTCGAAGACAATATGTGCTGCCCTTGACGCCCACCCATCGACGCCTCCATTTGGAGTCGTGCCATGCACGAGGAAACCGGACTGCAGCGCAGTGGAACCAGGTCGTGTTTAACGACGAATCCAGATTCAATATCAGCAGTGATGCCAATCGTGTTCATGTGTGGAGACCCTGTAGTGAACGCCTCAATCTTATCTTTGCTTTACAGTGACACACTGCTCCCACAGCTGGTGTAGGCAATGACACTCCATACCATCACAACACATGGTCCCCCCTGGTATTGATCCGTGGCACCATGACAGCCCAGTGGTATGTCCATGACATCCTGCAACCACATGTGTTGCCACTCATGCAACGGCTCTTAAGAGCCATTTTTCAATAAGGCAATGCTCGACCTCACATGGCAAGGGAAGACGGTCACAAGACTGTCTCTGCACTGTTACTACCCTTTCTTGGACTGCCCGATCCCCAGATTTGTCTCCGATCGAGCATACCTGGGATCATTTCGGACGGCGAGCTGGGCCTCCCACGAACTAGAGGCAAGATTACAGCAAATATGGAACGAAATGTCTCAAGACATCATACACATCTTGTATGCTTCAATGCCCGATCGTATCGCATCGTGCATTCGCGCTAGAGGGGGCTCAACAGGGTATTAAATCCTTCATTCTTTTGCCTTTTTCTCTGAAATAAATTATCCTTTTTCTTTGATTTTTTAATAATTTACTTATATGCATGTAAAATTTCGTTTCATTTTGACGAGCCCTTCTTGGTGCACTAATTTTTTTGTCCATGTGTGCATAATAAAATACCAAAATTTCTCCTGAAATAGGAAAGATAGTAGCAGAGTAGAGATGTCAAGTGTCAGGAAGTAAACATTAAATTTTATTTGTTCTTTTATTTGTTTATTATAATGTATTATTCGAAATAAACTTAAGTTTCTTCGAATATCTTTTTTTTTGCGGCCCACCTAAAGTTAAACTTTTTGTTTGCCTGGCCCAAATTAGCCTTTGAGTTTGAGACCCTTGGTCTTAATTGTCAACTTGTAAATACAATTTTAGAAAATCTAAAGCTAAGTAAAATTTCCAGTTGTAATTTTGGACCTACTCCTAACATGGAATTTAATCATGTATCATTTGTAGTTTTAGAAGATGCGTCAAAACTACTCTTAATTTTTTTTGTTGTGCTGGATAACTGTGTGATGCAGTTAAAATTTTGATCTTTATCAGAAGGAAGAAAATTGTAATTTTCTAAACTCATGTAGCCTAACAATTCATATTCGTTCATGAATTATTTCTTTTGTTTTTCGAAATCTAAGCTATTTTTTAATTTCCATTCCATTGCTAATAAGCGAGGTATTGCTGTGGGTTTTGAATCTCCCTAATTCTGATTTTGATTTATAAAATGGGAGCTTTAGAACAAAACATCCATATGAGTTAAACATATAAGTATTTTCAAAATGTTTCCACAAATTATTCTTGTGTTAGTATTTTATCTTTTAAGTTAGAAATTTCGTGTAATTTCCAAAATTGTTTTAAGTGGGCGTGCATTTTCGTACTATTGATATGCAGGCTTCTCACTGAATTTGAATTTAAATATTTGAGTAACTTGTTTGAAACCAGGAAACCAAAAATTGAATTTTGAACTATTAAATTCATTTGAGAACAAGTAATTTGCCCTGGAAACAAATTTGATCAGATCAAAGAATAATCTTTATATCGTTTGGAATAAAGAATTTTTTATCCACTAGACAGGATTAATCAAGTGAGAAAAAATGTGTTCTGTTGATTTTTCCCACCGGTAACAAAGAAGTTAGTTTTTCCAAAACATAGGTTTTAACTGGTAGTTTGACCTCAGGGTCATGTAATGATATTAAATCTATTTCAGCACATCCTTTTGGTCATTGAGATTTTTGAATATTCTAAACCCTTTACTTCAAATCTTTCATTCATTCTTTAAATGTCCAGGAGTTTTAAGCATTTCTTGGAGATAAATATTGATTCACTTCCGCTATCAGTCACAATTATAATTTGATGGCTCTCGCTCAATATATTTTTATTATTTACGTTTATAGTAGGCAATAAAAAAAATTACATTTGTACAGAAATTCATAGAAGCTGTAACTTTGTTTCGATTAGCTGATCAAAAGTGTCATTTCCTGCCTGGCCTTGACCTTCGGTTTGATGAAGTTCATTTCTTACCATAGCGTAACTTTTAAAATTATTCTCCTATAATAGTGAATGTTTTTTCTTGCAAAAAAGGATATGTAAAATCAGAATTAAAATGTGATTTAGTATGTTTATCAAATAAACAATGCTTACTTAATTTTTGTTTACTAACAAATTGTTTAAACTCTTTAACGGGCATTTCTTTAAATTTAGAACATTTTAAATATGTGATTTATTTTAATACATGAGCATTTAAAATATTATTCAATTTTGATTTATTGATATAAGGTTGTTTTTCATACATTGTACTTTCATTATAAATGCTACAAATGTAGGAAATCAATATTATTTGAGAATTGTGCATATTCTCGGAAAGTTTTAGGATCAACTTTTTGTAATAAAATGTATGGAATGGATTTAATACCTCTTTATTACTTTGCCATAAGTATCTGCTATGTTCCATAAGTTGCTAGCGTTAGTATCATCAAAAGAAGGTTGTTTTATGAATGTTTTAATAAGTGAAAAAATGAGATTTGCTTCTTTATCATAACAAGCTAATAATTTTCCAGAAACCTCGTTGTGTAAGCAGTTTCAGTAATAGGGATATGCTTAATTATGTTTGTTGGTTTTGACAGCAATAAACCTCTAAGATACTGAAATTTTTGGATATTTGACACTCATATTACCCTGCATTAAAGATACATATAAATCTTAAGATTTATAATCACCAGAAAAACGTCCTACATTAACTTTTGTTAATTTAAAATTACTGGATTTCATATTTGAAACATTTTTAAAAATATCAGCATTATTTGCATTTGTTCTCATGCATAAATTTTCTAAAATACTCTGTAGCTTTAGCTTTGTGTTATTTAATTTCAAATTCTTCAATTTCCGATGATTCAAATCATAATGCAGCATCCGCTTTATCAAAATCCAAATAAATTATTTCAAGTTTTTCTAAAAGTTTTTCTAATTTATTGAAAGTTTGATCATCTTTGTCAAAAAAAATTTAAAGTTCTAGTTACTGCCGCCTTTGCTTTGTCACAAAGTACTTTAGCAGTTACTGCATCTGTTATTCTAATTGAAATGAAATATAGATCTAATAAATCAGTAATGGAAACCAAAACCAAACGTTGCATCAAAATATAAAATTGTACTTATCTCTTGCTTTTCTGGAATCGATCTCATCGGTGTCTAACAGCCCGAGATAGAGGTAATACAGACTTTTAATTACTGAAATATTTGTAATTAATTTTAAATAGTAAAATGGGAGTATAGAGAGAGATGAGAATCGCACCTTTGAAGGTGCTGCAAACATTTAGAGCTTAGAATCTAAATTGTGGTAGTCACATTTTATAAAGACAAAAACCTTGCATCCATCTGATGCGTTTCCTGTTTGCAATCGGAATGCCCCTAGTTCAGGGGTATAAAGTTGCAGTTTGGGTGCGACATGCAGGACAATATGGCATGTACTCGTAGTTAAATTTGGCGAGAAATGTAGGAAAGAATTATTCGTTTATTTGTTCTTTGGAGCAGAATTACATTTTTTAAAATGAATCATTACAAAAAAGTATTCTTTCTGTGGTGTATTTAACTGCAACAGCTTAAGACTAATAACTGTAACTGAACAAAAGCATTTTGTATATAAAAATGTCATGCCAACTGTTAGAATGTACATATAAGGAATCTGTAGATGTTAGTGTATTGTACTGTGCCATGACTATCATGATTAAACTAACTTCAAAAGTAAATATGTAGCTGATTATTTTGAAACCCATAAACATAACAGTTGGCAACGAGGATGGGGATCCGTCGTGGGGATCAAGTGCAGGAGAATATCATCTCAATTATTCACCAGAGATTTCCATCAGCAGAGGGTTTGAGAAAACAACCTAAATATTCAGCAGAAACAGTGGAAGATATTTCTAAAGATCTGAACAAGGAATTGGGTTCATCTTCCATACCAGAAATGCCAACAACTGATGTTGTGGTTCCAGATGTGTCACCTTCAGCCAAAGAGACTGACTCTGAGACAAGGAGTCTACCAGTTCCAGAGAGGCCATTTCCTAGGCGTTCTGGGAGAATCAGGCGACCTCCCAAGAGACTTCCAGACAACCATTCCAAATAGGAAAAAAATATCAATTGGTACCTGTACAACACCGACAGCAAAAAGCAAAATTGATCTGTTTGATTTCTTGAGAAAGAATGTCCCACCAAATTTTTAATGCAATGTTCTTAAATAAGTGGATTTCCCAGAGCAATGGGCCCTGACCGGGCCATTTAAAAATACTCTGTGGGCCGAAGGTTGAGTATCACTGATCTAGTGTGAATATATACGAGAACAATGAACAACTCCACATACCTTATGCAACTTCTGACATTTCTTATATTTTTGGAATATTTCACTTTAATTTTGATTTGCATACATATTATATTTTCAACAACTGAACACATCTGTAATGATTATTACACAAAAAATGTTTATATATATGCAAATATAGAAGTTAAACCTTTGCAAAAATGTGCTTTAATATTTTCTTAACACTCAACTGAAGTTAATGGGAAATTTATACATTTTTTGGTTCAAAAGTGTATAAATTACATTTGTTTTGATATCTTATACATTAAAATTCGTAGGTAAAGAAACGTATCTATGTAGGGATGTATATAGCCCAATTTTCTCTAGAACCATAAGACGCAGAAACTAGCTGAAGGTATCAAAATTTCGAGAAGGATCTGAGGAATTAGTTTTGACTATTTATATTCCGATATTCCAATTAGTTAAAAAGATATTAATTAAAAACCTTAAAATGCATCGTGGTGCCATCTGCAGAGAAGATCGGGAAAAAATTCTGTTTTTACACAAAACAACGAAACTTTGCATATAAATAAATTTATTTAAAAATTAATATGATAAAATTATACATATCTTTCTTTCAATTTAATTATTTTACAATTTTTTTAAATAAAAAAATGAGTCGAAATCGGTTCCTTTTTTTGAATACGAATTATAAGTTCTTCCGCTTAAACTTTCTTTCGCGTTAATGAAAAATTATTTCCATGCATAAACTATTCTTTAAAAAAAAAATATACTTTTGCGTTTCCGGTGGCTGCAAAATTAACGAAAAAAATTGCCTAAAATGTCAGTAATAATTAATTCTAATTACATTCTTTATTTTTGTTTCATACTTTTTGATTACAAAAGCAATCGTTTCAATAGCTATCTGTAAATTTTTCTTTTATTAATTACTTACAGAAATTTGATTTTAATAAATGTTTTTTTGAAAGGATTATTTCTATTATTTCATTACCAAAGGAATTCTTTGTTAATTAAAAAGTACATCGTCTTTTATTTATATGAAGTTTGAAAGCATTAACTTAAAAATGAAGCCCGAAAAAAATCTTTTACTTTAATGAATAACGAAATGGGATATTGAAAAAAAATCTATCTTTATTTTAAAGCTCAATTCAATGTTCTTCCCCTACATAACTGTAGTTTGGTTGGTTAACCCGCTGCTTTATAAACGGCAGTTCCCGGGTTCGAAACTAAAGAGGAACAAAATTTCAATTTCGCATTACACTACTTTTTAAAGATTAATATTTTTTTACTGGAATGAAAAAGGTTAAAATTAAAAGGAAATAAATTAATTCTTTGTTAATTAAAAAATACATCGTCTATTATTTTGGATCAATATACATTTTAGAGACATTTTAAGTTAACTATATGTAATGATTGATTGATTCATGAAAATCTGAAATCTATTTTATTATTTTAGATTCTTAGAAACTAACTATTATTAAAAAAAATGATGAACGTTTTTTGTTTTACTCTTAGCACCAGAATCGCATGAATAATTTTTTAATTCTTACGCAATATATATTTTTTTTATAAGTCATACATAGAAATTTGAAACTATCTTATCTGTGAGAAGGAGGGGAAGATAGAACAATAATTTTACACTAAAAGAACCGTGTTCGGGCTATAGAGAGGGGAAAGAAACCTGTCTTAAATCAAAATTAAGTAGAATAGAACAAATTTCGAAAAAGTGAAATTTTTTTACATAATTTTAGAAATCACTCACATTGTGCGTGTACAAACACACACACAGAAATGCTGGTGTCATGAGGAAAAGAGAAAGCCCGAGTAACGCTGGGCTAGGTGGTGGAGGGGGGATGGAAGTCGTTTTGAAAATGAGTATTAGAAGTTCTGATTTTGCGAAAGAAAGGGACAATTTATAAAAGTAGAGATAGCCCGTGCAACGCCGGGCCATGCAGCTAGTATACTATTAAATTTGTGGAATGCTCATCTTTTTTTCTTAAAAAGTAAAAATTACTCATATATATCATTTTCCTCAATAAATTAGTGTTATTTTATTTCTTTTAAATTCTTACAGCAATAAAAGCTTATATAAACATCACCTTTTTTTAAATATTCAATCTGTCATTGTGTTTATAACTTATTTGTTGCATTTTTTTGTCCATTTAGGATGGCAATTCTGCTCTCTTCTATGCTGCCTATAATAATCATGTTGGATGTGTGAAAAATTTGTTAAAGGGTGGTGCCAATTTCACAAATTGCAATGAATGTGGAGAAAACCTTTATGATATTTTCCGCCAGAGAAGGTCTTTTGGTGGTATGCTCAATTATTTAGATTTTGTAACTATAGGCGATTAGTTTTATTACACAATATTTGGAAAAATTTCAGCTAAGCCAACAAATTTCGTCTTTTTTTTATACCTAACACCGTTTTGAAATAATGTAAAGATGTGATCTTCAAACTTTTTCAAATAACAGAACCCTTGGAACTATAAGGTGCTTTCTGGGAGTCCCATTCCACACACACATTTAAAAGAATATATCTTATAAAATAATACTTAAAGTAGATCAATATGCTGTGTGTGTGTGTGTGTGTGTGTGTGTAGATACTTTATGTAAAGACAATTAAAAAAAGTATTGTTTTTGTTATTAAAAATTTTTAATATGATTTACTCGCACACTAATAACATTAATTTGTGATCCAAGTGTCACCTACCCTTGCATTATGTTAAGTAACTAGAATATGTGCTTTCATTTTTTTTACTCAGACTGTCGAAATCTAGGTCTGTTGAAATTACCTGCAGTCGTATTTAATCTGCATTTAATTTGTTTTTATATTTATTTTTGTAGCCACTCACGTTGAGAAATACTTTTCACATGTTCTGAATAACATTAAAAGGATTATAACTGTGTGAGAAATCCTGTGTATTTTGCACAAATTGGCAGCCTAAAATTTAGGAGCTGTTCTGTGTTTAATGTCGAATTTGTTGATATGTCTATAAGTTGTCCCATAAGTGTAGAGTTCCTTACAACCCACTCGATAGTATGAAAGTGTGATGATCTCCTTGGACCTCACTTTGAGAACGAGAATAAATAGGAGTCAGATAAGAACCAGTAGCCATTTTTATAAACAACTTTCTTTATTTGGTTATCTTATCCAAATAGAATCAAAGACTTATTAACAAATATATCTAACTAGTATTATGAAGTTTTAAAGGTAATATCCTTTAAATTAACTTAAATAATTAATGATCCAATTAATTAACAATTAGAATATCGATCACGCAGAGATTACCACGATAAGAGATCCCAGAATTATATTCAATGTTCTTATTGAACATTTAATTTAAATTTCACTCGTAATAATCAGTTTTAATGAGACTTTAATTAATATTTACCACACTGCAATTCAGCTCAGCTTTTCTCTGAGATTAAATTATCCAACAAGAAATCTTCAATTTAACTTCACCATAACTTTCTGCTTCAATCTCTCTCTCCTACTGCTCTAACTTTACTATACCGTTTGACTTAAATACTTTATCTAATCTGCATATATAACAAGGAATCCTGTCATCTTTTTGGAGTTGATTGGAAATAGGTAGGGAATTAAATTTCCCTAAAAAGGACGACTCAGAAGGTTAGTGATAAAGTTCCGTATAGATTTGTCACAACCCCTTCAAAAAGAAAACGGGATTTATTCGAAGGACTCATATGTCCTGAAAATAAATTGCGTAATTCCTATCTTTGTCTTATAGTTCCGACGACTTTAACTTCTAACAGTATATTACGGAAACTCATTCCTTAAGGAAAAAGGACAAATAAAATTACGATTTATAATTAATTGCTAAACCTCATAACACTTCACAAGTTTAAATTAATCCCTGCACTCTATCCATTCGGCTACGGAGGCGTGGGAAAAACCACCCTAGTGGTGGTAAAAAACCAGCCCCATAGAGTTTACTTAATCACTATACATAAACTAGTTGAATCTTCTTTGGCACTGGAACATCGAGGACTTCAGGGTCAGCTTCCCTGAAAGATTAATTTCCATTTGAGTGGTAGGTAAAAGCAGACATGAATTTATACACTTGTTACATGAATTTTATATACAATATATATCTGGTTCCTTTGCCTTCTCATTCGAAAAACTTTATGCGCTAGTTAGTGTTAATGGTTAATCCTATCTAACTTCGCCGCGCTCCAAGTCACCAGATTTGAAACAAAATATACACATATATATACACATCATACAATAATAATCATTTCACAATAAACAAATAACACAAACAACCAAATGAATTGTCGCATCTTAGCAAAGTCATACATCGAAGTAAACAAATGCAAAATTTACAGATGTTTTCTCCAAAATACAAAAAATTAACACAAAAGCTGTTTTTTTCTGCTATAGAAAAAAACACACACAATGCAGTGTCCACTTTTGCCAGTCTTCTTAATTTTAGAGTCCGCCCGTGACTTGCTTCAATTGCAAAAATTCTTCACTTGTTCGTACCGCGAAGATAAAGAAACAATACAACCTGGTTTTTGTCTGTTAAATCCTCCTATGTACCGGATCTCCATCCAACGCTTCCATACTGAGGCTTCTTCTCCTTATTCTGTTGTGAGGGATGCCGTTGATTTCGATGTTTCTCTGCTCCTCAGGAATTCCGTCGCTTTCCTTTACGCGGCTCCGTAGATAGTATGGGCAAGGCTTCCTTGTATCGGCTTGATTCGACCGGACTGGTCTCTCCGCTTGTTTGTTGCGTCTTCTCGTTGTCGCTCTGGTCTGGCGGGTTTGGTTATCACGTCCACTATCTTCCGTTCGGGATCCGACTGTAGTCGAAGCACTCCTTCTGCGATCAGGCAACCTTGATGGACCTGCAATGGACTCTACTCCTGCTGAAGAGGTATTAGGTCTCTTAAATTTGTAAGTCCTGGACGATATCGAGGATGGGATCGACCTCTTGACACCCTGCCTTTGCTCAGGAGCGCGTCTTTTCCGGTCCTGGTGCTCAGACCCTTGTAATGATCTCTTCCTGCACATCTTCGACCGTTTTAAAACTTGATCCTTCGACTCATACTGACTTAGTTTTCGTTTGTTTCTGGGGATCTCCCGTGCGGTGTTACCCTGCCGTGATCTACACCCCTCACTTTCCTGACTAGAGGTTTTCCTATGCTCTTTAAACTGCCCTTGATTCGATCTATTCGACCCATGACTAACTTCTTGTTCGTCATACAGAGTTTCTACCGGACTATCCGAACTAATCGTGTCTGTCTGACGAGGTCGGTACACTCGAACCTGATCAATATTAACAGTGATTTTTCTTCCGCTTTTCCAAATAATTAAATTATTGTTGTTGACTTCCAAAACTCTATAGGGACCTTCAAACTTAGGCATAAATTTTCCAACCTGTTTTCTACCCGCAGCACTTAAGAAATGTGTTTGAAGTAAAACTAAATCGTTCACTTTGATGTGAACATCCCTCCTTCTGCGATTGTAATATTTTTCCCAAGACTTATGCTTTTTTCGCATATTTCGTCTTGCCTCATCGAATAATCTTTCGATGTTCCTACCAACATATTTCGTATCCTCTGTAACATTTATGAGCTTGCTAAACGGAGTTATGATTTTCCTCCCCAAAAACAACTCAGCCGGAGTTTTATTTGTTGTCTCATTTACCGCCGTGCGTAGTGCGAAAGCGAACTCGTGTAGAAATTGGTCCCAGTTTTCATGATTTTCTTCAACAAAAGAAGCTATCATTTGAACTAAATTTCTATTCACTCTCTCCGTGAGATTAGCCTGCTGTCGGTACGTTACCGTTTTCATATGTTTGATGTCCAACCTGTGACTGAGATGTTCAAACACGTCAGAAATAAATTGGGGGCCGTTATCACTTATCAAAGAAATCGGAGCTCCGTAACGCGCTATATAGTTATCAAAAAAAGCATTAGCTATTGCCTGGGTTGAAGCTTTACGAAGAGGAATCAGCTCACACCACTTAGTGAAGTGGTCAGATATAACTAATATGAATTTATACCTCTTGGGTCGGGATGCGGGGTAGGGGCCTAATAAGTCTAGCGTTACAATTTCATTTGGATATTTTGAAACTATAGGCATTAAACGACCAGCTGGTAGCGCGTTTTTATAATTAAACTTTTGACACCGGTCACAGGTTGAAACACATTAAAATATATATTTTCTCATAAATGGAAAATAGCACGTGTCACGAAGTTTAAGATATGTCTTCCTCTTTCCGAGATGTCCTGCCAGTGGCAGATCATGAAATTCTTTCATATATATCTTTTCGAAGAGAACCAGGAATATAAACTCTTAGTTCTCCCAGAGTAGAAAAATACTTCGCGTAAAAGAGGAGACCATTTATTAACTTGAAGTCCTGGGACCAACTCTCGCATACCGTCGCATTAACAGAACCGTCATCAGGGTTTTCTAAGTATCGATAAATATGTCCTAATTCAGGATCTTTCCTTTGTTCCTTAATGAATTGTTCACGTGAATTTATTGCGAGGGCTCTTAAGAGCTGCGCACGAAATTTGTGACCCCTCGACACTGTCTACTGGATTTCTCGATAAAAGATCTGCGACCACGTTTTGAACACCAGGCCTGTGCTCCCATTCTATGTTAAACTCTGACAATTTCAATGCCCATCGGATCATCCTACTTGACAAATTCTTACCATTGGTTAACTTTGTTAACGCTGCGTGATGTGTGATCACTTTCACAGGTAGGGGTCCAAAATAAGTTTTAAACTTATTTAGAGCCCATATTACCGCCAAACATTCTCTTTTAGTAACCGTATAATTACGTTCTGCTTTATTAAGGGTTCGAGACGCGAAAGCAATAGGTTTTTGATTTTGTTGAAGCACAGCACCAATTCCGACCCCACTAGCATCAGTGAATAAATTGAACTGTTCAGAAAAATTTGGTAATTGTAAAATTGGTGCCTCCGTTAGTGTGCGTTTGATCTGATCAAAAGAATCCTGTGCTTCTCTAGCCCCCTTTTTCTTTAATTGGTACAATGGTTCGCATATATCTGCGTATCGCGGGATAAATTTTTGGTACCAACCCGTCATCCCTAAAAATTTTGACTCTTCTCGATTATTTTTGGGAGGTTTCATTTCCGTAATTGCCCTAATTTTATTACTGTCAGTTTCGATTCCTTCTCAGGCCTAATCAGGCCTAAATATTTGAGTTTGTCACGGGCGAAGTGACATTTTTCCCTTATTTAACCTTAGCCCTGCGTCTCGCAATAAAGTAAAAACCTGAGTTAAATGATCTAGATGGTCTTTAAACGATGGTGATGTTATAATAACATCATCCATATAAACCAACACGAAACGCCCAATAACAGGTTTGAGAATGATGTCGATGGCCCGTTGGAAATTAGGTGCCGCCCCAGAAAGACCAAAAGGCATGCGTAGGAACGCAAAAGTGCCATTGCGAGTGATAAACGCGGTTTTTTTCTATATCCTTTGGACTAATCGCCAATTGAAAATAGCCACTTCTGAGATCTAGAGTGGACATAACGTTGGTGTGAGGAATATTGGTGAGTAAGTCATCAGTCACCAGGGTAATGGATATCGAGGATATTTGGTAATTCCATTTAATTTGCGATAATCGATCGCGAAACGATACGCCTCGGGAGAATCTGGAGGAAGGTCATTTTTCTTTCGTGTTAGAACGACTGGAGATGCATAAGGCGAATTAATAGGACGAATTGTACCATCCCGTAACATCTTATCGATGTGATTGATAATCAATAATGCCTTGCTTGACCCGGTCGTACCTGTATGGTCTCGACACTACCGGTCCCTTGTCTCCAGTATCTATCTCGTGATATAGAACATGCGTTAATTCGGGTTGATCGGAAAATAACCCCTTAAAATTATTAAATAAAGCTTTTAATTGCCTCTGTTGCTCGTCACCAAGTTTTGATTCTGTGAGATCAATATCAACCGGTTTCTCTTCGGCAATTGTTTGATCAGATTGTCGGGAATGATCAAGGATTTCTGATCAAAATCCAATGTCAGTCGTGACGCCTTCATAAAATCAATTCCCAAGATACATTTGTATTGCATGTTGTCTAGAATATGGAATTCCCAGGGTTTCTGAAATTCCCTGATCCTATATATATATAATCTGCAACTCTACCCGACCTAAATGACTGCATGGGGCTCCTTGTGCTGTCACGACTTTTGTCTTTTGACGAGGTCGGTATGAAAAATAGTTGCGGTATACCTCCTCTGAAATAAAAGATTTCTCCGCTCCCGGGTCCCATAGGGCTGTAATAAAGGTTTCATTTAATAGAATAGGGACATACGGTAATTCGACTGGGGTCATTCTTATAGAGGATACTTTGATAGGCCGATGATCCGAAACTGGAGGATTTTCCGTACCCCGCGATCGATTACCCCCATATTCACATCGATCGCTTAAAAGTTTAAATTTCTACTTCGTTCATTTTGACCTCGAAATGAACTATTTCTCGACCCACTTTGTCGACCGCCCTGATTGTGGAATCGCTGATCCGATTGTCCACCTTGGCGTCTACCCTCGAATCTGCGATTATTTGCGAAACCTTGGTTTTCGAATCGATTAAATTCTCCTTGTGGTCGGCTATTATTGGCGTATCTCGCAATATTTCCGTTTTCCCTCCAATTTTCTTGTCTATGCCGGGTATTAAAACGATTGCCTTTATTAGGGCCTGAACTTCTAAATCCCTCACTCGAACCTCTGATCTGTCTACGCATAAAACGTTCTTCGTATTTATCAACGATTTGTAGGAGATTGGCAGTATTTCGTGGATGTCTAACTTCGACATAATCCAAAATTTGAGGTTCTAATCGACTAACGACGTGATCAATTAATTTTTCCTCCGACATTTCTAGCTTAAGGACCTTATGAATTTTCAATAATTCATAAATAAAGTCCGAAGGTTGTTGATCTCGTCTTTGTGATGAGGAATAAAATTGCGTTTCTAGTTCCGACCTGTTTCTGACCACGGGGAATTGTTCCGACAATGCCTGTTTTAAGTGCGCGTAGTCTGTTGTCTTATCTTCAATGACCCTATACCCAAGAACTTCGAACCAGTCGAGTGCCCGTCCTTTGAGATGACCCTTCAAGTAAGCACACGTTAGTTGTGCTGGTATCTCATAATACGCGAGATTATGATCAATATTCTCCAAATAATTATCTATGTTCTCAACCCCCGAAAAATATTGTTCCGGAATTATTCTAAAACTGGATCAGACTCTATTCTCGGGATTTATTCGTTGGGCGCCATTGTGGTGAATTACCATTGTGAAGAAAAATGTTTTAATATTCTTTCATTATACTATAATAAGAGTTTTAAAAGTTTTACAAAATATAAGTATATATTATGTATAAATAAAATTTTTTTTTTTTTTTTTTTTTTTTTTTTAATGATTGAGATGAGTTTTAGGTACTAGTTGTTATACAAAGCTGGTAGAGATTGAGATTTCATTTTGCATACAGATTTATGTGCTTTTCGATTTTTGTTGTGACTTCATGGAAACACTGGGTTTGCCTTGTGAAACTCCTGAGTTACATGGAACACAGTTTGAAGACCACTGGTGTAAAGAAACTGTTTCCTTGATTAAAAGTACTCTATTGGGGAACAAAGAAATGTAATAATCTCAAAATACAAATCTTTATTTTATATGATTAAAAGAGAAATGTTTTATTGTTCTAAGTAGTAATATTCAAATTTTGCTGTAATTTAGGATTAACTATTAAATATAGTGTATTTAAAAAAAATAGGCTTTGTATATTCTGAAACATATTTTTGTAGAAGCAAAAATGATGTCGATTCTACCTACATGCGAAAGTTTTACCTTTCCTTCTCTTTATCTGGATTTTGTGTAAGAATACAGAAATATCTGTTTTGAAACTCAAATTCCTGTTTGGTAATTTTTTTTGTACTATGCAAGATTACTAATAGTAGATTTTTATATATCTGATATACAAAGGGGGTTATCTTTCCTTCTCTTTATCTGTATATTGTGTAAGAATACGGAAAATAATTGTTTTGGAACTCAAACTCCTGTTTTATATTTATTTTTTTTGTGTGTGCTACGTAAGATTGCTAATAGTAGATTTTTATGTATCTGATATACAAAGGGTTTATCTTAAATGATTTCTGAAAACTTAATCAAAGTAGAATATTATAAGATACAGTGCAGAAAATGCTTAGTTTCATAGATAACTTTTCCCTCTTCATGTATAAATTGAACAGAAAGAATGAAATTCAATTTTTAAACTTGAATACCTTTTTTGTTATCCCATTTGAAAAGTTTACTTTTCCTTATGTTTGTAAAGTTGTTATAACATATTCACTTATTTTGACATATCTTACTTAAATTCATTCTTTTTACATTAGAAATAAAAATGTATTCCTCTTTCCTCCTTACATTTGAACAGTTTCAGTAACTAGAATCTGAGGGTTGTGTTGCCCTTTAATGTGGTGCCTCTAGGGGCTCTCCTCTTTCTAGAATTTTTTTCTAATAGAAGATGAAAGGGAAACTCAGAACTTTCCCCTACCAATACAGATTTATGCTTTTGCAAATTAGTTTTTTCTACTAATATATTTCTTCAGATTAACATCTTTCAATTTCTGGAATGCGCAGCAATAAAAATTCATAAAAAAATTGAATAATTATAAAAATAAATTTTATTACTAATTGAACAATTGTTATTTGCTGAAAATCTTCATGCATTTGTTTTCCCAAATTTATTCCTTTTAAATTAATTACTCATTTTGATGAAAATGCTATGTGTAACTCGAAACAGAAATCCCCAGTTCTTACTGCAATTATTTTCTTCAAGTGTTGGACAGACTTGTATTAACCACGTTCAATTCAACTGTCAAAAATTGTTTAAATATGTCAGGGAATGAAGAGTTTGTAAGGTATGAAGCAATGAAGTTAGTTGAAGAATCTGTGGACTACCTCCAGACCATAATGCTGAATCGTTAGAAGTGATCAATAGTTCTTTATATATGAATGGATAGCTGGATATGCCTTAATTCTTCCAAGTCTTTCTCCCCTGCATAAAACATCTAGAAACGAGATTCTACTGACTAAACTTCTTACCAAGCATTCATTGATGATGTTAGCCTACTCAGACAAGGCACCTATTCCAGTTTGTGAACTGAATGAATTTTTGAGTTAGTCATCAGCAGTAGCGCTCACAAAAATTTCTTGGGGGTGGGGGGCAGCGTCGAAAGTCCACTATTCTTGTATCAAGCTCCAATACGCCGCCCAGCATATTCTTTTGATTTTGTCGATTTTCGGGAACAAAAAGCAGTTAAAAATTAGTTATTGGGTGAATAATTAGCATTAATTAATAAAATTAATTATTAATAACAAATACTTAATTAAATTTTCCCTACTATGTACATAGGATTATAATCAATTGAAAAAATCGAGGGCTTTGGCGGGTTCTTACCCCAGGGCTCCCCCTTGTGTGTGTGGCCGCGGTAGCCGAGTGGTATGGGTATCGGACCGTGGCTTACTTTGTCACGGGTTCGAGCCCAGTACCACTAAAGACCCGCCGTGTAGGGCAGCGATGCACGTTAAATCTGTCGAGAGCTGAAACGTCCTCCCGTTGGTGTGGTGTGGTAGTTAGAGAGGGGGTGCCAGCTCAGGTGTCGTCCACGTCACTTGACCATGGTTCAAAATTACGTGGTCCGTCGCCAAAAGCCCTCGTGTTGCTGAACAGTGCGACGTTAATATTAAATCAATCAAATCAATCAATCCCCCCTTGTGTGTGCCACTGGTCATCAGTTTTTATTGTGAATCCCTTAAAACTCCTATATTGATATAAATGATCGATAATCTTCTTACAAATGTGTATTGAAACTCAAACAATGAATCTTAATGTAACTTGATACAATGTTTTCTTATTTTGTTCATTCTTACTATTCAACACCAATCATGTTCATCATTAAAAGTTCCACAACATTTTCTGTGTATAGAAGCTTTTATCTGAATTTTTGTAATGGTTATAAACTCTTGAAGTGGATGTGCGTAAAATCCAAATTCTTTTATCTGGCTATGAAATAGACTCATTTAATTCAGAAGCGCTCTAACAGAGGTGAACTACCAAACAATTGGCAATTCATCTAAATCATAATTATCTTTACTTGCTTAAAATATCTCAGAAAACTTCCATTGATATTTATCTTTTTAAATATGTACATGAAACTTTGCATAGGTATATTTAGTACAAATTTATAAGCACCAATTTTTTTTACACCTCCTTATATTTTTTAAGTTATGAGTTTTTTGTTTTACATCTAAGTTTAATGTACTATTATAGGAGCTATACTTATTTCATATTCATTATTGTACATTTTATGTAGTTCTGTATTATCTTGTTAACTGTGTAAAATATAATTTTTTCTTTATGTACAAAAATGCAAGAAGTTGATTATTTCAAGGTTACACTGTCCTTCAAAAGTTACGATGGGAACAGTTAACACTGATTTAAATTTACACTAGTATTTCCTATGCAATGATTTATATTTTGCCAAAGTTGTTCATTCCATTTTGCGTCAAGAAATAAAACATGATATTCAAAGAAAATGTAATTAGTGAGGTATGGAATTTGTGTTTTTGTGGTAAATAGATTAGAAGACTGTAAGAGGCCCGTGCCTCTCTTGCAAGCACTTAGATGTGTGGAGGGAAGGGAAGAAACACTCGACATGATTCAAATCTAATCTATTTATTTCAACACTAAGAACAGACACAATTTAAACTAATAATCTTAAGAGAATGCCTCAGTAAAAATCGTGAAAGCGGAACAATGACAGTAACATGTGATTAGTTGTCTAACAAACTGGATCCTTCTTTTAATCTAATTTTAATTCAATCTTAGTGAACAATTGTCACTCTTAAGGTTTCCTTCTAATAATAATCAAAGCTCTATAATTCAAATATTATACCTTTAATAACAATCTCACTTGTCTAGAGTATATCTCCGCTCCTTCTCCTTCTAAAGCTAGAAAACCTCACCGATTTATAATACCGTATTTTCCTGTATATAATCCGCAGAGGCATATTATCTGCAAAGCTTTTTTTTTTAGTAAAAAAAAACCGTATAATCCGCAGCAGTTTTTACGGCGAATAATCCAAAATATAAACTACCAATAATGAGTGTCATAAGATAAAAAGTACACAATCTAATTGAAAATAGAAGTAAGAAATTGTACAGAAAAAAAATTATGAATAGTCTTTTTAAATATGTATGATATTTTTTATGATAATCTCAATAAACCAAAAAATAATTCTTTGCTACTGCCATCTATGTTTTGAGTTAAAGGGACATGGTACGATTTATGCACAAATTTTTGATTTAGGGATTTAAAAATAAAATTTTGGTTGCCTCCTATGTGCGTTTACTATGTTAAACAGATTTTGTGCTCAAAATTTCATAAAAAGCTAGCCATATAATTTTTTTAGGAAAAAACTTAAAATTTGTGAAGTGATTTTAAAAGGCTGCTACTCCTACAAAAATTTACGTACACACATGAAATTTGATTTACAAGTATGTCAAACTATATGTAACAAAAAATGGTATGGGTTTTGCGATAGCATGATTGGTATTTGTACAATTCCTCTTTTTATGAATGCTTATTGAAAATTCCTTAAAAAATGGTATAAATTCTGAGTTCAATTATTTTTTAAAAAATAAGTATTGCTTTGATTCAAAAATGCATACCAACTGTTGTTAAGTGTACTATTGGCAATGAGGAAAAAAAATTCAAAGCATTAGGCACAATAGAAAAAAAAGCCTTAGCATTTTAAATGAAGACAAATTAGTTATTTTATCTTTCTGAGATAAGTAAGCTTAAAGTTTTGATTTGCCATAGGGATGTGAATATAAACGAATGTAAAAGCTATCATAATTCTGCGTTTTTTAAGTTTAGAGCTTTCAAATTTTGTGTGTTGACAGAAAATTATACAAAAAATAATTTAGGCTAAAAAAATTAAATTTGATTTTTTGACCAATTTTTGTCAATTGAATCGTACTGTGTGTGTGTGTGTCCCCTTGAACAAAACCTTCCACACGGAAAAAATCTTTTTTTTTTAAATTTAGCAAGTTAACAGCAAAAAAAGTAAGATCAAGACTGTTTTCCCACCATCGCTTTCTTTTAAAATCCTTTAATTTACTACTTCCTCTGATTCTGGTCAGTGAGGTTTTCCACGACGATCAGCACTTTAACGTTGATCACAATTTACGAAGTTGGTCTTGTTTTTTCTCCACAAACGAATATTCAATTCGTCAACGTTGAAAAACCTTGCAGCTTCCCAATTTCGGTATCCTTCTCTATAACTTTTAACTTGAAGTTTTCAGTGTAACTTAACGCTTTCGCTTCAACATGATGAAAACTTTCAAAGGACGTAATAGCTCTAATCAAGAGAAAATTGAAAATGGCGCCAGTGACTAATAACTATTTTCCTTTTGAGGAATCGAAATCGTTTTTGAATGTAATTGGACAAAAACTAGTTATGGCTGGAATATGTCATCTGAGTCATGAAAGCGCCATCTAGTATATATTTTATAAAACATAAACGGCATTTCTTTCAAAACTTTATTGTTAGCTTTTCTGATGGACAATGTTTTTTCTCAGATAATCTGCTGCGGCGTATAATACGCACAACAAAATTTGAAACTTTTTTAACACATAATCCATGGATTATGTACAGGAAAATACGGTAGGTTAATTTGCATATAACAATTTTCTTACAAAGGGCTGTTTGTGAATAATGCGAATTGATAGCGCAAAGATTTCCCAAGAGGATTAGTTAGTAGTCGCGTATAGATCAGTCACAACTGGTTTTATTAAATTGATTTCTCCTTCCAGCTGAAACACTTTGTCAGTCTTGTCTTTCCATGCTATCTATTGAATTGTGAATTGTTTCAGTGTGAGAAAAACCACATTCATAATTATCTTCTGTGGAATATTTTGAAGAATTTTTTAAGTCTACACCAGACCTAGGCATGACCCCTATCAGTCTTGATGGGCAGCCTAATACAATTCAGAAAGGTAATTAAAATTATAATAATATTTAACAGTATTAGCCGCTGCTATGCCAGCAAGTCCAGAAAAAAAAAAACCAAAATGATCTCTGCAAGTCTTTAGATTTTCCTAAAGGTTACATTGAGGAATCTACTAAACAAAATTTGTACAGGTTTTTCGTGATGCAATTGTGTGCAATTTTAATTCTTAAGTTTGGAACAATGACGGGTCTAAGCAGATCATAAGGAGTAAGATTTTTTATTAAGGAAATCCAAATCCCCCCCCAGACTCCCGAATCCTCTCCTGAAAAAGTCTTAAATCTAGCTTTGATGATTCTAGCACATTGGAGGTCAGGTTAGGGAATGTCAGAGCTCAGTAATGTCAAGTTTAAATTATAATTTGCTGAGTTCACATATGTCGTAGAAACACACCAGCTTTAAGCAGGAGCTGTGTGTGTGTTAGATGAAGAAATATCAGAAACAAAGAGTTCATTTGTCACATATAAGAAGGTAGGTAGGGATTTTAACCTATGATCTACAGCAGAGGTTCCCAAACCTTTTTGTCCCATAGACCCCTTGCCATGTTTTCTGGTTTGTGGTAGATCCCAGCTTACCTAATATTGATTTTTTATGAATTTATCAACTTGAATGTCTTTTGGACAGCTGGTATAGAACAACTTTAAAAGATTTTAATTTCTAACTGTAGTGAAGTTAAGTGATTAAAATTTAAGAAACACATGTTAATTAGTTGATAAAAATTTAATTAGTATATAATATAATTGAACAGCAAACAAATGCTTTGATTGGGAGGAATGAATCAGGTGCTTCAGTAACAAATTTTCAACATTTGGTACCAATCTTGTCAGGTGAGTAGTGTTCAATCTTGTTTATCTCAATTTTTTTTAGATTGGCAACCACGCTGAAAGGCTTTCTCATTAGGAAAAGCAATTAAAAACTTTCTCAAAATATTTCATAGTTCGGGATAAATAACAGGTATAGCACAGGATCAGTGGCGTAACGGAAAATATTCCCCCCCGCAAGGTCAGATCTTGGGCCACAAGCCGGATATATATGTATATAAAGAATTGCAAAACCATAACATAATGTACCATTACACATCATGTAAAAATATTTAAATATTAAACTCCTAACTGAATATAAAATCAACCTGTGTCTGAGTAAACAAAGTAAATAACGTTTAACATTAGAGAGTATTTATAGTATTTAAAAAATGGAAGAATCTAACAACAGTCGACTGATAAGCTGATAACTTAAATAAAAACGATACACTAAGAAAAACACAAACACTGTAAAATAATATTTTCGATTTCAGATCCTTATGATAGAAAAAAGGTATCACTTACCAAATTCTTCAATTATAAATCCCGGGATGAGCTTGACCTTAAGTTCGATTTAATTCTAGCATAAACTGTCAAAAAGTCAAAGACATAACTATAGTTACTAATAAGAAAGCATGGGCACAAAAAAAGAATGCGCTCGCAGTACCACTCAGGTTGAACTACAAAAGTAACTAGTTCGTTGGATTGTTCGCGGCACACAATACTAGCTAATATACAGCACTACACTCAAGAAGTAAATCACAAAAAAAGTGATTGACGTCTTGCATTTTTCTTAGCAAAGTCGGTTATTAATTCATACAATTCAATTTTTCTTCCTTGTTGTTAAAAATAGGAGAGCCTCTCTTCTGACATCGTACAACGTAGATAATTTTTTATTAATTTTAATTTAGAAAATGACCTTTCTGCCATTGCAGAAATAACTGGAAGAGTCAAAAACAATAAAACTGCAATAAACTACTTGGCGCAGCAAACTTATTTTGAATCATCAAAAAATTACCTAAATCTTTTATCGAATTTAGCTTAATTAAATTTTCACTAAAAACTGCTTTTAGAGACATAATTTGATTTGGAAATTCACTAGATACGTCGAGGCTATATACTTTTTGAAGATTACTGGCTTCATTATATAAGAGATCATTTGTAGGGCTTACAATATTTTTGGGAGAACGAAAACTGAATGATTTGTAAATGCCATTCATACTCTTAAAGCGATTTTTATAATTGAGTAGTAATAACATCAGCATTGACCTTAAAAACATCCACCCCAAACAATCGTTCTCTGTCTTGCAGTTTTTCATCAGCATTGAAATCATCAAAAAACTGTAACTTTTCTATGTCTCTTTTTATCAAACTCCGGGGTGATACCCCATTTTTTAGCCAAACCAATAGCTTCTTTATATTAGCAAAATTGTTACGAAGATTCTCGACAGACGTTAAGCTAGAATTTATCATGGTCTTAGCGTTTTCCAAATCTATTTTTGGTGATTGTAATGCTTTTGAAGTTCAATTTATACTTTGTAAAATTTGACATTGGAAAATTAGCAAAAAAACAAGTTGAAACTTTTCCATATGTTTTTTAATCGCTAAAGCTTCCTGTTTCTCTTCTTGCTTAGTACTGATTAGTAAAATATTTGAAAGTACTTTTAAAATCAAAATGTAATTGTAGCGAATTGATATTACAGAGTCAAATCGAGATGACCACCTTGTCGTGCATAATGATTTAATAGTCCGCTGGATGTTCTCGTTATTCTGCACAATTTTCAGATCACCACCTTTTAATGCTGAGCCCAAAAAATGTGTAAATTTTTTGACAAAGGTCATAAAATTCTTACATGAGGCACGTTATTACATGCATCATTTAGAACAAGATTGCGGTTGCGTGTTGAACAGTGAACGTAATTTGCTCTTGGTTGTTTGTCCTTAATTAATTTCTCTAATCCCCCATGCGCTCCTCTCAAGTTGGCTTCTTCATCATATCCTTGTCCTCTACACTTCTCCAAATTAATGTCCTGTGTATTTAGAAAATTTAACACACCACTTTCTAAACTTTTTGCAGTCTGATTTGCCACCTCAATAAAGCCTAAGAACGTTTCGTTTTAATTTCGATATTTTCTGGCTCATTATTATCATTAACATCAGTTGTTATAAACCTTATTATAATACTTAATTGGTCTTTTTTGAAATATCCTGTGTCGTGTCCAGAATAATAGAGGAAAAAGAACATTTCCTTATATTTAATATAATTTCTTTTATTCTAGAGCCTATAATAGCAATAAGTTCATTTGGAATTTTTGGGTTAAGATATTTTTGAATTCTTTTTTCTGACAAATGAACTTTGAGAAGAGGGTCATATTTAGCCAAGAGATCTATTAATTTCAAAAAAAATTTCCCCTTAGAGTCGAATCTCGAGTTTCTCGATGTCCCCGTAATGGAAAATTGCACATCGCTATAGTCATTGTAAGGTCTGATTCTTCGTAAGATTTGGCTAACCTTATTAACTTCTTTAAAATTGCATTTCAATAATGAATCCACCATTTTTTATTTTGTTTCCAGATGTCATATGCGTGACATGCTTGGATATGAATTATAGAATTTTGCTATTAATATTCCTTGCTAGTCATTCATACCTTTACACCAGGCTTCTTTAAAATACATATTTGTTCTATTAGCGAAAAGCCAACAAACCTGACAGTAAGCAACATGAAGTCGTATTGAATAGCATAGCCATTTCCTTTTGATTTTTTGGCCTGCCTTCGATATGAAACTATAATAAGATGATGAAAAGCTCCTTCCTTTGGCATCTTTTTGGAAATTACCTTCTGGTTGGTATGGGCCCAATTTTAAAATTTGTTCCTTTAAATCTGCATCTATGGGTGTACCTACATAATGTGCAAAATTATTTCTAATCAATTTGGTTTCTTTGTTTTCATTTTCCGACTCCTTTTCTTTAGAGTATCCTTATTAGTCGAAGTGTCCGAAACTGTGTTTTTTTTCTTATGGATTAATTTTCACTTCCAGGATTTGTTCATCAAGTTCCCTGGCATTACTACTACTAGCACTTGCACAAGATGAACTTGCGGATATTAAAAAGTTATCCAATTTTGCATATTTGCTATTACAGTACAGTCCCGCTAATCCGAACACGGCTAATCCGAACATCCGGTTAATCCGAACGGCTCCGTGGAAAAAATTGTATAATTTTAAGGACGAAAAAAAAATCGGTGAATATTTCAATATAAAACAGTATAAACCTTAATTCAAAACAGTTCTTTATTTAATATTCACGCACTGTACATCAAGTTATGGTACAAATTTTAAAATGGAATAAACTACAGAACAGAACCACTAATGTTTAGTATGAAAAATTGTACAACATAACCCGTACTCCCAGTTCAAATAGTGATTTCGCTGTTACTCCGGCTAATCCGAACAATCACGTAATCCGAACAGGGGTCGGTCCGATATTGTTCGGATTATCGGGACTGTACTGTAATATTATACTCTTTTTCCTTTCGAATTTTTCGTTCTTGAGAACCACTCAAAGCTTATTTAATTTCACTTATTTTAGGGCCGCGTTTCTTGTCTTATTAACAAAATATTAACCAGAATAATTCCGTTTACAAAAAACAGTTCTAATATTACAAGAGAGAAGTGAGATCAAAATGTTTTAACAGCGAAGGAACACTCCCTATATTGAAGTGCATCGAATATAAAAATATATAGGTTCTGAAAACAATTTTGTGAAACATTTCTCATTATGCTTTATTTGATTGAATACTTATAAATCTGAAATTTCTGTGGGCATATGGGTTTCTAAACCATAAATTTAGACCATATAATCATATCAATGCTCTCTATGCGTTTTCAAGTATCGCAATACTATTTTTCATGAAAAAGCATTACAAATGTACGTTATTTACGAGTTCGCTAAATGAAAATGAAATGCATGTGGGGGAGCTAAAGACGCCAATAAGTTACTTTGCTACTTCAGTAAAAAGTAACATGTCTTTTTTCTCCCTACCGCTAGCATGAAGTATACTAAAAAAACAGTGGTGAATTTTTTTATCTTTCTAGCATTTTATCCAATTTTCCGTCTGATTTTCTTTTTATCTATTAGTAATTTATGTTTGTAAAGAAAACCCACTAAAGAAAAGTATGTCTTTCGTCGCGGGGATTACAGCAAATTAAAATGTTTTTTTTTATTTGGTTATTGGATCTAAGATATCTAATAAGCGATCAAAGTTTTGATTTTGAATGATGTTAGATTGCCAATTTGAAAATTCGCTTAAAAAAATTTAAAGCTAATTTTGCGAAATTCTACGTTAATGGCGGCAGTCTAGCTTTGGGCCCCCTGCATTGCGGGAGTGTACGTTAGCCACTGCACAGGATTGATGGTCCTTGTTTTAATAAAACTTAATCTGCCACCTTGTACTTGAAATCAAACTCATTAAATTTAGTAAATAAATATTAAATAGGTAAAATCTGGTTTCCACTTGATTTAATTTTCTTTTGAAATTAAAGCCACAATCTGTTTTAATGTGAGCCACTATCGTAGACCCCCCATTCACTCCTCAGGACCCCCCAATTATTTTTATGCTGACGTGGACCCCTTGCCTGCTGTCATAGACCCCTTTGGGAATCACTGATCTACAGGCTTGTACGTCTTTCAGAAGTAGCCACCTCTCATTAATCTCTACCCTACCAACTTAAGAGTACTCATTTTCCTTCAATGAGTCAGAGGTTTAATGTTGGTTTGCAATTGCATGGCCAGGATAGGATTAGAAATGCTCCACCTGGGACGATTCTAAGGGCATTATTTTGAGTAGTTTAAACCTTATTCTGAATAAACTTGGAAGCAGTTATGAATTCTCTATCATATTCAACAGCAAGCCTAATATAAGATTTTAAAAGTGATTCAAAGTAGATCTTGTGTATAGTTGACTTGTTTATTCCAACTTAGCCTGGAATCCAATGTAATTCCCAAAAAGGTAGCTCCTTGAGTCTTTTGGAGCTTTTGCACTTTTGACTTAGTTAAAAAAGCAACTAGAGTAATATTAAGAAAATCCTGGATATGGATGTTCCAGTCAGCAGACCATAAAACAAGGTCGCCAGCAAAGAGAAGAATCTGCATCCCAAGTTGAAAATTCATTAGATAGTGAACTAAGTCGTTGACCATGATGTTTAAGAGAGTAGGATTCAGGAGTAAACCTTGAGGAAATCCTTGTCTAGTTTACCCATAAGCAGAGATGGCCGTTCTATGTCAAGTTCTGATAAAGTGCTGGTACAAAAAAGATTTCATCCAGTGATACATATTTCCATTTTAAAGAAGATTAAATAGCTAGCTCTCTATCATTTAATGAGTCTCGGATTATTATATGATAATTGAATGCATTGTTGATCAAGTTTATTCTGTGAAGTTGAGTGTTACCTTCATTATTAAAATTCATTGGTAAACAAACGTATGTATCAATGTGGGGCTTTCTTCTCACAAACCGCTGAATGCAAAAACGCCTCAAAGATACCAAAAGATGGGAAATGATCCAAGGAAGTAATTTTGATTGTTTAAATTCCGGTATTACAATTAGTTAAAAAGATTTGAATTACAAATGTTAAAATGCACGATTCATCTGCCCCTGTATGCAGTTTATTTGCCACCGCCCAAGGGCATCGGACAAGAGTTCCTACTTTCTCATCATTTTTAAAATAGTGATCCTTCCTTCCATACCAAAATCAGACAATAATACTTTTATTACCCATGTTTTAACCAAAGATTGAAAAATTTACGTAAAAATTAAAAGTTTTTATTTTTTCAGTCTAATAGACTTTTTTCAAGGATTCAATTTATGCAGTTCTTTCCTAACAATTTGTGTTTATATATAAAAAATAATGCTGCTTGCTATCGATGTGGGAAGTTTGAAAGCATTAACTTAAAATTATGTGCCCTTTAAAAAATTTAAAACTTAATGTTCTGCTAAGTACGTGAAACTTTCTTTCAGTTAATTTCACCCTTTCCATCTTAAAATGGGGAAAATAAACCCAAAATGTCTTGCGCATGGCAGGGGTGGCTCTAGGGCCAGAGAAACCAGACCCCTGTCCAGGGCGGCATATAATATTAATTTATTAAATATATGGTACCCTGTATTAAATAATTGTAAAATTAATTGAAAATACTAATATTAAAACATATTATCAATAATAATTCATACATATTGTAATTTCACTGAGAACTATTAGAAATATTACTGTAAAGAAAATTAGCAGGATATCCATGTTCAATGCATTATTTAATAAAGTTATTAAAATTTAAATATATATTTTATTGACTGCCTTTTTGTTCACTGAAATTATTCAAGATTTATACGTGCATTTTTATGTGAAAAATTTTCTTTTTTAATTATAATTTTTTTTCTTTGGAGAGAGGGACGGCAAAAATGCTGGGATTCCGCGAAAATACTTTTTAGTTCTGGGGTTTCACGAAAGCACTTTCAAGTTTTGGGGGTTCAGTGAGTTGAAATAGTTTGAAGACCACTGTTATTGTTAAAATAATGATAGTTTGGTATAATATACATTTTTGTGTTATATGTGTTTCAATTATGTATAATTTCTTTCATTTATCAACCATTTTCATAACTTATGAGTTACTGAAAAAAACCATTGAAACAATCATCAAAATGTAATAACAGAATGTTAAAATGTTTCTGTTTGTATCTGACAGAATTATATATACAGTCGACTCTCGAAAATTCGAAGTTGGAGGGACCAATGAAAAACTTCGAATTATCAAGAGAGTAGGAAAAAACTCTCAAAATACACGAAGTTTTTTTTTCTGACACATTTAAGTTTAAAACTATGTAATAAAGCAACAATTGTACATAATTTTTTTAAGTACATTTTATGCAGTATAAAAATAAAACACAAGTTAAAAGTCCTATATTAAAAGAATACACTTATATGTCTTGAAAACAACTATTAAAAGAATATACATACTATATATAATTAATCCTTTTTGTCAAAAAAATCTGTTATCTTTTTTTGTTTTAAGGCATTCAATCTAACTTTGTCAATAGATTTTTCTAGAACAAATGAAGCCTGTAAAATGTCTGCGTCAACATGATTTTGAAGGAAAAGGTTGCATAGTTTGTTTAGTGACACTTTAGCTTCTGACAGAGTTACCAGAGTCAACTCCTCCGATTCGTCTTCATCACTTTCTGTATTATTGTGGTCCAAAGCCACAATTTCAGCTTCAGATAGAGCTCCCCATACAGCAATGTCCGTGTCAACCAACACGTAGTCGTCAAACGTCAAATCTTGTTCTGGAAGAGCTCCCCAAAGGGATGGTTCAGCATTAATTTCAGTGAGTGTATCGTCCACATCAACCAGATTCGGCGAGGGGAAGCCTGACTTTTTAAAACAGCTGTAAATTGACAAAGGAGTAACAGCTCTCCAAGCCTTGTCAATCATGACATATTGACTGTTAAAATAAAGCTGTTAAAATAGGAATAGTAGTTACATTCTGCTAATTTTCGAGGCTATCCAAAACGCTTTTAACGACTTCACGCCGATAAAAAGTTTTAAAATTATGTTTGATGCCCTGGTCGAGTGGCTGAAGTTCTGAGGTTGAGTTTGGAGGGGAAAGTTGAAGTTTCACATTTGATAAAGGTGGTGCGTTATTGCTCACAGTACAGTTATCTAAAAATAAGAGAATATGTCGTTCTCTCTTTTCATATCCGAGCTCAGTGAGACCAACCATTCATTAAAGAGTTCGGTGGTCATCCATGCCTTCTTGTTTGAGCAGTGTTTGGTAGGGAACGAGTTTATGCCCTTGAAAACTCTTGAAACACCGAGGTTTTGCAGATTTTCCTATGACGAGAGGAGTAATCTTTTCTGAGCCATCCATGTTTACAGCCAATAAAATAGTTAACCTCTCCTTGCTATGTTTTCCTCCATGGCATTTTTCTTTTTTGAATGTAAATGTTTTTTCTGGCAAGCACTTGACAAAGAGTCTGGTTTCATCCGTGTTGAAAATGTTACGTGGTTCATACTCCTTTATTAGATCCGAAAGCGAGTTCTGCCACTTAGAACAAACGTTAATGTCGACACTTGAGCTTTCCCCGCACATTTTTTTAAAGACTATCCCATTCCTTTTCTTAAAATTTGTAAGCCATCCCTCGCTAGCCGAAAATTCTATTCCTAATTCTTTCGCGAATCCTTTAACCTTTTCCTTCAATAAAGAGCCACCCATCGGAATATTCTCTCCTCGACACTGTCTCATCCATGAAACTAAACACTGTTCAAGACGTGGAAAATTGCCTTTACTAACGCGTTTTCTCACTGTACTCGAAGATGCACTTAAGATTTTCTCTTTATTCTTCAGAATAGTGGAGAGCAAGCTCAGTGGGATTTCAAATGCTTTGCCTACATCGTCCTTCCTCTCACCTTCTTCAACTGATTCTATCACCTTTTGCTTTTAAGAAATTGTTAAGGTTTATCGAAATTAACAGGTAGGAAACGTAAATCACCACAACTTTAGTAAAATAATATTTTTAATTTAAAATTTGGAATCTCTAAAATGAACACAAGGCGTATTCACTGTTCACACTCAGCTACGGGGTATACTTAATATCGGGTCGACAACTATGGCACATGGAGCAATTCTTAATGGCACATTATCACTCTTTTTTTAAAAAAATAATAAAGTTAAGTCCCTGTCTCTCCTGTCTTTGCCTTGTACATTTTTATTTAAAGGTTTTATTTCTCGCTTTCAATTCTCTGCCATAAAACGATTCTACTGAATTATCTCGGATGTAGTTTGAGTGCTTTATTTAAAAAAAAAACATCTGTTTAAATGTGACTCATTATTAGTAATAAATACTCAATGCAAATCAAAATTATTGTGCAATACTTGTAAAAGGAAGCATTACTCATTACTGCACAGTGAATAAAAAAGAAAGCAGTTTTTCCTTTATTCATCTAAAGCTTGGGTATCAACGGAAAAAGAAAAAACAGATGGCTTAGCAATAAATCAGAATTCTGCTTAGCAAATACCGGAAATATAATAAACAAAGTAGTTATTCTATCAACATTCACAATTTGGACTGAAAATAAGTTCAGTAAAAAAACCGCTCATGGGATAATTAGGTACAGGAAGTGAATCTAACTTCATTATATTGAAGGTTCAAATTATCAAAATTTTTATAGGATAACTTTGAATTATTGCGTGTTGTAGTCTGGCCAACCACAAATTTTATTTCAAAATATTGAGAGTACCAAAACGTATAGTTTTAGTTTGAAATATCAAGAGTTTTTCTAGAGGCTGAGCATATACTTCAAATTAGCAAGAGGTTCGTATTATCGAGAGTCGACTGTATATATATATGTATATATACTTAATGTTTTTTAATACAGTGATTGTAAATAAATTTCTAGGCTTTTTCCTCTCTGTTTTTTCTTTATAGTTAGTATATATTTTTAATCGAACATTCAAACTTTTCAAAATAAGCAGTCATTTCTATAGCTAACGGTAAGAATTTTTTTAATCACTGTTTAATGTGAATTGATTTAAATTAGTAATTTTTTCTAAAAAAACTAAAGCAGTGTTATTTTCTATTATTCTTTACTAAATTATTTTAGAATAAAATCATACACTGTCTGTTTTCTTCAGGATAAAACTAGTTTAGTTTTTTGAGACATTTTTAAGCTAACGGTATATAACGAGATTGATTGGTAAATGAAAATTTCAGATCCATTTTATTACTTTAGATTCCGAGAAAGTATTTGTTTTTGAAATAATGAATATGCTTAGTTTTTGTTATGTATTATATTTCTCAGAAATGTTTTCTTTATTGCTTTAAATAAATATTTTTCATTAATTAAAACAGTATTGTTTTTAGTAAATTGTTAATAGAAATTTGGAGAAAAGTCTTATTCCTGGGGGAAAAAGAGGAAAACGTTGTACACTTGAAAATGTCCATGCAACACCGGGCTAAATGGAAGGGAAAGAAACCTATATATCTGACAAAGAAAAGAAGTGGAACAAGTTTTGAAAAAGAAAATTTTAATGACAGTTGTAGTAATCACTCGCCTCACACACACACAGAAGTGCTGGCAAAGAAGTTGAAGAAATTTCAAAAAAGAGTATTAATATAGAATTCACATCCACCTCTGAAAGTGCTGATATTTAGAGGGGAGAGGAAAATTTCCATGGGGGAAAATTTATACACTATATAGAGGAAGCCCGCTCAATGCCAGATCATGCAACTAGTTATTTAAAAAAATCATCAATAACATAGTTTTACATAAAAACTGAAGATATCAACTTCCATATCTGATCTATGACAGATCTTACCTGTATCATAAAATGTAGATACTCATTCTTAGAGGATATTGAGCTATATTGTTTTTGTTACATATGACATATTTTCTTACATCAGTTTCTCTATTTTGTCTGAGTAAATGAAATACAAATTGAGCCTTGTTTTGAAAATGTACATGCATATGTTATCATCTAGTCCAGCTAAAGTGTGCAACTTCCTTTGTTTGCAAAATGATCATCAATGAGGTAGTATCATCCTCTGTATTTTAGCTTAAAGTGCCAAGTTTTCAGAAGTTATGATGAAAAATTAAAAGAACTGGTATTCTTGTCACTACAGATTTTCTCATTACTTTGTTAATGAGAGTGTGACCCAAGGCCGAATCACCACATTCAGTTTAGATAGTTTACTTTTTTATTGCTTTTTATATGGTTACAAGGTTTTGGCCGTGTCTACAGGATGTATATTGGTTCTGATTTTTTTTTAAACTGAAAATCATTTGGTGGGGGGGAGCAGTAAGATGTCTAGTGCCCCATAATTGGGTTAATCCAGCCCTGGTGTGACAAACATTTAGCAGTTTTTCTGCCGCATTGTGTTATAATCTTTTTATTATTTTCATTAAGCAGCCTTGTTAGTTATTGAAAGGAATACGTACATTAGGAAATTTATTTGAAACATCACTCTCATTTTAAAAAAAAAACTTTTTCTCAGATCAGTTAATTTGTAAGCATTTCAACATGATCAAACATTTCAGCATCTAGGTTTAAATGCCATTATTTCCTGAAAAAGTGGCAGTTTTCATTAAATATATTTCATCATTTCTTCAGTTGTATGGACTTTTTCACCATACTCATTTCTTTTTCAAAGCCTTAAAAAACATTCGTGTCTTTATTGTTAGAGGGAAATATATATACTGTCATCTTTAGCATTAACCTCGATAAAGTTTATGATTATTCAAAGTGCTTGGGTATTAAATGTAAATGTATAGATATTAAATTCTAATTTTAGTTGTATGTGGTAAATCTTATTTGAATGTCCTGTACTTTGAGTCCCATATAATAACATTACTAGTAAAATTGTAATATCTGTATATTGTGTTATTGTGGAATCTCATTTTCATTATTAATTTTAATTGAAATTTTTTTTATATATATGTAGCTCAATATGCATTTGAGAACTACCTTTTGGACGATTTTAAACCGGAATATAAAGTGGATTTGTGTTGCAGATAAATGTCAAAAACTGCTCTTGCTCACTTGGAGACTATTTCTGATTAATATATATTGATTTATGTGTTACTTAGATAAAATAGTTTTATTTTTTTAATTTCTTATTAAATTCTCATTCATTGAAAATATTTAAGTAGGTTATTTTTTATTTTTTGTAATCTTTTGTGTTTTTTATTAAGGTGTTATAATTTTAGAATGGTTGAAAAAAGATGCATTTCAAATGTTCTTTCATTTCTTAAATTTAAGTTGGGGGTCTTTCCTTTGATATTTATGTAGTTATATCTAAAGATATGTAAAAAACAAAATTTTAATACATATAAATATAATTATATATCATCTTTCTGTTTATTAAATTAAGATAATTTTTTTACATACAAATCATATAATTGCTGGCTTTTCATTTCACAAAGACTTTTGAACTATATTAGCAAGGTACACTTCTTTGTACTAATACTTTTTGAAGTTTATTTGTTTAAAAAAAGTGAAAAGTTGTAAGGAATGTTAATTGTAATAATTTTATATTAAAATCAATTTCTCTTTTTATATTTTATCCATGGTGGTTACTTTGCAATATGTCAAAAATGCCATGATACATTTTTTTACTTCATTGTAGTTAATATTGAATTTAAAGTTTAATACTTATGTAAACAAAATTTTAAATATGCATTGAGTTCAAAAATTTGTATATTATTTATTGTTTTCTCTTTGAATTGAGAATGAGTTTAAAGATATGCAGACACACAACACAAATAATAATCACCTGAATTTTCTTGTATTGATCGATTGATTTTAGATTTAGTTGGGAATACTCTTTAGATTTCATATTATATAAATTCAATATTGCTGGTAATTTTGTAATTAGATTTTAACTATTCATCTTTTACTCAATTTTCTTTATTATAAAAATTGATTCCTTTATTTATGAAAATTTGTATTGAATTTCAATTGAATTATACAATTAGAGAATATTTTAAGAACTGCAAAAATATATTTGTATGAAAACTATGAATTTTTTTTTAACCCAGAAGATCTGGTATGTACAAAATACATACTAAAAAACAAATTCCTAGTTGTAAAAAGCAAAATTATTACAATATTTTGTATTTCGATTGTGGAAGATGTTTTTTGGAATATAATTTTGTTTACAAAAATTGCAACATTTGTAATGCCTTTAAAGTAATATATATATCAGTTTTCTTCTATATTTATTCATTAGTAATTTAACAATTGGATTTTTTACTATTGTTTTAAGCTTGTATTTTTTTTTACTATAAGAATTAACTTATTTCTCTCTCTCTCTCTCCCTCTTTTTATAAAACTTTGAACTATTGGATTTGAAAAGGATTTTTTTAAAATTCTTTGAGTGCTTTGAAAACTGCAAGATAAAATATTTAAAAGGTGTTGGAAAGCTAAAATCTTATTTTTTTGACAATTTGAGATTTTTACATTTTCAAGTTGTATAGATATTAACCTTTCTAAAAATACCTTACTTTAATCTTTAGGGTATTTAGAAGCCCTTAAAACGTATTTTTAAATAATCTTTGAATTTGGGCCACGCCTATTTTAATGGCGAAAATTGTAAACAAATTGCTTTGTTTTTGCTTAAAAGTGTAACGACTGCTATAAACCAAAACATATATCTTTTGTTTTAAATTGAGCCTTTTATTTTTTTTATTTCCTAGCCAATTAGAAGTCTCACTGTATACATTAAAATCAATTTATCTCAAAATGTAAATTTTAATGTGCGATGTACCTTTTCTGAGAAACTACTGTTCACAGGTATGTAAATTTTTACGAATTATTTATAATGATGTCTAATATATACTAAAATGAGCTTTTGTAAAAAACTCAAAATTTAATTTTTACAAATTTTTCAGTAAAAATGGGTCAATTTTCGAAATGTTTGATAAAATATTTCATAATTTCTTAAAAATTCAAAATTAACTAAAAGCTCATTTTAGTATAATGATAGAGGTGTACTTTAAAAGTATGAAAAATTTCAAGAATGTACATAAAACAGATTTTGAGAAGGTACATCGAAAACAGCCAATTTAACATTGTCAGTATATAGAAAGAGAGAGGTTTCCAACTCCCCTTAAAGAAATTATGAAATTATATTTGTATTTAACTGTATATAAAATATAATTTAAAAATATGTTTATAAATGGTTATATATTCATACCTATATTATTACAATTAATATTACCTATATTATTACAATTAAATACTCTGGGAATTTTAATTTATTGTGAGTCATGTATCTTCTTTGTCATAAAATCTGTTATTTTGATAATGTACTTATAGATGCTCTGTAAAAAGTTATATGTATAAAGATATATATTTCTTTTTTGATTGGCCAGATTTACTTAACATTTTGTGATCTCTGTATTTCATATCACAATGTGAACAAAGTACTATTAGAAATTTTATTTATGATTTTGATTTAATGCAAAAAAATTAATGGATTTCCAAATATTGATACATATTTTTTTTTTTTTGTATTTTATAGAGTTATCTAAGGCAATGCTCTAATGCAGTGTTTCTCAAACTGTGGGGTGGCTGCGGTAGCCGAGTGGTATAGGCATCGGATCGTGGCTGGCTTTGTCATGAGTTCGAGCCCAGTACCACTAAAGACCCGCCGTGTAGGGCAGCGATGCACGCTAAATCTGTCGAGAGCTGAAACGTCCTCCCGTTGGTGTGGTGTGGTAGTTAGGAGAGGGGGTGCCAGCTCAGGTGTCGTCCACGTCACTTGACCATGGTTCAAAATTACGTGGTCCGTCGCCAAAAGCCCTCGTGTAGCTGAACAGTGCGACGTTAATCTTCACTCACTCACTCACTCAAACTGTGGGGCGCGCTCCCCTGGGGGGGCGCGATGACCTTACGAGGAGGGCGCGAGCATATCGAAAATAAAAGATTAAAAAAATAATTAGTTTACTGGAATGAATTAAAACAAAATACTTTCAGACATAATAAAAATGCACTTTTACTCTGATATAATTTATAGGCGCGCGCGCGCGATATTAAGTCAGAAAAAATAAAAACTTCTTCAATACCTAATTAGCTATCTTTGATCCTATAACCAAATAAAAAAACTTTTATTTTATTTGCTGTAATCCCATGATGAGAGATTTTTTATTACGCTTTTTTTTGTACCTAACATACTACTCTTTCAGAGAAAAAACGGATCCCAGACCCAGAATCGAAAAAAGTTAGGAACATAAAAAATTCATCACTGTCATTATTTTTGAAATACTGCACATTATAGGTGTAATCTGTTTGACCTAAGTTATTGGTACAGTTAGTTATGACCCCTCTCTTATGTGTTCTCTGTTGCGCTTTTTTCCATGCAAAAGAGTTTTATGATATTTGGAAAACCACAGAGAGCACACACACACACAAGCACATGAAGGATTACTTGGCCAAGACATATTTTTATAAATATTCTCAACATATAAGGCATAACGAAAAACGTTTCACAAAATTTTTTTAGCAGTAACATACATATTATCATAATGAATATACTTTTAACTCGCAAGTGGTCGCGCGGGACACACAGATTACGAAATGGTTAATTCTGATAAAGCTGTTTATTCATTACCAAAGAAAAATTGAAAAGTCCTTGAAAGTAGGTAAGTTAACTTTCTCTTAATTAAATTATTCACTGGAATCATGATTTGTATCGTGCACAATAAAATAATTATAAAAAAAAGGATTGGGGTGACTCAATAACCAAGACCGTATCGAGTGCGCGCCTGCTCCCGTGTGAAAACATGTTTAAGTCTTTTCGCTTTAAATATTAAAAATTCAATTATTCTTCATCGATATTTTATATTATTGATCATTATTTAACATCAGTGGCACACACAGGGGGTCCGGACCCCCCAAAGCCCTTGATTTTTTTCCAATTGATTATAATTCTAAGTTTATAGTACGCAAAATTTTATTAAGTATTTGTTATTAATGATTAATTTTATTAATTAATGCTAATTATTTATTCAAGAATTAGTTTTTTACTGTGTTTTGTTCCCGAAAATCGACAAAATCAAAAGGAACCTGATATGAGATTTGTGAACTTTCGACCCCGGACCCCTCCTTGAAAAATTCCTGTGTGCGCTACTGTTTAACATCAATTATAAATGCTATGTCTGTGAGGCTTAAAATTACAATTCGCTTAAAACTAATTATAATTTGAGCAACCATTTTAAAAAAATCATTTTAAAAGTTTTTGTAAACATTGTGGAGCACTTGGCTTTGCTTCCCTTACAATTCAGCTATTATATCAATAATGTTTTATTTTCTTATAAATGAACTCGTGCAAAGAGTGGGCACTTCAGCCGGTATACTTTTAATTTATCAGTGCTGCACAGAATATTTTATAACTAACTAATTAATTAATACTAAATTAAGAACAAGTTAAATAAGTATTAATGACGTCCATGAGCTTGTCTTGGAAAGCAAAGTTTTTATAAGGAATGCTTATGATTAGAAATTGACCCCCTGAGTTCTTTTTCTATATTTAGCAGATATCTATATTTTGTCTTCTAAGCAGCTACCGCATTTTGAAATATGTTCAATTTAAAAATTAGAGAAAGGAAATATAACATAATAATTATCCTATTATTTTATTTATATATTTTGCTTAAAAGTCGTCTTCAAAATTTAATATACTTATGTTACTAATTTGTATGGTTTATAATTAAGATCGCCTATTGTAGCTTTAGAGTCAAAGTGCATTATTATTGCATTCAGTACATTATTAATGTATAAGGGGGGGGTCGCGAAAAAAATTGTGATCGAAAAGGGGGGCGCCAGTATTGAAAGTTTGAGAAGCACTGCTCTAATGTGAAATTTTTGTATGCTTGAGAAATTTGAATTTCTTAAATAGTCTGAAAATGCATTTCTGCAAGTAAAATTAGTTTGATTGATCTTATACTTTTCATCAACAAATTATTTATTAGTGACCTCATGCATTTGTAAGTGTGCTTTTCTTTAAATGTTTGATTTTAGTATTATAAACTGAATATATATATATATATATATATACACTGCTATTAACTTGGAAATTAAAAGTTTCAGTATCAATAGGCTCTGCCATTTATTATGGTAATTTATTCATTTTTATTTGTATGAAAAAATACATCTTTAATCAGAAAGTGATTATGCTTTTTAAAAAATTTAAAAGAAAATGTTTTTTAAAAATCTTATAAAAAATTTAGGTTATTAAATTTTCTTTAGTTAACTTTTTTGTGTTTTATTTGTTATGCTTTTTGTCTGTTTCTAAACATAATTATGTATTTGAAAAAATATTTAAACATATATATGTTAATGACAATTAAAAATGCTGAAACAGAATAAATTGCATTTAAAATAGTATTTAGATTTCCTTATTGGTTCAAGTTTTGGCAAGTAACAAAAATATATAAAATGATTTTGAACAAGTCACCCAAGTTCTACTGTATAATTTTGTTTTTTATGTGCTATAAATTTAAAAAAATTAGTTGCCAAGAAAATTTATAAATCTTAAATGTTGGGAGTGCATTTTAATACATTGTAGTAATGTGATCTGTAATTGTATTATCTATTTAATTATTCAAAATTTGGCTCAATAAGGAAATGTATAAATCAAGGGATACTTTAATTTTTACTATCCTTTGTTTCAAAATTACAACATCCTGAACTTAGTATTCATGCTTTTCTGCTTAGTTGCTATAATCAAATGAATAGTGCTAGAAATGTTATTGCTTATTTAAAGTATACATTTGTCATAAAAGTCGTTGAAAACTTTGGGGGGATCTTTAATTTTTTTCCAGAATATCATTAAAAACTGCATGTTTGAATGTACTGTAATTAGAACACAAAATATTCAGTTTTATAGAAAAATGGACGATTCTTTTCCCTAATCCAATTTATACAGGTATGCATATTAATTGACTTCATTTAATTTGTAATTAAATTATAGTCTGAATAAAAAAAGTTCTTATGGTAACCTTATTTGAGTGATAGTTTCTAGATTGCATGTATTGTTACATATTTTATTTTTTCATATCACTGAAATGTGACTAATATATAGGCATTAAATACAGTTAAAACTACTTGTTTCGTGAGGAAGGGGGGGAAATTAGAATTAAGTAATACTCTGGCTATGAGAGATCTTACCATGTTAAGTTACATTCAATTAATTCATACGTTAACATTTCTTAACTAAAGCTGTTATTTCTTATAACACGAATTTTACATTTTTGGTGAAGATTTGTACTTTAGTCTTGTCTTTTCTTATTCAACTTTAAGTTGTACTCATAAATAGAGGAGGCATTGTCTTCTGGTAGTTTTTTTTTAAATTTTTTATTTGTTACAAATTACTTTAAAAAAGGAAAAAATTGTTTTATGATGTTATAACTAGTGTGACATTTTTAGACTGTAGAGACATAGGTAATAGATGTAGATATAGGTCTGGAGAGATATATGTAAAATTCATTTTATTTCAGTGTTATGGTAAGTGTTTTTAAATAATTTTCTTCAAATAAAATGTTTCTTTATAAATGTTTTCTGATGTGAAATTTTAATTTCAACATCAATTTTATGTAAAGTATCATTTAAAAGTCAAGTTATCGCCCATAAAAATATTATTAAATTGCAAATTAAATAAAAGTAATAAATAAAATTTGATTGTAATTTTAATATTTTAATCAATTTACTAATACCTTTTGTTACCCAAAGAATATGATTTATTGATACAACTTTTTGTGATTATTTTATGTACATAAAAGCAATTTGAACTTTTTTCTTTGTTATTCTTAACAATTATATGTGTAATTTTTTTTTATCTTTGTTGCCATTATTCCAGTTTTTTATTCACCATGTATACTCAACTGAAATTTCAATGTAACAGAACTAAATTTGACTTTTTCTAATGCTGTAATTTACAAAATGTACTTTTAAAATCTGGATATTAAAATTAAAAATTTACCTGTTTATTTTTTTTCAATGATTCTGAAGAACATTATTTATTTGTTATACATTGAATTTTTTTTGTTTAATTAGTTCCATGGTAAAGTCTTCATCAATGCGATGTATGTTACTGTATTTGACTCTCTCAAAATCAGACGAGCATGTATAATTATTTCAAAAGAAAAACATATCAGTATTTATAAGGCAAAAATTACATTGGCCCATTTTATTTACCAATAGTTAGAGGTATGGGCACATTCAAGCAACATCCATTTCCTCCTGTTGTTGAACAGCATACTTCAATACGTGTTGGGAAACAGTTACATTGGGCATGACCAGTACAGTTACGCAAATTACCACTGCATGCAGTTTTAGGGCAACGTATTCCTATAAAGAAAAATTATATTTAGTCAAGCTATTACATTTAATGCATTTATAAAGGAGCATTTTTTTAATAAATCATTCTTTAAATACATACATATGTAGATAGATTTTAAAGGTCTTTGTAATATCGATAGGTATTCTGTAGTTTTTTTGCTTGCTTTTTTACAGTAATAATATGACCTTGAAATGCTTTGAGAATAAAACGTAGACATTAATTCTTAACAAAATATATACCAAAGGTGAAAAGAAAAAGTTGAAGTATCATTTTACTTTATTTGGATGTAATTTTGGACTCTGAATTGAAGTATCATAATGAATATTATAAATAGTTTTAACACAAATTTGGATTACAATTTTTTCATTATGTTATAAGTATGATAATTCTTGTTCATCAAAATTTTAAAAAAAAACTTATTTTTCATATTAATGCTAGATGTTCTTGGGTATTTAAAATAAAATAGGATAAATAATGTTGCTCCTTTTTTTTTAGAAATTATTTTGCTTACTAGATGTTTACCAGGTACCTATATCTATTCAACTTAACATGAATTGGTGGATTTTTGGGTTTATGCTGAATATAGCCATCATAACAAAGCTTGTTAGATTGGACATTTTATTCTCTTTTTTTAAGAGCTTTAGAATTGATATTTTATGCAAAAAGAGGGAAGAGATTAAATTTTGAGCATTTTATAGGTCCCCAAGTAAGCTTTGAAAACTTCTAATTGGTGTTTTTTATGTTTTAATAAAAACAAAAAAATAAAACTTTCCATTAGAGGTGACTTAAATTTTGAAAGAAACTTGGAACTGTTTAAAAAATAGCATTTAAAATTTTTGGAATAACAATAAGAGCATATTATACAAGAACAAATTTTTGAGTAAGTTGTATCTTTTTCAAGTATTTTTGATCGTCTGTGTAATTATAGGATTGTAAATTTTTATAAACTCATTATTAGAACTTGCCAAAAATTAAATGAATTAGATGTACCTTCAATTATTTTCCTAGAAACATTTCTGTATTTAGAAAACTCTTTCTCTTCCCCCCTTTCATGTCGATAGAATTATTGTGATTATAACCAAGATATGTTTTAGTTATATAACAATAGCTTAAAATTAGAAAATTTTAAAAATTGCTTTTTTCAGAAAACAATTTTTTTTCAGTAATAAATTGGATTTATTCCACGTGGTTGTAAAGTATTTATATACTTTCTCTTTTTCTTTTTTTTTTTAAATCTTTGATTCCACCAAAAGCCTTTGTACAAAGCATTTTTAAAAACTATAAATTTAGGGATACAAAATAGATTTTAAGGTATTCTTTTTCTTTAAAAAAGTAATTACAGAAATTTAATTAAATTTATAGTGCTGAGTATTGTAGAAATACAAGGTGATGATTCCTAAATATTAAATTTGGTTATTAAGATCTTGGAAATGTTGTTCTCTGTCTTAGTTTTCTGCAACTTTATTTTTTAAAGTTTACAAACGAAATTATCCAATTAAAAGTTAAAAATATATTTTCAGTAAATCTACTCACAATTTATTAAGGCTAAAATTGCAAAAAGGATTTCGAAGCTATAAAATCATCCATTTTCAACCACATTTTTCTATGTGCATATTAAGTATGAAATTAAATAGTTTTTTTCTTTTTGGTGAGTAAGTTTAGTTGAGGTAAATGTGTGTAATATATTGTATGACAATTAAATATGTCTGCCCAAAAATGTGTCATAAAATGTTTGATTTTTACAAATTATGTATAAGTTTTAGTATTTATATTTTTAATGTGCATTTTACAAAATTCGGGAATCCGGAAAAGATTTTATGTCAGAGAGTATACATATGGAAAAATCAATTTGTTGCCTTTATTTCAATGCTTGCCTTATAACATTAGACAAAAATATGTATTTAACACATTGACTGCCTATCATATATGATTGTTTTGATAGTTAATGCCTCGAGAAAGAAACGGATGATTCTCAGAAGCTGATTTACTTTAATGCCAAATATGGTTCAAAAATAATAAGATGTTTGTGTATTATATTGATAGCTAGTTTCATAAAGCCTTTTCTTTGTTGAATATTTTCACTACGCGCCAGCGCGATATGCATTGGATATCCCAAATGTCGCGCATGTTGTGTAACAATGAAAATAAGTGGCAAACTAATTGTTGCGGAGTTATTTTCCCAAATTATATTTTCTAACATAGCGGAATTATGTTGATGTCATGTCGTTTCTTACAACTCTTCCTGTTTAGAGTACGGAGTTTTGTAGAGGAATGAGTTATTCATCGCTGTCATGACTAACATCACTTGGGGTACTCGTGCGAAAGTTGAGCCAACAAATTGGCAATTTCTCCATGTGTTAAAGGCCTATTAAATTGCATCCGGAAGCAATTATTCTGCTTCTCTCTGTCAAAATAAGTCACTTCTATTAAGAAACCGATAAAGCTATAAAATCGAAACCAAATAATTTTATCACAATAAATTCTAACTTTTACTCCACAGCAGAACCAAAAGACACACTTAACATATTAGGTTGGGGAAAAAGAAATCCATTATTTTTTCTGTAGATAGCTGTAGTGTCGATATCTCGTGAAGTGGCGATCAAACAATTTCAAATTTATACTCGTTGTCAAGGTGACATTTCACACTAAAAAAATCTTTTGCTGTTTTTTTGTTGGGTCCATTCAGTTGTGAGTTACAGGGTGTTAAAAATGGAAGCCAACAAAGAGAAAATTCAGTACATTTTACAGTTTTTCTTTGATAAAGGCGAAAATGCAAGCCAGGCAGCTGAAATTGTGAATGGTGTTTATGGTGCCGATACTGTAACGGCTAATTACGTGCAATTTTAATTTCGTCGATTCCGTTAAGGCATTTTTGAAGTTAAAGACGTACCTCGCACAGGCAGGCCCGTCGTCGATAAAATCACAGAAATAATCGAAGTTGACCGGCATGTTAGTAGCCGTAGCATCACCCAGGAACTACAGATCGACTATTAAACAGTTTTAAACCATTTGTGAGTTTTAACTCTTCTAGCCCGCTTTCGAAGTGGCCATATCAAAACAATGAAATTTTCCGAAGGATGCAAGTACTTTGAAATGTACACGAACTGTTCTGAGCCGGCCACGCCTGCTCACATCCTCGAGTGCCTAGGGCTCACCAAGAAGGATTTAGCTGACGATCCCTTGTTGGTGTTGGACTTTCTGAAAGTGTACGATGTCATGAACCTGGTCTAGCACTGCTGACCAATTGGGGCGTGCAACAACAAACCATTTGTGTAAAGTTGGATTCAAAAAGAAGCTCGATGTTTGGGTGCCACACCTAAAAACATGATGGATCGAATTTCCATCTGCGAAACCTTGGCCAAACCGAATGAAATCGACCCATTTCTTAAATGGATGGTGAATGGGGATAAGAAGTAGGTCACATACGAAAATATTCTGCTAAAACAATCGCGGTCAAAACGCGGTGAAGCAGCTCAAACGGTGGCCAAACCAGGACTAACGGCCAGGAAGGTTCTACTGTGCATTTGGGTGGACTGGAAAGGAATAATTTATTACGAGTAGCTTCCATATGACCAAACACTAAATTCAGATCTTGACTGTCAACAACAGGACCGTTTGAAACTAGCAATTGACCAGAACTCGCCAACAGAAGAGGTGTTGTGTTCGATCAGGACAATGATTGGCCTCACACGTCTGTAGTGACTCGCCAGAAACTCTGGGAGCTTGGTTGGGAAGTTTTAATGCATCCACCATGTAGTCCAGACCTGGCACCAAGCAATTATCACCTTTTTCTCACATTGCAAACCTTCCTGGGTGATAAGAAATTGGGATCAAGAGAAGATTGTGAAAATCGATTACAAGAGTTTTCTCCAATAAGTACCAATACTTCTAAGAGAGGCATTATGAAGTTACCTTTAAAATGGCAACAAATTGTACAGCAAAATGGTGCATATTTGACCCAAATCGGACAATCCGAAACATGTAAAATAAAGTCTTGAACTTCATGCAAAAATAATGGATTTCTTTTCCCCCAACCTAATATAATGTCGATTGAAACGGAGAATCAGCTTTTTCCGCACGAACGCGTGATTTTGACTACTGATACATCACATGCTGGAGCGGGATTAGCTACTAAAGTATTAAAAACCATTTCTGAAAAGCAGAGTTACTGTTTATTTAAAAACTGTACTTATTTCAGAAATTGAATTTTTCTGAAGAAAATCTGAATTGAAATGTAGATGGCAATCCTTCATTATTTATCGATAACTCGATTTGAAACCTTATTCAACAGATTCTGGTACAAAAGCAGTGTACGCACTATAAGAAATCTGTATTTTACATCTTTTTATATTCCACTTTTTATCTTAATTTCGCAATTTCAGTGAACCAGAAAATTTCTTGTTACAAGCAAAAAAGCTTTTCCCCCTCCCTAAGATACCTGCTGTTTTGCATTGTTAAAATGAAATTTCAAAGAGCTATTTGCAGTGTTTTTGTAAAAAAGGATTGCAGGGATATTAACTTTGGTCATTGCCAAACTGTAAAAAGAAATTGTTCAAAATCGCACGATTGCGTTCGTAGTCTTTGTTAACAGAGAAGCTGAATCGTCAACAAAGAAACACATATCCCTAAAATATTAACCAATTGGAAAAAAAAATTAAGATTGTAAGAAAATGTTTTTTTGAGAATAACAATTTGAAGTTGAAAATGTTATCCCATATGGATATTAAATAAGGGGGTTAGAAGCAAGATGCATATAATAGAGAAAAAAAGTCCCAAGTCAGCAAATGCAAGCATGTCTGAAATCTAAAAGTTTGGGAAAAAATGTACTGAAAAGCAAATATGTAACCAAAATTTTTTTTTAAAAAAATAGCAACATTAACTTTAAAATTAATTGGGCTTATAAATGTTTAGTCATAAGAATTGTACATATTCGTAAAAATGAGTAATTTCTAACAAAAAAAGTATCACTTGCCTAATAAAAGGTAACACTATTTTATAAGGTAAAAAAGATTTTATATTTCACTAAATGTAATGTGTGAATAAAAATTATATGAATGAGAGAGAGAGAGAGAGAAAAAAGAAATGGATTGCGAAAGCAAGTGTATAATTCTGTAATAAAATGAGGTTGAAAGTTAATTATTTAGTTAATACATTTAATGAATGCAAAGTATTTCTATGAGAATAGCTTGGAATGTTTGGCTGTAATACACTTACTGCTCTGAAGGCTTACACAAAGTTGCTGGACATTTTCTCCGAGTCTTTCAGGCACAAATGTTCTGGTTTTACACAATTGAATTGCAATTAAAACTAACCATACACGTATGAGGAATAACTGATAATACATTTGATCTAGAGATGTGATGAACTCGATGGCTTGAAACAAAGTAATGATTAATGCCACCAATAAAGCGTTCAGTTTTGCTTATGTTTTGATTCAAAAACAGATACAATTTCAACGTCACGTGCGACTTGGGTAATTGTTTGTACAATATATTCGCGGAATTCTATGGAATGCAGTGAAAAAGGTAATGAAATTTGCAAAAAATTGTTGAAAGCATGCGGCTCACTTCCAGTTTTTCCAAAATATATAACAATTGTTTCCTGTACTGCTGAGTTAAGGCACTCACGGTCAACACATATCCAATAATACGATACAAAAGTTAATAAATTTAACTGGATGAGAATAAATAATTCAAATGCAAAGTGAAACAACACATTTGGTATGCTTTAAATTATTTAGCATCTGTATGTGTGCTACTTCTAAAGAAAATTGATCTAGGAGATTATTGTAGATTGTGTGTGTGTGTTTCGACTGGAGTGCGAACTGAGAGATTTGATATTAGCAAAAATTTTAATAAAAGAAGAAAACAAGTGTTCATCATTGCAGTTCTATTTTAGGGAAACTATTTTGGGTAATAATAACAATACGTGTTAAAGTGAAATATTAGAAGGACACTTTTCTTTTAATCTAAATAATGATTACAATACTTACTTTTATTGAAATTTAGTTTAACTCAAATATCACAGTACATTTTTTTTTTCTTTCTCAATTCAAATATTTCACCTAATGGAATCGATTCTTAGATCTCTATTTTAAATACACGTACTAAGAAGATTTACAAATAATATTTTTAATTTACGTTGATTTGTATAATTCAAATTAAACAATTATTTCTCATTTACTTTTAAGACATGTGTGAAGATCCCCTTGGATCTCACTTTGAGAACAAGAATAATTTGGATTCAGATAAGAGCCAGTAGCCATTTTTATAAATAACTTTCTTTATTTGGTTATCTTTTCCAAATAGAATCAAAGACTTGTATTAACAAATATATCAAAATAGTTATATGAGGTTTAAAAGGGGCGTTCCTTTAAATAAACTTAAATATTTAATGATCCAATTAATTAACAATTAGAATATCGATCACGCAGAGATTACCGCGATAAGAGATCCTAGATTTATATTCAATAATGTTCCTATTGAACATTTAACTTTAATCTTACTCCTAATATAAAACTTTAATGAGACTTTAAATATAAATCAATATTTATATATATACCACACTGCAGCTCAGCTCTTCCTGAGATTTATCCACCTAGAAATCTAACTTCACCGTTATACCTTCCTGCTTCAATCTCTCTCTCCTACTGCTTTTTACTTTACTATTCCGTTTAACTTAAATACTTTATCTAATCTGCATAACAAGGAATCCTGTCCTCTTTTTGGAGCTGATTAAAAATAGGTAGGGGAATTAAATTTCCCTAAAAAGGATGACTCAGAAGGTTAGTGATAAAGTTCCGTATAGGTTTGTCAGACATGTCTGGATTTATCATGTTGCATTCTCAAACTCGGAGCTTCAGAAAACCTTAAAACAGAATTATTTTTACTTAATTTCTATTCTTGCTTCAAGATTGTAATCCCTTCAACACATAAATAATCCAGTTTTGAATTTTACTTTTTGAAACATTGAGGGACGGCCTTTTGATTCTCTCTGAATTTGCATAAGTAAACATTGAAAACGTTTAGTAAAATGTGCCATGCTAAAATTTATGCAAATGTTTTAAAATATATTCATTCTAACTTTTTTGTTTGACACGTATCATCTGTGGTGTGCTTTTAACTTCATCAAAATATCGTCACTTTTGTTAAATAAGTGTGAACAGAAACCCACGAAATTATTATAAGATTATATTTTTCTTATAACAAATATTCATTACTCATAAATAGTTCATATTTATGTTAATTTTAAATACAAATATTGCGCACAAAAAGATAAAAGTAAGTTTTAATTTACCTATTTTGAATCAATTGTAATTTATGCAGTTTCATTCACAGGCATAATTAATTGCATTAAACTTGACTGTCTTGATTAATTTAATGTTACCGTATGACCTCACAAGAATAACTATTATAAATACATGTCATATAATTATATAACATTTTTTAAATTAAAATTGCATATACCTTGGAAATATCGCTTGTGGTAGTTTGAAAGATTTTTTTAGAAAAACTGATCATTTAAATAGAGATGTTGCTTTTATGGAAAAAGCGCAACGAATTAATGGCATGAAAATTACTTTGAATGTGCTTAGTAAGTATTTAATAGTTGCATAAAACAATTAATTACTGGGTTATAAATGGTTTTAAGTTTCAGCATAGATTTATTCTCGTGGTAATTTAAAGAACCATTTAGGAAGAGAAATTAGACTGTTAGATTCTTCAATATATAATATATATATATATAAACTTTGAAGAGTTGGTGACGGTACCGTGAGAGAGAGAGTTCGGAAACTAATAATTGCACTACTTAGTAAAACCATTGTTATGGGTTATAATTGCATCATTTATAAATACAGGTTGTTATTTTGAAAGATTACATGTAAAGATGGTGCCCTAAGTAATACGTGGCGGATTCCTCCTTTTTTTTATAGAAGTAACATATTTTTAGAAAATATTAAAAGCAAAAATTGTATTTTATTTTTGAGTATTAAGTTTTTAAAAAATGAAATTTTATCTGTGTAATTTGAAACGAAGAAATTTATATATTTTTTAATCGATAAATTAGCTTTAGTTGATTACTTTTCATAGAAGATGCAAAAAATGTGAAAAAAAAAGTGAAATGAATAACTGAAAAACTAACACAGTTTTGCCTGTAGACAAATCTAAAAAAAAAATCATTTATAAAATAAGCTCCTCATCTCTGTCACAAGGTTTAATAATTAAAATTTCCTTTTTATTCTGTTTTAATTTGAACATGCATGCATTTAAATATTTTAATGCCTTTAGCACACATTTTTCGTCGACCTCTCTGGCAAGCATGGGTGCTTTTAGTCCAGGTAACTAGTGTAGACTTGTGAAAAAAGCAAAAAATGTATGCTTCGTTGAGCTTGACGAACATTTGACTTTTTAATTGCAAACTTTTTATAGTGTCCATATCAATGATACTCAACTTGAGGCCCACTAGATTTTTTATGAGTGACCCGTTCATGGCTCATTGTACTAAGAAATTCAATGATTTATTCAGTGTTGATTAATTTTCTTTAGTAAAAATAATTCACTATTAGCATAAATAAAGATGAACAATTTGAAAACAGTACGAATTTTATAGAACATTTTTATAACAAAAATCTGCCAAATATTCTAGACTAGTGCTCCCTAAACTATGGGTCACCAAAAATTTTAGAATTTTTTATGTATCTTTTTGAATGAAATAACTTGCTTGCCCTTAATAATGATAATAATAATAATTTAATTATTTATATTTTCAGAGAAGGCCATCGTATCGGGTGTGACTGTGTATCAGCAGCCCAACTTTAGTCATCCATCGTCATTGAGTAACCCTTCCGCTCAACACCATTGTAGACACCCAGCGTACTAGTCACACCATCAGCGTCCAAAACTCACCTACGGGGTCGCACAAAATTTTTGTACAAAAAAATGGGATCGCCAACCCGCGCAAAATACACTGAATTAGGGATACCTACCAAGTAAAGAGTTGGGCCTCCTCTGGCCTTAATAACAGCTGCCACTCGACGAGGCGTAGTTTCAAAAAGTTTCTAAAAACGTTCCACGTGAATGACTTGACAAATATTGGCTAAAGCCGTCCATAATTCAGTAAGGTTCGTTGGCACTGTGTGATGGCCTTTCACGCCTTGTTCCAATATATCCCAAAGATGGTCAATATGATTTAAGTCTGGGCATCTAGGTGGCCAATTATGACAGAAAAATCAGAGGAATGCTTATCGACCCAACCAGCAGCCAACCGGGACTTGTGAGAGATACAGTTGTCTTGCTGGAAAACTCCACTACTGTGCGGATAACAGAACAGCATAAACGGATGGAGATGATCCCCCAGCAACTCTAAGTACCAAATTGCATTGAGGGAGCTTGGTACACACACCAAAGATCCCAAATAGTACCACGAAAAAACACCCAGACCATGACTGAGCCACCGTGCCCTTGAACAGTTCCAATCTAGCATGCAAGATCCGTGGCTTCATGAGCCTGACGCCATATTCTCAGCCTCCCGTCGGCGTTAAGTGTTCTGAATCGAGACTCATCACTCCATGCTACTCATTTCCAGTCCTCTACACTCCAGTCACTGTGCTCTCTGGCCCAGGCAAGAAGTTCCGCCCGATGGCGAGCACTGAGTAATGGTATTCTCGTAGGTCGACGGCTCCCGAAACCCATACGGTGAAGCGAGCTTTGCGCAGTCAGTTTACTGACTGTACAACTGGCACCATCATTTAACTGGGTGGTAATTTGAGCTAATGTTTGGCTTCGCTGGCTATGTACAATACGCCTGAGCCGTCTCTCACCACACACTGTTAAAGCTAATTGTTCTTTTCAGTTTACACGATCCCTAGTTTTTTGTCTACCATCCATATATTTTTAGTATACTCTTGACACTATCGACCTTGAAAATCCTAACTGTCTGACGATTTCGGAAGTTAAATGGCCCATGCGTCCAGCAACTACGATTTGTCCGCGATCGAAGGCGTCTAAATAAGGCAGTTTACGCATACTGGCAACTCCAACAACTAATACAGAACAACCACAATACGCGCTATATGTATATGCAGTTACCACTAGCGCACCCTGGAATTTTCAGGGGGTGTCCAGGGTCGAAAGTCAACCATTCTTGTATCATGCTCCTTTTGATTTTGTCGATTTTCGGGAACAAAAAACAAACTAATTATTGAATAAATAATTAGCATTAATTAATAACAAATACTTAATTAAATATTACACTCTATATACTTAGAATTATAATTAATTGGAAAAACATCAAGGGCTTTGCGAAGAGTGCAAAAAGTATACATAAAACACTTTTTTTTTTTTTTTTTTTTTTTTGATAATTTGTACGGTTTATAATAAATCCTTTAATTGCCACAAATAAAAGTTACACTATTAGCGTCCCTATGCCAACTGTTTTCCACACGTTTTCTCGCGTATATTGGGGGTTGATTGATTGAATATTAACGTCGCACTGTTTAGCTACACGAGGGCTTTTGGCGACGGACCACGTAATTTTGAACCATGGTCAAGTGACATAGACGACACTTGAGCTGGTACCCCCTCTCCTAACTACCATACCACACCAACCAGATGTTGGTTTCAGCTCTCGACAGATTTAACGTGCATCGCTGCCCTACACGGTGGGTCTTTAGTGGTACTGGGCTCGAACTCAGGACATGCCAGCCATGATCCGATACCTTGACCACTGGGCTACCGCAGCCCTTCTAGTTCAATGGCATTTCAATGTATAAAAGTCTGTTCGAGACGAATATTTGAATATATACTAGCTGCATGGCCCGGCATTGCACGGCTTAATAGACTATGTACTTTTTAATTAACAAATAATTCATTTAGTAATGAAATAATAGAAATAATCGTTTTAAAAAAACATATAGAAATTTGATTTTAATAAATATATCCAAGTAATAAATGAAAGAAAAATTATCAGATAGCTATTGAAACTATTGCTTTTTTTCTGAACGTTTGATTAAACATTGTTAGGAAAAAAAACAGTAGGGGGAAAGCCTATATATATATATATATGTGTGTGTGTGTGTGTGTGTGTACTGAAAAAACATTAAAAAACCGGTCTGATAAAAGTATTTTGATATTTTATTTTAACCTTTTTCATTCCACTAAAAAAATTTTAAACATTAACAAATAGCTCAATGTGAAATTGAATATCTCTTCCTCTTCAGTTTTGAACCAAGGAACTACCGTTTTATAAAGCAGTGGGTTTAACAACCGCGCTATAGGTTCCTTCGGGAAAAAGCAGGTGGCCGCGGTAGCCGAGTGGTATAGGTATCGGACTGTGGCTTGCTTTGTCACAGGATCGAGCCCAGTACCACTAAAGACCCGCCGGCCGTGTAGGGCAGCGATGCACGTTAAATCTGTCGAGAGCTGAAACGTCCTCCCGTTGGTGTGGTGTGGTAGTTAGGAGAGGGGGGTGCCAGCTCAGGTGTCGTCCACGTCACTTGACCATGGTTCAAAATTACGTGGTCCGTCGCCAAAAGCCCTCGTGTAGCTGAACAGTGCGACGTTAATATTCAATCAATCGGGAAAAAGCAGTGAAAATGCCTTTAAAATAAAGGAATATTTTTGCAATATCTCATTGCGTTATTTCTTAAAGTTAAAAAAAAAAATTTCGGGCTTCATTTTTAAGTTAATTCTTTCAAACTTCATATATCGATTGCAAACAACGGTAATTTTTAAACAAAAAAACTTAAAAAAAGTAATGTTTACATATTTCTCGCAAAAAGGAACAAAAAACACATTTAAAAAAAAAACCCGTAATTTTTAAGATATTTTATCAATCTTTGTACAGATTACGTATAATATCGTTCTACGCACGGAAAAAAAAGTTTCGTGAGATTATGTTTATAAATAAAGAAGTTATTAAGTATTTAAATAAAATTTTGAGTATTTTTTGGAAAATCGTAAAAAAAAACAACCAGTTTTTGACATTAAATTTTTCAAATGACTGGTTCTAAAAGAGAAAAGCATGAACTTTTTTAGTGTAAAATATTGTTTTCATTACCTCGAAAGAAAATGCAAGCGGGACACGATTTAGAAATCTTATTTATAAAAACGTATCGATTTTGACTTATTTTTAAAAAATCGTAAAAAATAGAAAATATAATTATTTTGTAAAATAAATTATACCGTATTGTGGCGAAATAAATATTTCCGATTCTGTAATTATTTTTTGTCTGAGTCTCATGAAAAAAATCAGATCGCGTTTTAAAAACGTCTGAAAAAAGTTCCGAATTTTTGAACTTGTCCCCTGGCAGAGAAACATGGTACTAATTATGCGTTTTAAGGTTTTTAATTAATATCTTTTTAACTAATTGGAACATCGGAATATAAATGGTCAAAACGGATTCCTCGAATCATTCCCGAAATTTGGGTACCTTTGGCGAGTTTCTGCGTCGTGTGGTTCGTAAGAAAATAGGGACGAATAGATTCATAGATAGATAGATAGATACGCTTGTTTACCTTCGGATTTCAATAATGTAGATATATATAGGAGGTGAATACGTAATATTTATAAACATGCCTCTATCCTCTCAATAAATACATATTTGAGCAAAATAATATTTATTGAATATTTGAGCAAAAGAACTAACTTGAAATGTTTCTACCAACATTTGTTACAGTCGCTTTACATTCGTTCATGAAGACAAATGCTTGATACGTATTAGATTAAAGCAGGCAGGTCAAACTCGTATGAAATTGCGTTCCACGTGACCTATTTTATAAGTCGGGGCTGCGTGTTCTCAATGTTCAAAAAATTAATAAAATACGATTTGTGGAAGGATTATATTGTTCATTTATTATACTCAATGTCAAGGGGTTTTTTAATATAAAAAAAAACGAAGATAAAAGTTATAATAAGAAATTATTTAAGGTTACCAAATCTTTAAAATGCTTCAAATTTTGCTCTTTTTTTTTTTTCTATTTTGGTCTTAAAAAATAAAGGATACCTCACTAATTCTGTTGCTGTATTATTTTTTTTATAATTCTACAAAAATAAAGCTGGAAAATTGAATTTTAATATGATAAGCGAAATACTATTCCTTTTTAAAGGGACAAAATTTTGAACACTAAAACTACTCTTTTTTTGTTTTTAAAAAATTAATTTTAAACAGATTTATTATTTTTTTAACAAGACATTTCAGCTACATATTTATCTGATAAATTAATCTAAATAATACTATAATATCATGCAAGGATAGTGCTCAAAGTGAAGTATCAAAGTAGTACAAAATCATTGTATAAAATATTAGTGTTTTATATGGAAGATACTGTGACTCGTTGATGACGCATGTGTTTGCGAAGCTTACAAAGAATTCTAAACAGCAATAACTTAAAACTAAAAGAAAAACAAAAGTAATAAAATAAAGCACACTAATCCTATTGACTTTAAATACTTATTTTTAAAATATTTTTTTTTTTAAAAAATCATGATGAAAAATATCCTTATTTTTGATTTCTTAAAATGAGTTTGTGTGTGTGTGTATTCCTATACATTTTCTGAAAATCTACTTCACCTATAGCACTCATGTATCTTGCATTTTACAAATTTAATTATTTCCAATTCAATGAATAATTTTTAAAAAATAAACATTTAAAGCTTTTAGATATGGCACATTATCTTCATAAAAAATTTAAATATTTAAATCATAAAATTAAACTTTTTAAAAATTTTTATTTTATTTACATTTATTGTATAGAATCATATATTAACAAGCACTACAAAGTTTAAAAGTTATATTCCAGTAAACTTGGTGCAAGTTGTAGCTAAAATGAAGGACATCACTGAAAAATATGATAGCTATTAATTGCTCACACATAATTATTTATATTTATAAATGTGATTTTTTTTACATACACAGGCACATAAGTATATACAGATATTACAGCTTAAAATATGTTTATTTTTACCTGCCAAGGATGTCCCGGTCCCAATATTACTTTTTAGAATATGTTTGGTACCGTTTTTCATAAAGCAAATCATGAAAGTTTGGTTGAATATGCTGAGCTGATGCGATCTTTAAAATTGATGATAAATGTTTATCGGTTAATCTTGACCTTTCTGAATTTTTGTTGTTTTTCATTAAAGAAAATAATTGCTCGTATAAATAAATACTTCCGAACATAGCCATTATACGCGTAACAAAGGATACCATCTTAGGAGATCGATCTATTGATAAATATGTGTAAAAATCTGGAATTCTCTCCAACTTCAATACATCTTTGTTTCAGCAAAGAATCATGTTGGATCTCAATCAATTCCATTTGTAAATTTTCATCAAGTTCAATGTCGATAGATAGGGGTGAAGTAAAAAGACGAAATTGTGATTCACAGCTTTTGAAATCAGAAAATCTTCGATCGAATTCTATTTCTAACAATTTAATTTGATGAGCATATTCTGTAAATTTTAATTTAGGGGATTTAATGAATAGATGTTGGCAGTTTTCAAAGTGAGACAGGTTTTCTTTTTCTATTTGTTTTCGCCAAAGAAATAATTTTTGTTTAAAAGCGTTAATGTTATCAAACAGTGTTGTAACAAGATTATTTTTGCCTTGAAGCTTAAAATTAAGTTGATGAAGGTGACTTGTGATATCAACTGAGAATACCAGGTCCTTTAGCCATTGTCCATCTTTTAATTCTGCACATTCATATTTTTTTGTTTCTAAGAAAATTATGATTGCGTCCAAAAGTTTGAAAAATCATTTTAATACTTTGACTTGAAAGCCATCGAACTTCTGTATGATATGGTAGAGATCGGTGAATTCACTTTCTATGTCTTCCAGAAATGCAGTGAATTGACGATGATTAAGTCTATGTGTGAATATAATTTACAATTTTTGTGACAATTTTTAAAACATGTCCGTTTTTAAAAACTTTGGTTGATTGATTGAATATTAACGTCGCATTGTTCAGCTACACGAGGGCTTTTGGCGACAGACCACGTAATTTTGAACCATGGTCAAGTGACGTGGACGACACCTGAGCTGGCACCTCCCTCTCCTAACTACCACACCACACCAACGGGTTAAAAACTTTGGAGCACAGTACTTGTGTTGATGAATAATGTAATGAAAATGTTCAAAATTATTGTTTCCGTGTTGTTTGCACATTTCTTTTAATCTTGCATCAACCGGTCATGGTAGGTGCGCCATCAGTTGCAAGACAAACCAACTTATCCAATGGTAACTTATACTTTTTTAGAACTTCTATAAGTGCATAAAAAATATCATCTCCAGTGGTAGTATTATGCATAGAAATGACTTCAAAAAAAGTTCGTTATTTATTTTTAAATTAACATTGTATTCGTGAATAAAAATGTCCAGCTCAGAGTGAAATTTCGAATATCTGTATTTTCATCAATTGCAATCGAGTAGGCTTGATTGATTGATTGAATATTAACGTCGCACTGTTCAGCTACACGAGGGCTTTTGGCGACGGACCACGTAATTTTGAACCATGGTCAAGTGACGTGGACGACACCTGAGCTGGCACCCCCCTCTCCTAACTACCACACCACACCAACGGGAGGACGTTTCAGCTCTCGACAGATTTAACGTGCATCGCTGCCCTACACGGCGGGTCTTTATTGGTACTGGGCTCGAACCCGTGACAAAGCAAGCCACGGTCCGATACCTATACCACTCAGCTACCGCGGCCACTCGAGTAGGCTTGAAATGTTGATATTGTTGAAGGATGCTGATCTCTCAAATTTTCAGCTATTTCGTCAACTCTGCCAGCTACAATAGTTCGACTTAAGCTAACACTTTTAATTTTTTAAAATTTGTGCTGGATATAATACTTCCACCGCTTTGATTAAGCATTCACTAATGAAGTCACCTTCAGCAAATGGTTTCGATCTGCCTGCTATTAAATGGGATAGCTTAAAACTAACTTTTACAGCAGCTGTACTGTCTTCAGAAAATTTGGTGAATACATTTTGTTGTTTTTGAAGAGTTGATTTCAAATCCGCCAATTTTTCTACACGAAATTTTGAAACGTATTGGTCATAGTTTGCTTTATGATTTGTGTCATAGTGCTTTTTAAGATTATACTCCTTAGAAACTGAAACAGAGTTTTTGCAAATCAGCCATAATATTTTATTCTTGTTTTGGACACAAAAATATTGCAGTTCCCATTTTTCTTGAAAAATGCGACGTGCGTCTTCAATGGTCCTTTTTTTCTCATTCTAGTTGAAGCTTGGTTTTTTTTATTATTAAATAATTTTTTAGATTTAATCCACTTTTAACAAAATCCACTTTCATTTGCAAGCGATTGAGCTAACTCTGCCCTTTATCTTGTGTTTCGTCTTGTGACTGCATCTGGCAACGCTCTTAGCTTCTCACTAATTGGATACTCTAAAGACGGAGGAAGAGGAAATACAAACAGCGCACACGCGATAAATTATGATGTTATGCATTAAGTCATAAAGATGTTTACACTGTTCTAATACTCTCCAATTCCAAAGGGGGCTTTAATGGACAGTCCCTCTGCCCACAGGAAGTGCGAGGTCACTGACCAAAGGGCACTGAACGTATGAGAACGGGTTAGAAGAGGGAAAAGGACTCGTAACGTGGTGTTAACTTCATGAACTTTTAGTGCAACCGCATTATGTTCTGCGAGAAATGGAGTTGATTCAGTCCACTAAGAAGTTGCTCTCTATTTCTTTTAAAATAAGAATAAGTAACAAGTAAATATGTTGTAAATTTTAAAAAGTTCACCTCAACTAATTTTTAAAATGAAAAAAAAACTTTAAGACCTCGATGTTTAAATATTTTTTTAAAAAGTCATGGTGGGCCGCAACTTATGTATCGGCGGGCCGCGTGTTTGACATGCCTAGACTAAAGGGACTACCGTAAAATCTGACGTATAACACGTCCTTTGAACACAAAAAATATGATCCAAATTTATGGGGGCGCGTTATACGCCAAATATAAAAAGGATAGCTTTAAAAATAATAAAGGAGAAGAGCATAGAAAAAATTAGACTTTTAAAGAAATGACATACCTAATAAACTTAAAAGGTTGCAGTTAAAGAAGTACACTATTTTTTTTTCAAAATTCGGAGATAATACCTCGAATAAATGGCCAATACATAAGATTATTTCACATATACATTTCCTTCTTAAAAAGAGGGTGCGTGTTATACGGCGAATATACCTAAAAATTGAAAAAATGTAGCTTGAAAGTCTAGGTGCGCGTTATACACTGGATTTTACGGTAAATACATTTTGCCAATTAATGAAGATAATTAATTACTAGGAAAGAAGGTAGAGAAAGAAAACATATCAACAAGCTTCTATAAAATGCCAATAAAAATTAAAATTTTCTTTGAATTATATGTTTTGTTAAAAACTTTTCTTTCTTCGTAGATTGTCTTTCCCCCTTATCTACTACCCTGTGGCTAAAAAGTATATTACTCTATTCTGGATTATAATGTTATAATTTCAGCATAAAACGAATAGTTCACGTTTGTTAAAACTTTAAAATTGAATGCAATAGCCTTGATTTCAGTAGAAAAGTAATAAACTACGTAGGGGATTAACATTACGCTCGGGATTTCGTAGTGGCGTGTCGATGGGGTCGCGAAATCAACACAAAATATCCAACTGCAAACCGAAACATTTCTACAACGTATGTAGCCTTAGACGAGGGGTGGTCAACCTTTCTGGGAAGAGTGCCACTATCTGATGAAAACAAATTACACACTTGCCACCTCCAATTTTTCCAAAAAAAGAAATCTGAAAAAAAATGTTACTTAAGCCGATAGAACATTTTTTTATGCACGTCTAAGTAATGGAAAGTTAAAAATAGTATGATAAATAAGACAAAAGTACAAATCTAGTTTTATTGTTTATAAACTTTTTACAAATTCCCATAAGTTAGGTTAGGTATAAAATAAAAATGAGTAACTTGAAACATTTGATTCTAAATAATTATTAAACAGTCAGAACTGCCTAATGGGATTTTTAATTTGTAGTTTTTTACCAAGTCAATTGTATTAGGGTTAGTTTTTGAAGATGCTAACGAAAATGTAATATTTTTGAATATCCTGGATACATTAGGAATACCACCTCACAATCTTCGGTTGAAGATTGATTCACTGGTTATTCTGCTGAGTAACTTAAATACACCTAATTAAGTAACGGTACACGTTTGATGATTAAAAGAATTACTGAGAATTTTCTTGAAGCAACTATTTTTATTGTAAAGTTTAAAGGAGAAATCGTCCTGTTGTAACATATTCCACTGATACCTTCAGAATCTGCAATACCATTCAAAAGGCTTCAATTCCCAATTCGTTAGGCTTTTGCGATGACCATAAATAAATCTCAAAGCCAAACAATATCCTTTTGGGTCTTGGACTTAGGAAATCCATGTTTATCGCATGGGCACATATATGTTGCATGCTTACGTGTGGGGAAACCATTGAATCTATTTGCGTAAGCAAAAGACAAGTTACCAAAAATATTTTGCACTGATTAGCGACTACTTATATAAAAATCATTTATTGTCATAATTTAGAATGATAAAAATGTTATTAAAAATTACTGAAAATCAACGCTATTAACCTCATTTATAAAATTTAATCTTCATATGTGTTGTTACTAACAATTTCGTAAATACTTCATGCATTGTATAGGGTGTTTTTTTTAGAGGTATAGAACTTTAAATTGCGATAAAACAACGATGTATTATTCGATTGACATGAATTTTTTTTTATTCGAAAGATAATCTTGTGGCATTATATTTTAAATATGATCAAGCAAGGCGTAGATTCGTCGAATGGGCCCAAAACGAGATTGCCGTTGTTCCCGATTTTCATAAGCGAATTTTGTTTAGCGATGAAGCGCACTTCTGGTTGAATGGCTACGTCAACAAACAAAACTGCCACATTTGGAATGAAGCTAATCCACAAGTGTATGTCGAAACACCGTTACATCCAGAAAAACTGACTGTTTGGTGCGCTTTATAGGCTGGTGGAATCATTGGTCAGTACTTCTTCAAAAACGATGAAGGCCACAACGTTACAGTCAATGGTGATCGGTATAGAGCCATGATTACTAACTTTTTCATTCCTGAATTGAACAATCATGATATCCAGGAGCTGTGGTTCCAACAAGACGGCGCAACATGTCACACAGCTCGTGCCACAATCGATTTATTGAAAGACACGTTTGGTGACCGCCTAATTTCACGTTTTGGACCTGTGAATTGGCCTCCAAGATCTTGTGATTTAACACCGCTAGACTATTTTCTGTGGGTCTATGTAAAGTCCTTGGTCTATGCGGATAAGCCACAAACGCTTGACCATTTGGAAGACAACATTCGCCGTGTTATTGCCGATATACGGCCACAAATGTTGGAAAAAGTCATCGAAAATTGGACGTCCAGATTGGACTACATCCGAGCCAGCCGTGGCAGTCATATGCCAGAAATCATATTTAAAATGTAATGCCACAAGATTATCTTTCGAATAAAAAAAAAAAAAAAAAATTCATGTCAATCGAATAATACATCGTTGTTTTATTGCAATTTAAAGTGCTATACCTCTAAAAAAACACACCCTTTACTATACTCAAATAAGAGATGAATAAAATGCAAATTAAAAAATGTTATCTTATACTTAAATTCAACTCTCCAAAATTGTAAGTGCAAAATAAATTTGACTGCATTGAATAGCTGAGAATAATATTAAATCAACGTATTAAAACAAAGCCACAGCAACGCGTGGCTGGGGCCAGCTAGTATCATATATATATATATATATATATATATATATATATATATATATATATATATATATATATATATATATATATATATAAAATCTAGTTAGTTTAAATGTCCGCTTCATTTATTCCGCTTCAGAAGTAGAACTATAACATTTTATTTCGAGAAATTTTAAATAAAAAGGGGGAAAACTATTTTAAATTCTCACATTTAAAATGCTTTTATTTGAATTTTCAGCTAAGTCTAATAAAATAATCTTGTGAAGCGGACATCAACCACATTTGAAATAGCCTACTGGAACGACGTTTATTTCTTTATGGTAAACATTTCGTTATTATTTCATGCAATTCATCCTATGCATAGACAAATCAAATAAACAGAAAGATCTATTTAAATTGAATATCGAGAGTTCAAACAACAGCTGGAGATTTAACAGTTTACTGAATAAACAAACGTCGTTTAAACATAACTTTGGTTTTTTCTTTCGGCGTTGTGGACTGGAGAGCTATTTTTCTTCAGACGAAGAGTAAAATAATGATATATTGTGAAGATATAACTTTATCTTTTTAAATTACTTAAATTTAAATTTTTGATAAATATATAAATTAATGGCTCGTTAATTAATTGCAATAGATGAATAATTTGTAAAATATTACGTAATATTTTTAATGTTCAACTAATTTGATTCGTATTTTGTAATGTGTTTACGTCATTACAAGTTTTTAAAATTATTTATAATTTTTAAATTAGTTGAAACTTTTTTTAGAATATTTATCACAAGCGTGAATCGAACAATGTATGCCTCGATAGTGTTTCAATTAACTAATAGTTTAGTGATACAACAAAAACATCAAAGATAAATTTAAAAGGGAAAAAAGAACTAAAAAGGGTTTATAAAACATGAACTTGTTTTCTTTTAGGAAGCATTGTTCCATTCATAAAAGACGTGGTGTTTTGGTGACGTAAAAGGCATAGTCACGAATTCGACAATCGATTTTGCAATAGATTGTTGTATGGAACCATAGTTTATGTTACACGTTAAACTTGAATCAGTTTCAAAATTTTTACATAGTATGATGCAAAAAATTTGGCGAGAGGTATTTGATGTTTCTCAGGTAATGTTTTTATTTGTCTAACTATACTTCCTGATTATAAAAGTAAGTCTTCATAAATAAAGTCATAAATATGTTATATAAAATAAAAACGAAAAAAAAAGCATGCATGTGCGTAACTTTAAACCAGTGGTATTCAAAATTTTTCCACTTCCGGAACTCTTAGAACCATAAGTAGTTTTGGGGGAATTCCATTTCCCTCCCCCTTAGAATATTTCTTTAAATAATATTTTAAAGAAATCAATACGTTATATAGGAATTTTATGGAAAGACAATTTTAAAAATATCGTATTTTTCATTATTTTTATTATGATATTATATAACAATGCAATTTTTTACTCACACAATAATAATATTAATTTGTAATTAAAGTGTCACCTACCCATGCATTACATTTAGTAACTGGGGTATTTGCTTGCATTTTTTTTTTTTTTACCCAAATTGTCGAAGTCTAAGACTATTGAAATTATCTGCAATCGCATTTCATATTTTTCGTTTAATCCGTTTATTTTCAATTTCGTTTTTGTACCCCTCACAATGAGAAATATTTTCTCTTAAATTCATTGTTCTGAATGGTATTAAAATATTTATATCTGTGTGAAAAATCATGTTTATTTTGTCTGGATTTGCAGCCTATAAAATTTAGGAATGCTTTTGCTTTAATTTAGATTTTAACATCGAATCTGTTAAAATGTCGATAAGTTTATCCCTCTCCTTTAATATAGGTGTTTTTTCTACACATGTAAAAAAGTGCATTTTCCATTAGAAAACTATTTAGTGTATAAAGCATTGCACTAACCAGTGTAGAATTATTCCGGGGACCCCGGAATAACAGGCAATAGAATATTCACAATCTATTAGGTAGCACACATGAAGAAAGAACGTTTTAATATTCTTCTGTTATACTACAATATAAATTTGAAAAATATTACAAAATAAAGTTATATTAGGTATAAATAAAATTTTCAGTTTTCATGAGATAAGCATCAGAAACTTGCGATTGTAGAAACTTCAAAGAGAACGTGAATCAATTTTTCATACAAATTTATAATATTCATTTAGATTTTTTTGTTGTGACTCGTGGAACCCAGTTTGAGGAACACTGCTTTAAAACAGCAATCATTTTCAGCAGTGACTTAACGGAGAATAATAGCCTCCACCTTGCAAATTCAGGTTTTGTTCCCCATGCCGGGTGAGTGAGTGCATATTAACGATGCACTATTTAGCTACTCGAGGGCTTTTGGCGATGGACCTCGTCATTTTGAACCAAGGTTAAGTGACGATGACGACACCTGAGCTTGCACTTCTCTCTCCTAACTTCCACATCACATCAATAGAAGGTCGTTTGAGCTTCGACAGACTTAACGTGCATCACCCTCCCCTTACACGATGGATCTTCAGCGGCACTAGGCTTGAGAATATGACACGGCGGCTACGAGTCCGTTACCTTGACCACTAGGCTATTGCGGCAACGTGCCACGAGCCGGATCTTACGTACTTGGCGTCAGTCAAACTTTGGGACCCTAGAATCCTGCCCCCCCTCTCCGAGATGCAGGGGCGTACGTTACGCCATTGATTCTGGAATGTGTACATTCATCTGGAGTAGGTTTTCCCAAACTTTTTACCCCAATCTCTGCTAAAACAACAATTTCCTTCATAGACCCTTTACATTTTTCTCTATAATGAACACCATATAATATATTGTGACATCGTTGATTGTTGTGAATCTCCATCTTTCGATTCACGATAAGTTTTATAGTTTCACCAGCTGTTCAAGGACAAGTACGACGCCTTCGATTGTTGTGATCTCACACCCATCGATTGTCCCTGAATTTTTATGTTCCACCAGCTGTAAAATGACCAGTGCACGTGGCTAAGGGTCATTGTTTATTGTTTGTCCTCGGATCCGTGACGACACTCTGACTGAAAATCATAATGGACATAGGAGTTCCTGCACCCATTGATAATAGACGAAGCCCATCTAACGGAGAACACTGTCGCCTAGGCAGATGATTAGAGAATGGCTCTAAGGAACAAAGACAGTGCGATGAACAAAATGTCCAGATGTGGAACGAAAAATCTGGCGCCAGTACATTCCAGACGGGGCAGAGAGTGTGATTGTGAGTTCCGTGCGAATAGGACTCTAATGAGGTCGTGGGCAGAATTTTGTAACCTGCCAATAAGAAGGGACGAGGGGCGTGTTGTGAACACCCCCTGGTGGTTAAAAGGGTGCTTTTTGAGGAGGAGAAAGAAAAAAAGAGGGGAGAGACGGAAAAGAGAAAAGAAGAAAAAGAGTCGGGAGAGAGAGAGGAGCCGGCCTTGGATGGAGAAAAGGGCTAAGTCCGAGATTGGAGTGGAAAGACGATGAACGCCGGTGGCGTTGAGAATAGAATATGGACTGACTGCACCGGCTTGGCATATGTACTGAATTCTGTTACTTCAGTAACAAATTGGTTAGCAAATAAACAATGCTTTTATTTTATATTAGGCTGTAACATTTTTTTTATACTAGCTATACACGACGTTACAATATATAATCATGATACTAATAATTGAACAAAAACTACAAGTTAGCAATTTAACTGAGAATGTAAACAGAAAAAAAATTATAAAAAAGTACTTTACTAGATTTCTATTTTATTATTTATACTATGATATTCCGGATTAAATGCGTGGATCACACCTCCTCATGTAAATTTACATCATATATATACATATTAAAGGTGATATTATCTAATAGTTACAAACCTTAAAAATTATAAATATAATTTTAAAACAGAAAAATTGTCTCCAGTAGACCCTGGAATACTATACAATTCTTTAAAAGGTAGACCTTCAAAATGTCCACCTGAACCCTGTTTGGAATTCCTGATCAAGTGCATTGTTCAAACTTTTCATGTAAAAACATTTAAGACTTTTCATTTACAACATTGCTCTGTTTTTATACACTCATGGACAAAAAAATTAGCGCACCAAGAAATAATTGCGGGATCGTAACGAAACTTAGCCTGAAGGTACACGTCGGGGAGATATGCAAATTAATAGAAATACAACGTTATTGCGCATTACGTATAGCCAGTAGAGGGCGTTTAGTATCGTTCTTCGTGGAGCATAAAACAGGTAACCAAAGCTTGTTTGAGTGTGCTGAATCGTTTACAAAGGAAGATCTGAGCAAGACATGCTATTATGCCGTTTTCGAAGACAATATGTGCAGCTGTCGCAGTTTGAAAGGGAGAGAATCATCGGTGTAATGGAAGCTGGGTGGTCAGCTAGGCGAGTAACTCGTCAATTAGGCCGCTCTGATTGTGTTGTGAGGAGGTGTTGGGACCAGTGGATCCGAAAGATGTCATTTACACGAAGACTAGATTCAGGACGCCCTCGACGGATCAATCGTCGAGAAGACCGCCACATCATAAGAAATGCACGCGTACAGCCAACTGCTTCATCGGCCGCCATCCAGGCACAGGTAGCACCTTCACGAGAGGCCCCTGTGTCTTCTTGAATCATACGAAGGCGCCTGGCTGAAGGACATTTGGGATCGCGATGCCCATTACGTGTGCTGCCCTTGACGCCCACCATTTAAAACATCTCCGTTTGGAGTGACGCCGCGCATGAGGAAACTCGACCGCAGCAGAATGGAACCAGGTCGTCTTTAGCGACGAATCCAAGTTCAATCTCAGCAGTGATGCTAATCGTGTTCGTGTGTGGAGATCCCGAGGTGAACGCCTCAATCCTACCTTTGCTTTACAGCGATGCACTGCTCCCACAGCTGGTGTGATGATATGGGGTGCCATTACCTACAATACACGGTCACTCCTAGTATTGATCCGTGGCACCACGACAGCCTAGAGGTATGTCCATAACATCCTGCAACCACATGTGTTGCCACTCATGAAATGGCTCCCAGGAGCCATTTTTCAACAAGATTATGCTCGGCCTCACACGGCAAGGATGTCACAAGACAGTCTCCGCAATGTTTTTACCCTTCCTTGGCCTTCCCAATCCCCAGATTTGTCTCCAATCGAGCATATCTGGGATCATTTGGGACGGCGAGTTGGGTATCCCACAAGTTTGAACGAACTAGAGGCAAGATTACAGCAAATATGGAACGAAATGTCTCAAGACATCATACACAACCTGTATGCCTCAATGCCCGATCGTATCACATCGTGCATTCGCGCAAGAGGAGGTTGAACAGGGTATTAAATCATCCATTCTTTTGCCTTTTTCTCTGAAATAAATTTTCCTTTTTCTTTAACTTTCTAATCATTCACTTATACCAAAGTAGTCATTACGTATTTAAAATTTCGTTTAATTTTGACGGATCCTACTTGGTGCGCTAATTTTTTTGTCCATGAGTGTACATATATACAAAAAAAAACACACACATTAAATAATGTACAAATATTTAAAAATCCACCGATTTGCGAACGAAAAGGACATACTAATGTTTTCCCTCATAAACTGCACTTTCTTCATTGGATTTAAAAATTAAAAACTATTAAAAAAGTGGGAACTAAAAAAAGTGCTGATTACAACGAATTCTTTTCTAAAAAGGACCATGTAAATCCGTTATCATTTACACAATTAAATTATTTCAACGTCCTGTTTGATGAGTTCATGGGGGAAAAATTCTAATGATAGCACTTAAATGCGCATCTTTAGCTATATTCGCTAAGTGCAGGATATTTCTTATCATAGCAGCGATCTTGTGAACTTTTATGTCCACGTGGGGCTGAATTGACCCACTTCTGATGATGCGAGCTATTTTTCACTTCTAATTTACGAAATCGTCTGACGACTTTTGAACATGAAGATGGGATAAGTTGAGAGTTATTTTAGATGATGGAATAAAAAGAAAATTTACTTTCAAAGGAAATTAATGCTAAGTACTTGCAGAAAACAAATTCCCTTTTAATGGAAATTCTTATTCATTCCAATTCCATCCATAGTAGGTAACTGAAATTTTTTTTTTACTGATTTAAAGTCCCCCCTCCGTTTTTTTTTTTTTTTTTGAAGGAGTTAAGGCTGTCTTCGCAACAGTATGAGAGCCTAAACTAAACACGAATCACATTTTCAGACAGAAAAATGTATCACTTTTCAAGAAAATTTTCAACATTATATAATTCATACATCTGTTTATTGTATAATTTTTAGTTATAGTTTTAATGTAATAAAAGTTTAATATTTCAAAATATTCCCTAGATAATTATACTTTTAACACGTAAAGGGATAAAACTCATTTAACATTAGAGTACAGGAGAAAAAATGCAAAACGTGTTTTAAACCTGAAAACGTGCGTCAACTCGGTTTAAGAGTAGTGCGATAAAATATGCTGCTCTCAATAGGATAGTGAAGCCAGAATATAGTATGAATATTGGAGTACTTCTGTATCTGGAAAAATATTCCGATTCCGGGCCTATATTTCAAGTGAAAAGAGAGCTTTACTCTAAATCTGATTTTATCGAAGAGAATCCAACTAAAGGCTGTTGGGAGGAGAGCATCAAGTTGTCATTTTGTCGCTCATGGCTCACTCATTAATGATAATACCGTCCAAAAAGCATATTTGTTGAAACTGGTAACAACTTTGTAACACTGGTTATCGCGCAGTTTCTGTAGATGGAAATGCACATGCTTTTAATTTTTCAAAATGACACATATCATGTTTTTTTAGGTAATTTCTTCTTTAAGGCTGTCTTCGGTTAATGTTAAGGAATAGGACCCAAATTCGGAATATTTTTTCTGATATAAAAGTACTCAAACATTAATATTATATATATATATATATATATTGGCTTCACTATTCTGTAGAGAATCACTCATTTTATCATACTACTCACTTTTATCCGATTTGACACAAACACATATAAAAAGCACTTTGCTCAATGGAGAATTCTTAAGCGTTTAATAAGCGAAGTTTTGATATGTGATAGCACAAATTCAAACAGTTAAAAAAAATGTTTCAAGCATGAAATATTATATAACATTTGTAAAAATAACGGCTTTTGAAATAATTTTTAGAAGGCATTTAAGAGCAAAGTAATTGAATTTCGGTTTTTCTTTTTAAGGACTGTACGGATCAATTTTGTCAACAAACATCTTAGCAAAAAAAAAGAAAAAAAAACCTAATAAAACACAAAAAATTCAACAAAAATATGTTAAATGTAAAGCTAAATATTAAGAAAATAGAGAAAAAGTTTGAATAGTTTGAAAGTTATTTTAATGCGAGTTGAAAAATGATCAATTTAACTCGATTTCTTGTTTTTTTAATCAAATTGTTATCTAAAAAAGATTATTAATCCCATTAAAAATTTTGTTCTTTAATCAATCTATATATTGGGATAAGTGTTATCAAAAAATTTTCACTTTGTGTGTGTGTGTGTGTGTACATTGTTATATTGTAGTTTTATATTTTTATATGTATATTAATTAAATCGAAAAACAATTAACGGTGTAAGTTTTATAAAATCAAGCAATCAACGATTTTAAGCTTTTATATATTTTAAACAATATTTCTTTGCTGTAGTTCGCCTTTTTCCTTATAATTTAATTATAAGAAAAACTGCGATTTAATTATTTAAAAATCCATTCACTTTATCTGATGATATATTCACGACGTATCCGAATAACCCAATGCTCACTTTAGTAATTAATAGAATATAATTTCCTTAGATAATTTTATAGATATTTTTTGTTAAATTTATGTAAAAACTGGACAAAATAACTTTTACCTCTGAAATGATGTATATAGTACATTTTAAACATTAGGAATGACAACGGATATATACGTAAGAAACTAGTCAAGTTTTCCAAAGGAAGAAATTCAGATATTCTCTAAACTCCACTCAACACATTCCAAGAAAACTACATTTCTCGTACACAACCCACCAAACGAGTCATAAATCACTATTCATCAATGGAACATGGGGGGTCCTTATGCCAAAAGGAGGAGTTTTGTGCTTTCTTTCCCCTCTTTCCAAATAAGCATAGCTGACTTTTCTAATAACATTCTATAGAAAATTAACTTAAAATTTTTTAAAGTATATGCGTTTGAAAGAGCATTAAAAAAAAACGAAGATTTTCCTGGTTTTACTTTTTTTTATCTGATTATTGAAAATATTTTCATGATTGTTTAGTGCCCCAGTAAGGAAATTTCAGATGTTTAACAAATATTTAAAAACACTAGCAAGGATCAGAAAAGTAATCGAAAACTGGAGAAACATTCATTTTTTAGACTATTTCAAATACGTTTTATTTCATGAAATAAAATGCAATAGTTTAGATTTGAGTAGAAAATAAACTCCATAGGATTAACATTACTCTTGGAGTTGGACGTCAAGTAAACTTAGGAGGGATTAACTAGTTTTCAGTAGAAAACCACGTGCTTCCCCTGTCCCCACCATTGAAATCGGAGTCAGGCCACAAACTACAACTTAGATTTTTGCCTGCAGCAGCAGGGGTCGACAAACCGTGACTCTTTGCATAGATCAGGGAAAGCAAACCTTTTTAGGAAGAGCGCCACTATCTGATTAAAAAAATTATGCGTATCACGTCTAACTTTCCCAAAGAACAAAATAATATGAAAAGGTAAAAAATTGTTACGTATAGACTTATTATGGAACTTTACGCATACATTTTTATTCGAGCCCAAGAAGAGGAAATTCAAAAATAATATAATAAATCAGACAAGTACAACTTCTCAAAATTCCACATAATTCAGATACCTTGCAGTTCGAATAAATTCCTTATATTTGCTTTCCGGAGTAGCATGGTGCTATAGGTCAATATTTCCGATTTGGATTTCAGGTGAGTAACAATAAATGTCTTGCCGAGAAATTATGAAAAAAAAAAGAAAGAAAGAAAAGGAAAAGTATGAAAAAAGATAGTTTTTTTTTATATCATCTTAAAAATCAGCAAACCTAGCACTGAGTGAATCCCGCAAAAAATGGATTTCAAACTTTTTAAACTATCATAACTTGGGGCATTATCAGGGGCGTAGCTGCCGTCGTATCAATGATACGGGGCCCCCAAGCTACAGAAGCCCCAACATGTGTAAACTACAGTACCACTAACAAGGCTTTCTTTTCTATAAAAAGTCCCCGAAGGAGTTTTGATACGGGGCCCAATCAGAACTAGCTTTACCAGTGGGCATTACTAACTTTGGTAGATAGTTCCTGCATCTATGGCAGAGGTCGCCAAAGTGGTGGTCCGCGAGAAAATTTCGCTGGTTCCCAGAAAAATGTGGAATATATTGTTTATTGTTCTTTTGATCACAATTTTTTTTATAAATATATTTAACACCTAAAAAATCCGTTTAGTGGTCCGCGGGATTTAAATTATGAATTTACTGGTCCGTGAGGTTAAAAAGTTTGGCGACCGCTGATCTATGGGAAATGTGTTAATTTTTATCTCCAAAATCCTGACAAAAGAAGTATATGATCAACTAGGGCAGGAAAAGTATAATCTTTTCCTTGCAGTCTTAAATTTAGATTCTTTAAATGTCCCAAAGTATCGGTAAGAAAAACTAAATCCCAATGTCAATCTGCATTATCTTAAGTAGCAAACACTCACTGGGTAGTTCATTGTTTTCTTCCAGATATTTTAAAACGTGCACCCTCAAATTCCAAAATCTCACGAGTGCATAATCCTTTGAAAAGCCAGCACATACAACAATTAAGGAGTATTTTCTATTTTATAGTTTTCTATTGTAATTCGATTAAGTGTATTTAAGATAAATTTTGATGTCTCTTTTTATCTGAGACAACTGCATTTCAATAAAGTTAAAAAAAATTTAGTATTTATTATCTCTTCAAATTTTTTATTTTTCAATAATTCCTTACGTGCCATTGTTACATCTCAACGGGTTGACCACCCTTGGCATACTTCTCAGACTTTCCCTATTTGTAATATCAAAATAATTGTGACTAAAAATTGTTTCTCTTTCTCTTTTATACTTCATTAATGAGGCATTATAAAAAAATATATCGATAAAGAAAAAGGTTAAATCTTCGGCACCAACAAAAATCACAATAGGGAACAAATGGTTAGAAATATTACATCATATTAAAATGTGATGTAAAAATTTTCCAATCAATAATGCACTAAAAATTGTGGCATACACGCTGTTCTTACCACGAACTAATGCTACGACTCAATGCGTTTTTCTACAATAAATAAAGTGTCGACATCAGAAAAATCACAAATAAGTGTTGAGACTTAGAAAGCAAATTTATGCGTGAAATATAATTCAACAAATTCTTGGGAAAAATTTCATGACTTTTTAAACTACGATAACGATCGACTAAAAAAATTTACTCAAATGAGAAATATACCAAAGAATAAAATAAGACTATACCAGTAGCGCACACAAAAAATTTTCAGGAGGGGGGGGCGGGGTCGAAAGTTCACCATTCTTGTATCATGCTCCTTTTGATTTTGTTGATTTTTAGGAACAAAACACAGTAAAAAACTAAATTAGCATTAATTATAAAATTAATCATTAACAACAAATACTTAATTAAATTTTACGTACTATATACTTAGAATTACAATCAATCGGAAAAAAATCAAGGGCTTTGGGGGAGGGTCCAGACCACCAGGACCCCCTAAATACACTGGTGTGTGTGCCACTGGACTATACTGTTATATTATTTTATTTCTTGTGTAGTAGCTATGCATAATTTTTTAACGTATTATACTTTTAAATTGTACTTATGTTGAAATTTTAAAAGAATATATTACAATACTCTATTTTTGTGTTCTATGAAAATGTTTGTTGCTCCATATAGACTAAATTTTTAATCAAGACAATTTTTAATCCTCTGATCAATGGTGTCCCGCTTTGTTAGCGTTAAAGTCTGGTCAGTTTATACTAAAACGAAGTAAAGCAAATATGTCAGAATATATAATGTCTTTATAAAATTAAAATTTTCCTATCTTTAACTAAGAAATTGTGAATTCATTCTTAATTTCCCAGTAATCGATAATTTTTTCGCCTCATTCTCGACAGATATAACTGCTAATTCGGAAAATCTGTATTGTGTATTTCATGAAAGATATGAAATAATTTTTAAAAATTAATTTAAGTATTTTTAGAAGCTTCTCTCTCTTTAAAAACTGCTCAGATTACTTTTATGGGAGAAGGGTTTGCATTTTTAAATACACATATCGTATATACCAGCGTATAACTCAGCCTGTGACGCACAGTGAGCAGTTTTCCCAATCTTGCGCTCGGAAATTATTTTTTATGGCTTTAAAGTCTTCATAACTACACTTATGTCCATAAATTAAGGATAATGAAGTTCAGGCAAAGAAAGAGACAGAAGCAAAACAAATCTGACTTATTTGTAAAGTCTATTTATTAAACAAAAGGTAAAGAGCAAAAAAGATGCTATATGTTTGACATAATTAATGAAAATTGCGATTTTTACTCCCTGGAGCAAATTTCAAAAAAAGAACCTATTTACAAAAAACAGTATAACATGGTTAGTATGATGGTTAATACGGGGTATGTCTCCCGGACGATGCAATACAGGCCTTACAACGCCTAGGCATGCTGAGTATCAAATTATCAATCTGATCCTGGGGAATATTACACCACTCATCAAGCAATGTCCTCCGAAGTTCCGGTCGACAGGTGGGAGGGGGTTGACGGGCTGCAATTCGTCGGCCAAGTATATCCCACACATGCTCTATTGGATTCAAGTCCGGAGAGTATGCTGGCCAATCCATACGGGTGATATCCTCCAATTGAAGGCATTCGTCTACAAAGTTTGCATGGTGAGGACGGGCGTTGTCATCCATAAACAGAAATTCAGCACCAATGGCACCTCGAAACAAACGCACATGTTGTTCCAGAATGACATCCCGATAGATGTGGCTTGTCATCGTTACACTCTGAACATGCAGGTCAGTTCTGGAACCAAGAATAATTCCTCCCCAAACGAGCCATCCTGCACCACCGTAACGGTGTCGTTCAATGGTGTTCTCTTGGTGGTAACGGGTACCTGGCGCTCTCCATATTAAAGTCCGGCGATAATCAGACTGCAAACTAAACCTGGACTCGTCGGAAAACATCACACAAGACTACTGTTGTGGTGTCCACAATGCATGCTCTCTACTCCAGGTTAATCGCAGGTGACAATGAATTGCGCTGACGAGACAGGTCTGATGCTGTGTTCCGTCTGTTTCTTTTAACAGTAACTGCCAAATACCGGTCCTCATTCGGCGTTGTAACTCGGGGGCGACCTGTGCTGTAACATCTACTCACATTACCATCATCTTGGAATCGTTGCCAAAACCTGGGGATAACACTCTGGGCGATTCCAAGATCCTCGGATACTTCCAGCTGGGTGCGTCCACATTCCAGTCGTCCAATAATTCTACCACGTAAAAAATCATCCAAATACTTCCTTTGTACCATAACTATGCGGTTATTGCACTGAAACGCTTTTAAAGCGCTCGTGAACAATTTTACTTCTTAGCCACCATTCCTTATATACCCCTCTCTTACACTCTCGTCATTGTGACGTACTATCCGCGCCATCTGGTGGTTTCCTGTAATTGGCATATTCTTCAAGATATGTGTGATAATTCTACAGGTGAAATTTTTATTTTAGAGTTCAATTTCTGTGTGATTCTGAATTATCCTTAATTTATGGACATGAGTGTATATCTAATGATAAAAAATTATATTAGGTGTACAAATTTGCTTCCGCCGTTTTGCAATAGATGGCTGTAGCGGTAAGTGGTAGTCGAAATAAATAGATCGTAGATGTCATACAATAAGCTTAGGTATTTGTAAACATAACGACATCGAAATATTTGTCGATTTGTGTCTGCATCATAAAGTTATTCTCGATTAAACATGTCAGCTTACGAGCCAAATTATCGTCATTTGCGGGAGGTTTTAATTTTGTGCTTTAATATGAAGAAATATGCGGCTGAGGCTTATCGAATGTTCTCAAATACCTATGGTGGGGCCGCTATTAGTGAAAGAACGTGCCGAGAGTGGTTTCAACGCTTCAAGAACGGTGATTTTGACGTTGAAGACCAGCATGGCATTTGGTGGGACCAGCTCGGCGTAGTGTATTATGAGTTGTTAAAACCGACTGAAACAATCACAGGCGATCGTTATCGAACGCAATTATTGAATCATAAATGTATAATCAGTTTTTTACAATAAAGCATCGAATTTCGGAAAAAAACGGTGGAAGCAAAGTTGTACCCATAATAGTAATTAATGTAAATTGGGTATTCTTTTCTGTTTTTACTTACAAATAAGGTTAATAGGGTCTTAACTAATTTATGTCCATTTTGAATTTGATCAAGAATAAATGATTGCTAAGGGGAACTAGTTTTTAAGCAAGGATCTAAGGGTATTAACAGAAGCAGTAATTTACACGTGGGAGAATATATACAAGAAAGAGAGTGTGGCAAGAAAAAAAAATTCTAAACAAATACAATCAAACACAACAGTATGCATACAAAATAAAGGATAATAGGTAGTGTTTAAAAGGACTCGGTACCCTTTGAACATTTTTTTTATTTATATATTTAAAAATTACATTTTAGCATTATATATAATGTTTATTTAAGAAAATGATACGAGATAAAATTTTGTGCATATTATTCACACAATTTTACAAATTTAATTTCTTTTAAAAAATTTGGAAATTTTTTAAAATTTTTACTTTTTTGTGTTCATTAATTTTTTGACAAGAAATTTTTGTAATATTTCTGAGGATATTTCAAAAACCTTTAGGGATCTATTTTACAATATCTTAATTAATTTTGGAGAAAAAAATAATAAAATGTTGATATATATATATATATATATATATATAGCAGTAAATAAATTTAAAAGACTAATAAATCCTAAAACATATAAAGAACAAACCGAAAGAACCCAAAACATGGAACTATTACAAACCAAAAAAGAGAAATATAGCTAGAGTGGAAAAAACTATTATGGTTTCCCCAGCTGTCACTGGCTTAGGACAGTGAAACAGGGTTAATATATATATATACATATATATATATATATATATATATATATATATATATATATATATATGCTAAAATTCAACTAAAAGCCTAATATTTCCTACTTTTCAATTTTTTTTTAAAAAGAAGTATTCCATTTACAGAAAAATGGATCCCTAATTTTGTTACATGCATTACATATAAGACACAGGGGAAAAAATAGAAGTGATTGGTAAATAATTGTGGAAGTAGTAGTATTTTGAATGCGAAAAAGCACAAACTGAGAAAAACCATTCCAAAGTTTATAATTCTGAAAAAATAATTATTATAAGCTTAAATAAACATAAAATACCACACTAAATTATTAGCTATATATTTTTCTTAAAAATAATAAAATATAATATAAATCTTACTCCCCGACAACCACGCATCATTCGACTTGGAGAAGAAGTTTTCATTTCTACGGCACCTCATCCATTTTTCCCCTACAAACCAGCAGAAATTTTTAACAATTTTTCTAAATTTTAATTGCCGCTGGCTCTCATATTTATCGAAGTCCGTTATACTTTTAACTAAACTCAAAACAGCATCAATGTTGCGCTTGGGATCTTGCTCTTCATTCCACACATTGAATAAGGCACGCCGAGTAATACCATCGGCCAACCCTGAAAAAATATCATAACTTGGGGAGTAGCAGGTAGTAGCGGCTATATAAATTTGGTATTAAATTAAAGGTCTATATCTACTCTATGCGACTTAAGTGTTACTGTGATCAATCCGTGTTAATCCCAAAAGTTCTACTCCAATAAACAAAAAAAAAACCCCGACATATGTTAGTAGAAGTTGCATGCTGTGCTAAATGTTATGTTTTTACAATTTTTAATCAAACTTGAACCTAAATTGAAAGTCAAATCAAGAAATTATTTATCCATGGCATGTATTTAAAAAAACAACTCTTAAATCTGAAAATCTTTTTCAGACGAAACAATTGAACTTCTTACTAGAAAATGACGCTCGCAAGCGTTTCTTCTAGTAAAAAAAACCCGATTTTAACCGCTGATTGTAGAATATTTCCTTTCGCGTACTGACGAAAACTGTTTACCTCATGGCTAGAGAACCTATGAGGACCATAAATAGTGGGTTGTTTTTTTTATTTCACGCAATTTCATTTTTGGACTTTCCGAGCACCAGATTGGGAAAACTGCCCACTGTGTGACGTCGAGAGCCCTTAAGGCCTTTTCTCACGCACACGTTTCGAGCAATTTTTTGTCGAATTCGTGCAATTTTTACTCAGTTGCCATAGCAATGGCTTTCGAACAACTTTTTGCTAGTGAGCTCAAAAAGTTGTTCCAAATAAAAGTTGCTTGAAATTCCAGCCAATGGGGTTCTTCAGCACCCTACGTCATGAACAAGATGGCGGCTTCGATTTCGTCAAACACATCAGATATGACGTATAATATTTTAATAGAGTATAATATTTTAAATAGAATGGTGCTCCATTTCTATTTACACCCATCAACAAAAGCTTGAGCGAAATAAAAGAAATAATTTTGGTTGTTCATTTGCCGAAGCAGAAAAATCGGCGAGTATTTTTTCAATGTGGAGATAGAGCGCGGCTGACGTCAGAGCATGTCGTTTTTTTTTGTTTACGGCAACCCTTCACCCTCAGATAGGACGAAAAATTGGTCCAAATAATTGCACGAAAAATGTGCGTGTGATACGGCTTTAAGAAGCCATTGCAGTTCCTTTCTCTTGATCCTTGAGGTGCAGCTTCTCCCGCAAACTCTATCCCGTGTCTTCAAAGAAGAAAGGGAAAAAAGCTAATGCGGAAGATGAAGATTGAAGATGATCAATTTTCGAGCCGACCCTTTAAGAGTCCCGTTGACACGCCACCACAAAATCTCGAGCGTAATGTTAATCCTATGGAGTTTCATTCTCGGATATTTACATCTAGGGTATTGCTTTTAATTGCATGAAATAAAATGCATCTAAAAAAGCGAAAAAAAAATTAATTCCTCCATTATTTTGATTTTTAAAAAAAATTCTAAGTATTTTTAAGTATTATTTAAGGATCTGAACATTCATATCTATTGCATTAAAACGATCATAAAAATATTTTAAATTATCGGATAAACAAAGTAAAAAGAGGAAGAATTTCCTCTTTCAAACGCGCATACTTTAAAATTTTTAAGTTAATTTTTTTGCAAGTAATTATTAAGTCAGCATTGCCCATTTGGAAAGAGGAGGAAAGTAAACATGTAACTCCGCCTTCTTGCGGAAGGATACATGAAATTTTCCTGCATGTTGCCTTGACGAATGGTGATTTATGACTCGTTTGGTGGGTTGTCAACGAGAAATGTAGTTTTCTTAGAAATTGTAGGGGGTTAAAAGAGGATATGTGAAAAGAAAAAAGAAAGAATGAAACGTGTACTTTAAGTCCCTTCATTCCTAGGAAAGTTGGGACTAGTTTCTTACATAAATATCAGCAGTTATTTGCAGTTTTTAAAAAAAGTACAACATATACAATGTGAGAGGGGAACTATCTTTTTTTATATTTATTATTTTAACTGAAAAAATATTTATAAAATTACTCTAAACAAGCTTTATTAATCACTAAATAAAGCAGTGAGTATTATTTGGATATAAGGATTAGAGGTTTTTTAATACCGTAAAATACGGTGTATAACGTCATCTATACTTTTCAAGCTGCATTTTTTTTAATTTTTAAGAGTATATTCGCGGTATAACGCGCACCTCATTTTTTTCGCAAAGTAGAAGTCTAATATTTTTGTGCTCATTTCTTTTTTTTATTTTTAAAGCTATCATTTTTTATACCCTGCGTACAACGCGCCCCCTTAAATTTCGTTCTTATTTTTTGTGCTAAAAGTGGGCGTTACATGCCGGATTTTATGGTAATTGGTAATTTTTTAAAACTTAATTATAAGGTAAAATGTGAACTACAGGAGAGAAAAATTTTGATTTTCCTCCTCTCTTTTGACTCTTTAATTTTAGTTAAAATTTGACTTTTTTTAAAAAAATTTTTCACTCCAATAAATGTTTGTAATGGGTCTAAATCTAATATAAAGATATATAGTCTTTATATGCAGCCCGCAGGATTATAATGTTTTCCGAAGTGACCTGCAAGGTCATTTGGGTTGGCCATCTCTGTTCTAAGTCAAGATCGGACAGCGAGAATGACACTTGAGAGTACAGCTTTGTATTCATGACCTTTTTTGAACTTGGAATGTTGAGTTTTTAGTCCTTCACAAACTTGAACGATGGGGGAAGAGAGCAATAAAAGAGGTGTCGGTGTGATAAAGAGTGTTTTTTCTCCAGGTATAGAAGTTTAAGTTGGCATTACTTTCCAAGATGGCGACCGATTTAACAGCTGTCAAGTGATTTATTCTCAGTTTGGTTTGGCAGTTCATCAAAACGATCATCAAGCAAGGCGTAGATTCGTCGAATGGGCCCAAAACGAGATGGCCGTTGTTCCCGATTTTCATAAGTGAATTTTGTTTAGCGATGAAGCGCACTTCTGGTTGAATGGCTACGTCAACAAACAAAACTGCCGCATTTGAGTGAAGCTATTCCACAAGTGTATGTCGAAACACCGTTACATCCAGAGAAACTGACTGTTTGGTGCGCTTTATGGGCTGGTGGAATCCTTCTTCAAAAACGATGAAGGCCACAACGTTACAGTCAATGGGGATCGGTATAGAGCCATGATTACTAACTTTTTCATTCCTGAATTGAACAATCATGATGTCCAGGAGCTGTGGTTCCAACAAGACGGCGCAACATGTCACACAGCTCGTGCCACAATCGATTTATTGAAAGACACGTTTGGTGACCACCTAATTTCACGTTTTGGACCTGTGAATTGGCCTCCAAGATCTTGTGATTTAACACCGCTAGACTGTTTTCTGTGGGGCTATGTAAAGTCCTTGGTCTATGCGGATAAGCCACAAACGCTTGACCATTTGGAAGACAACATTCGCCGTGTTATTGCCGATATACGGCCACAAATGTTGGAAAAAGTCATCGAAAATTGGACGTCCAGATTGGACTACATCCGAGCCAGCCGTGGCAGTCATATGCCAGAAATCATATTTAAAATGTAATGCCACAAGATTATCTTTCGAATAAAAAAAAATTCATGTCAATCGAATAATACATCGTTTTTTTATTGCAATTTAAAGTTCTATACCACTAAAAAAACACCCTTTATAAACGGTGTCACAGACTGCAAAAGTCAAACTGGAACCCCACCAATCGAGAAGAATGCAGAAGTTCTCCTTATCTTTAGTTTTGAACAAGAGTAGAAGGGGGGAGGGTTTTTAGTGTTTCAAACGGTTGGGAACGAACAGAAGCCATCCTTAAACGTGAAAAAGGGGAAGATTCTAAAAGTGATGTCATTTCGTTCATCATGACAGCTGTCAGAACATAATCATCAGAAAATTGGATAAAGTAAGCGAAAATTTGGACGAATAGTAGCATTAAAAAAATGTTTATTTCAAAATCAAGAAAATAATGGAAATTAAAAAAGCATATAATTCATCCTTTATGAAGGAACTATTTACTTTCGATCATTACTACCAGTACGACATGAGTACTTCGCCGTTCCTTTGGATACGCCCAATCCCCCCTCCAAGAAGAGGGCGCTTTCATCGTTTTCGAGTTTCGATTTCTGTCTAAGGGCCTCTTAAACCCCCTAGGTGGGCCTCTTTCACGCCCCCAATCATCTCTGATTAGCAAGCGTAGCAGATCTGCACACTGCCCTCCTCGTCTGGTCTCAATTCCATTGGATCTGTGAGACAATAGGTGGCGCGACTGAGATCGTCGCCGTATCTAGAGCACCATATGGGTGGGTCTATCAATCGACGTGTCACTTTGACACTGAGGATATCCTCCAGGTTATGTCTTTATCACAACAGGCCGACATTTTTTTTCATTCAAATAATTCCCTGTCCACATGTGCGAAGTAAAGAAATAATAGAAACTGTTTACAGGAGTGTCCTTTCAATAGATCATTGAAAATCGTCAGGGTGACGGAGAAGGAAAAGGTGTGGCAACATCAAAGCTGATTTCAGAATCGACTCACATCTGTTTTGCCCAAGTGAAGAATACAACGTCTCTTTTGAAAGATTACAATGTCCATCTGCGCATTCTGCTCACCCTCGTACATTAAACTTGACAAGTATTGTCGTGAAGTGTTCGTCTAATGAGCCGACGATATATATATATATATATATATATATATATATATATATATATATATATATATATATATATATATATATATATATATATATATATATATATATATATATATATATATATATATATAACCCCCTGTACTTTCAAATTGTATTTTTTAAATTTTAGGTATATGCGCCTTATAACGCACATCTCTTTTTGAGGAAGAAACGTGAAATACATGCGTGCAATACTTTTTTCTTTTGGAATCTAGAAATAGTGTGAGTGGATAATAAAAGCAGGGAATGAAATTAAACCCGATATAATTAAAACATACTCTAAAAAAATGTAGTATATCTAACAATTTAGATGGAAAAGAAAAAAGATTATTTATATATGGACCCCACAGACAGTAATGGTGAGAAAAGATGAAACAGAATTCACCTGAAGGTATTATAAAAGACGAATGTGACGAACTGTTCATGCTATCAAATATAAATTCATAAGGTATGTGATTTTTTGAAATAAAAAGTTTTGAGATAAATGTAGAAATCTAATTTTTCCATCAACTTTTCTTTATTTTTAAAGCTTTCTTTCTTCTTTTTTTTTTTTAATAAACCGGCTGGGTAGGGTATTTGGTTAAGAGCTGGCCTTGTATGCTCAAATTTGCGGGTTTGATTCCGGTCCAAGTCGGTAGATTTTCATGATACAAAAAATAGATAGCGTCCATGTCGCATGATCATGCGGCGTGTTAAAGATCCCCAGATTACCTGTTTGGCTTGGATGCTCTTGGCAAAAAGAAATTCCAAATACAATTTCACATCATCATAGCTCAGATGCCCCCCTTGGGAAGAAAAACTCGACGTCAAAATTGCATTTTGGCAATTGGTATCCACCTATATGGTACCACACAGTAGAGCACGCAGGAATTTTTCAAGGGGGGGGTGGGTCCGGGGTCGAAAGTTAACCATTCTTGTATCATGCTTCTTTTGATTTTGTCGATTTTGGGGAACAAAACACAGTAAAAAACTAATTATTGAATAAATAATTAGCATTAATTAATAAAATTAATAATTAATAACAAATACTTAATTAAATTTTACGTACTATATATTTAGAATTATAATCAATCGGAAAAAAAATCAAGGGCTTTGGGGGGGGTCCGGACCCCCGGGACCTACCTTTGTGTGCGCCGCTGGTACCACACTAAAAAGCTATACCAGCTGCAGGGGAATGTATTAGGTCTGAAATGGTAATTGACAATCCACAGCCTCATTTGAAAGGGGAAAAAATCATTTAAAAAAAAACCGTATAATGCATACCCGTAAATTCTTATTTTTTTTGTGCTAAAAGTGCACGTGTCTATATGGTGAATGAATGGTAATACGGTAAATGAAGGCATAATTTTCACACTAAAAATTAAAGATCTCTTCGTAAATGGATGGGGTTTGAACCCCGAAACTACGCTCGTGTACGCCATTGGAAGCTCTGTTCATACACATACCATTAGAAACTATTTTACCATGAAATGGATTGGAAAGGGATTCGATAAAAGCATATATGGTAAAAATAAAATGATTAAATGGTATTAATTGATAAAAATATCTTATAAATCTTACTTTTTATTAATCTCAACTGTTTTTATATGCCTTCTAAATCTTAGAATTTCTGTGAATAATTAGTTTTGAGTTTGAATTACTTATTATAAAAAGATTTTTAATATCCTAAACTGTAAATCGTAAGCGATTACAGAAAGCAAAGGCCAAAAAAGTGAAAAGAAAAGCAAACACCAATCTTAAATTACAAATGTAGTGAAACCGATGAACTTGTTCTGCTTCTACCGAGCGGTTGATTAAAAGTTCTTGCAAAATAAATTAGAAAGAAAAACAAATTTTGAAATCAATTCAATGAATACAATTGTTTATTTGAAAGTAGTGAAATTTTTGTTTTTTATCATGAGTTTTTAAAATGTTAACACATCAATTACTAAAACAAGAATTGGACTATGGTAAAAATGACTAATCGTAGGACATCTTCAGCGAAAGAGCAAGATGGATCCCACATAGCTTTAGTAAAATTATTTTTTTATTTACAGTTTGTAATCGTAAGCTACAAATCTCTCTGTACCATTTTTTACTGAAAAAGTAAAACAGGGTACTCGACAGGGGCACTCCCTTTCTTTCCTGTTGTTTAACATCGCTTTGGAAAAGGCCATTAGACTCTGGCTTAAACACAAGTGGAACTATTTTGAAGAAAAAATAGGAAAGAACGTGTAAATTTAAATTTGATCTGGATAAAAAATTTTCCAGGGAAAATTAAAGCGATTTAAAGTAAATTTGAAAATAGCGCGTTCCTGGGAATCGAACCTGGGGCGATTCATTTAAGGCAGCTACTATAACCATTATGCTACGAAGGCTCGGGAAGAGGGTTAAAATAAGCTTTTAAGTTAAATGAGAAGAGTGAAATGAATTGAATTAAGAATTTTAATTGAAGTGAGAATCCGAGAAAGAATATTGTTGGTTTCTGTTAAAATTAGAATCAGGGATATATTTTTTAATATCCAAGATCGAAGGATTATTAGAGTTATCAATTTTTTGAAAAAAGTTGCTAATTTTTTGATGAATTGTCTGATAGACATCATTTTGCTCACACATCTGAGGTCCTTATTCCTCATGAACCATCGAGTTTTTGATATTTGTTGGAGAATGATGCTTTGAGAAACTTCAATTTGATTAATATGAATTTTAGCTGCATGTGTCCAGATTGGCGCGGCATAATGATTAAAACTGGTCTTAGGATTAGTGTGTAGATAAGCAATTTATTTTCTCTGCTCTAACATAGAGATTCTTGCAATTAAGGGGTAGATTTTACTGACCGATTGTGAATTTAGAGTCAAGTGCTCGAGTGCTTGATGGCTACAAGAGCTGTACCCCGATGCGTTGTACACCACCAAGCGCTCTCATTGGTCGAATCGAGTAGCGCACGCTTGCGTCATTTCCTGTTACACACATCCGTCCCTTTTCACGAAATCACTCCAACAAATATCCAGCAAGCGAGAGGAAAGACGTTACACATCACAAATATTAAACTTGTAGAGTGGTTTCCTTAACGAATCCTAACGAAATCCATAAACTACTAGCTGGTATACCCGTTCTTCGCACGAGTGAATTGAAAAATTAAACAATGCAGATTGAAGGATAAAAAAGTTTTTAGTGAGTTAATTTTACGTGAAGTGCAAATTAAACAAACAAACAAATAAGCTCTCTCTTTTTGCATATATCAGTTGAACAAAAAAAAAAAAAATATTTTTTTCATGTGGGTCAATTTTTGAAAACACCTTCCTAAGCTGATATCTGCTCAGCAAAAGTGACATGTTACAAATTTTGTGTAATGAATGCTTAAAATAGTGTAATTTATATTTAGATGTGTAATACGTTAATATTACTTTCTGTTGTATTAATTTTTTGTTAAAATTGTAATATTCTCAAGCAACGCTGTCCCTTACATTATAATGGCGATTCAATAGAAACAATAGAGATAGAGCCAAGTTGACATCCTTTCTGGCGACCCTGTTGGCAACTTGGGGAATGATTGAATCGTGAAGAAGTTGATATGCTGTAGCGCCACCTGCTGGGGACTGCAACAAAGAAGATAGCACAAAAACCTTCTCCACACAAAAAAATACATATACATACCAATTTTCATAGTATCGGTTGAATGGTGTTGGAATGATGCAATTTCAAAAAACAAACATCCATTTATATTTATATACACTCTGTCGCAAAAAATATATGCACCCAGAAGAAATCAAGCTACAATCACGAAACTCGGCAAGAATGTAGTCTGGTAAGAGATATGCAAATGATTAAAATTTCGAAGCCAATGAGACAAGGCTAAGTGTGCTATGCGCATATTAGTTGCGCAACTGGGAGAGTTTAAAAGCATGAGTACGAGCGCCGTACGGCTATCCAAACGAATCTGATGACTTTGATAGACGATATTGAGACTTAGGATGCCTCTAAGACGTAACCGGCGGCAGTACGAGCAGCTGACGGACTTTGATAGGGGCCGTATAATAGGCCTCAGAGAAGCAGGTTGGTCGAATAGACGTATCGGCCGCCACCTCGGTCGGAGCGATATGGTAGTTGCTCGGTGTTGGCAACAGTGGATCACAGAAGGTAGAGTGTACCGTAGCGGAGGGTCAGGACGTCCCAGGAACACAAATGATCGCGAGGATCGTGCAATCAGAAGAGTGGCCACTTCGGCACCAACAACGTCGCTAGCATCGATTCAACGCCACTTACCTCCTTCCGGACATCCAGTGCCATCAAGAGAAACCATAAGGAGACGACTGACCGAAGTTGGCTTGAGGAGCCGACGTCCGCTAAGACGCTTACCACTGACTCCACATCATAGGCAGTGTCGACTGGATTTTTGCCGACCTCGGGCAACTTGGAGTGTGACAGACTGGAGACGTGTCATCTTCAGTGATGAATCCCGATTCAGTCTCAGTGCTGATGACCACCGCACACGTGTCTGGAGGCGCACCGGCCAGCGGTCCGATCCGGCATTTATTGTCGAGCGGCATACAGCAATTTCACAAGGTGTGACAGTGTGGGGAGCAATTTCTTGGGACACACGATCATCTTTAGTGGTCCTTCAAGGCACTTTGACAGCTCGCAGATACGTGGACGATATTTTAACGCCGATTGTGCTACCCATGCTATCAAGTCGCCCAGGTGCCATTTATCAACAGGATAATGCTCGTCCACATACTGCGCGACTCTCCCAACAATGTCTTCAAGGATATGACGTCCTACCATGGCCTGCCAGGTCACCAGATCTTTCGCCAATAGAGCATGTCTGGACGCGCTGGGAAGGCAACTGCAGCCGTCCCGAGATACAGGAGAATTAACTGCGCAGATGCAAAGACTATGGCAGGATCTTCCACAGGGGGTCATAAGTGATTTAATTGAATCGATGCCACGCCGAATTTCGGCTTGTATAGCTGCCAGAGGTGGCTTTACTACTTACTGATTTTTAACCTTTTGCAAGCTGTAACCGCTTAATAAAATGATATTTTGTTCTGAATTTTTAATCATTTGTTTATTTTCATATACACTACATGCATACCAAATTTCGTGAATGTAGCTCAATTTCTTCTGGGTGCATATATTTTTTGCGACAGAGTGTATATATACATCAGTGGCGCACACAAGGGGGGGGGGAGTCCTGGGGGTCCGGACCACCCCCAAAGTCCTTGATTTTTTTTCCGATTGATTATAATTCTAAGTATATAGTCCGTAAAATCTAATTAATTACTTGTTATTAATGATTAATTTTATTAATTAATGCTAATTATTTATTCAAAAATTAGTTTTTTACTGTGTTTTGTTCCCGAAAATCGACAAAATCAAAAGGAGCATGATACAAGAATGATGAACTTTCGACCCCGGACCCCTCCTTTGAAAAATTCCTGTGTGCGCTACTGATATATGGATAGATAGATAGATAGATAGACAATATTTCTTATTTTTAAGGTACGCCGCCACAGAGCTAAGCGGTATTGTCACTTGATCGAGGTCACTAATACCCCTCGAATTACTTTAAATTGCATTGTTAATAAATAATCAATCAACCATGCAGCTAAGCTTGAAGGAGGTATTCTGCTCTCTCCTGTCTTCAAATAGTTTCACTCGGAATCTCTTTCTTCCTAAGTTCTGTTGTGTTGTTTCTAATCCCCTTGGAGCAGGAAAGCCTACACCAAGTCCATTTGACATTTCCGCATAATAGTGCCACACACCAGGTCTTACTCTTCAAACAACTGACACAGGGAAATGCCCCAGCAGTCCAGAAGATAAACAGAGGCGAAAGATAAAGAAAGACTGCTGCACAAAAGTCATACTACGCAGGTGGCCGCTTCTAAAGCGCTTCAAGGCCGTCTGATGAGCCCTGGAACTCTAGCACGGTAGAGATAGGCCAGGACTCTTTAGTTCTCTTCCTAAGTTCTTTTCACTGATAGACTAAAAACTTCAGAACCTTTTTTCTTTCGCCTTTTTAAAGGGTGTTTTTTTAGAGGTATAGAGCTTTAAATTGCAATAAAACAACGATGTATTATTCGATTGACATGAATTTTTTTTTTTATTCGAAAGATAATCTTGTGGCATTACATTTTAAATATGATTTCTGGCATATGACTGCCACGGCTGGCTCGGATGTAGTCCAATCTGGACGTCCAATTTTCGATGACTTTTTCCAACATTTGTGGCCGTATATCGGCAATAACACGGCGAATGTTGTCTTCCAAATGGTCAAGCGTTTGTGGCTTATCCGCATAGGCCAATGACTTTACATAGCCCCACAAAAAATAGTCTAGCGGTGTTAAATCACAAGATCTTGGAGGCCAATTCACAGGTCCAAAACGTGAAATTAGGCGGTCACCAAACGTGTCTTTCAATAAATCGATTGTGGCACGAGCTGTGTGACATGTTGCGCCGTCTTGTTGGAACCACAGCTCCTGGACATCATGATTGTTCAATTCAGGAATGAAAAAGTTAGTAATCATGGCTCTATACCGATCACCATTGACTGTAACGTTGTGGCCTTCATCGTTTTTGAAGAAGTACTGACCAATGATTCCACCAGCCCATAAAGTGCAACAAACAGTCAGTTTTTCTGGATGTAACGGTGTTTCGACATACACTTGTGGAATAGCTTCACTCCAAATGCGGCAGTTTTGTTTGTTGACGTAGCCATTCAACCAGAAGTGCGCTTCATCGCTAAACAAAATTCGCTTATGAAAATCGGGAACAACGGCAATCTCGTTTTGGGCCCATTCGATGAATCTACGCCTTGCTTGATGATCGTTTTGATGAATTGCCAAACCAAACTGAGAATAAATCACTTGACAGCTGTTAAATCGGTCGCCATCTTGGAAAGTAATGCCAACTTAAACTTCTATACCTGGAAAAAAAACACTCTTTACTTTTACCATTCACTGCTCTATTTCGTAGTATTCTTAGATAATTCTAATAATAATCTAATGATGTAATAGATGATTTCCACATTTTCAAAAATATGCTAATCATCACTTAGCCAAATGTGATATGGGTTTTTTTTTAAATTTTATTTTTCCCAGATTCCAGAATCTTTCCCTTTCATCACGTGCCCTCTTGACGTTGAATTTCTAGATACCCTGTATGTATAAGATACACGGTCAAATAGATTCATGAACTAGCATTTTCATTCAGAATCTTATTTTCTGTAAACTGTAAATTTTGGAGAAAAATGTACCGTTTCAATATTTGTATGTATGCGCTTTCCGATGGAAAAAAAAGAAGAAAATCCAAGAGGAAAATTTTCTGCTTAGAAAATCTCACATTTTTTAAAAACTTTTTCTGGAACTTTTAAAATTTTTTTTCTTTCCAATGCCCCTATTCCCTTTTAAGACCCGAATTGTTTTTATCTTTAAATATTAAATTCTTCTTGTTATTAATGCTATATTGACCCCAATGACACTGTGGGAAAAATAATAAAAAAATTCTCGCTCTCCACTTGGAATGTAGACGGTACCCGCACGATCTTGCGGGTTGGGCTTTATCTGTGAAACAGGTCACCTATGAAATTTTACGAGTTATACCTTTTTAGCTCTAAGTTGATATAAGAAACAATTTTAATTCAATTAAAATTGTTGCAAATAAGGAAATCATTGGTGTATAATTAATTCTTTTATTAACTCATTATTTATTTACAGTGAAAATCTTTAAAACATGCTTTATTTTTGACAAGTATAAAAAAACATTGCGTTTCTCACAATATGTTTTCGAAATGCTTTCGTAGTTTTCAAATCTCACATGCGAGGCCTTAAAATGTTATCAACACTTCGGAAATGGCTATACGTGCCAAGCCTTTTATGATAGAATAGCTAGGATAAAAGGCATGACATGTATAGCAGGTGAATTATAACACTTCGATCTTTTTGCGAGTGGAACTACAACACTCTGTTGCCTTCAACATCAGCTAAAATACTTTTGTTAGTAGGTGGAGAGGCTGCTAACGCTTCAAGTATCTCTAACTTAAATTTTAAGCGATTCACTTTGATTTTTGGAGGAATTTTATTTGATATTGCATCTTGTTTGCACAGAAATCAAGAATTTGCATCAGCTAAAACAATGAAATGAAGTGGGTTCAAGAGACTTTTATGGTAAAGAATGATTAAAAATTGTCTTCCCATTTCAAATATTTCAATGTTTTTCTTCATTGCTTTCATCTGAACTTGATTCTCCTTCCAGTATACGGTATTCATATGTTTTTTACGCATCATTGTCATCATCTGAGAGAACACTAACTTCACAATCTGTTTTATTTATCAATTGCAAAATTTCTTCTTGTGTGAGAATTTTCCTTTGACGCATCTGAAAAAATTTTGGTTAAAAGCACAGTATTCCATGAAAAATAATAAAATGTTTGAGAAAATTTTATTATTTAAAAAATATATATATTTAATCCACACCATAAAAACTCCCACTGGAAAACCCAGATTTTTTTTGTGGGGTAAGAGATATGTGGATGCAGTTATCCGTGTAAAGGAGAAAATTCCATACCCCTCATCAAATGCGTGAAAGAGAAAAATAATTGCAAAAAAGAGCCAGAGAAAGAGAAAAGGGAATCATCCATGGTAGCCCCCAAGAAAGTATGATTTTAATTATATAATAATATATTTCGTTTTTATTTAAGTTTCTATCAACATTAGTGAAACAAAAAAGAAAATTCACATGGCAAGAACTTACCTTTATAGCTGCAGTAACGCCCAACCCGCATGAACGTACGGCAGGGCCGGCGCTAGGGGTGGGCAAGCCGGGCCCTTGCCCGGGGTGACAACTTTAGGAGGCGGCGAATTTGCTGTAAAATTAACTATTTTATGAAGAAAATAAACCAAGATTACCCAGGGGTTCTAAGAGTCAAAATAAAAATTCGAAGAAAAATTAAAAATATGTATGCAAAATATTCACGTTTTCTATGGAGTCCTAGAGTTTTTTTTTTAAAAATTTTTTTTAACGAGTATTCATTGGTATTTAAAGCCGTATTTCCCAACCCTGGTCCCAAGAGGGAAGGGGGAGGAGGCAACAAAGAAGAATTTCGGCATCCGGTTCCTTCTCTTTCATCTAATTTCGTACAACTTTTGCTGCTTTGTATGCGTGAATTCGGGTACTATTGAAATAGATAGATTTTGGCAGAGATTAGTCTCAACAAAAGTGATGAAAAGCACGACCAAGTTTTATGAATGAAAAGAAAGGGGCAGAATGACCCTGAGAAAACGACCCTTTTTCGAAAAAACTGAGGGAATCTTAAGTCAATTTGACTTCCGAACTAATTCTTTTAGCTTCCTGTACTTATGCAGACAAGACAAAGTCGGTTAACAAAAAAGGTAACAATATTTTCAATTTCAAATTCTTTTTTAGATCTTAAAGGTTTAATGCCCAGGAATTTTAATCATTACGTAAGATAAAGTGAAAAAAATATTTTGCTGCATTTGTGCTTTTTCTATTTAACTTATTTATTTTTCGTTTTATATACATAAGTATAAATGTCATCAGTTTCGTAGAACATTTTCATTTTGATTAACATTTTTAAGTATGTGTGTTTTCGTAGCTTAAATGTACCGTAATCGTCTTAAAACATTTTCGATTGACATTGTTATTGAAATGAAAAAAAATATTATTTGACCCTCTCGTATAAAAATAACTTCTTTAGTCGCTTATAAAGGACTATAGTAGGTCATTTAAAATGTAAAACATTAATGAGCTTTTCAGTACATTCATTAATTATTTACTATACCTAAAGGATCCTAGTAGCAATAGCTCGAAATTGAAATACAATGTAGTTATATTTATTATGATAATTTTGTTTTGTAATTGTAATATATTGTGATAACTTTGTTTAGTTATAAATGAACTAGTCTATAATTGCTAAATATTTAATTTATATTGCTTCGAACTGTTAAAAGAATTTTCAAAGGAAAAAAAGTTCATTTTACTTATATAGACACTTTTTTTTCTTTTGATTGAATGTAACATGTGAAATAAACATGTAATTTTTCTAATCTATTCTAGGACTGTTAAGATAGCCATTATTTTGTAAGATTAAATTTTAAAAACTTCAACAATATATTTTTTTCATGTTATTGCCATTTTAAGAGGAATTTGCACGACACCTTTTTAATTAAGATCTTTTACACCAGTCATTCCCAAAGTGGTCTATATAGACCCCCAGGGGTCCATGATAGCTTTCAAGGGGTTCACGTCAGCAAAAAAACAATGCGGGGGTCAATGAGGTGTAAGTGGGGGTCTATGTGATATTAACTCTCATTAAACTAGATTATGACTTATATTTTAAAAGATAATTTAATTAAGTGGAAACCAAATTTTACTTATTCAGCAGATTTATTTACTAAATTTAATGAGGTTAATTTGACCGTAGAAGGTGACAGCATAATTTTTTTTTAAACAGGAACCACATTTCAGCGTTTATTTCCAGGGTTAAACTAAAGAAGTATAATATTGGAGGTCCGGAATTTTCTCAAATTAACCCAGACAATCTGTCAGCACGTTTTAACCTACGTTCAACATTTAACTGCCTTTTATTCAAATTTTGAAACCAGGTTTGAAAATGTTTTTTACTATGATAATACCACAGTAGGCAATGAATTTATATGGTCATATTAAAAAAAATATCACAGGACAATAGGAACTGATCGTGATATGCACCAATGAAGATTTTAAAGTTTAGAAACGGATGCCAGCAATTTTGGCTTTAAAAAGGCAAACCTGTTACTTGTCCCGAATTATGGAATATCGTGAGGAAGTTTTTAATTATTTTTCCTAATAAGAAGGAGTTTCAGCGCAGTTGCAAATCTCCAAAACAAAAAAAACAAAAACAAAAATTGGAAACTACTAACAGAGGAGATTTAAGGTTGAACCTGACAAGATTGATACTAAATGTTCAAAAATTGTTATCATAGCTCCAGATTCATCCCTCTCATTAAAATCAATTGTATGTTGTTTGGTTATTTTATTTAACAGTTATTTTATATAATAATTAACTTTTAGTTTAATTAATTAACATATGCTTTTTAAACTTTAACTTTATACTTCATTAGTTATAAATTGAATTCTTTCAAAGTACTAGTAGTAGAGTACTAGCTATCAAAAAGACATTTAAGTTGATAAATTTGCAAAAATTCAATATTAATTAAGCAGGGGTCTACCCCAAACCGAAAAAAATGGCAAGGGGTCTGAGACAAAAAAGCTTGGGAACCTCTGTTTTACACGGACGATATGAAGGAATATTTAATGCAGTCTAATAATTAATTATGTGAGTTATTAATTATATATATTACGTATATAATTAATCACGTGTATAATTATGTGTATAATTAATTATAAAAATACATAAAAAATGTATATTATCTTTAAAATATTGTAAAACATTCTGTATGCTACTAATACTATGCATATTTCGAAAAATTTAAAAGTTGAGGTAATAAATTATCTGCAGTTTGATATGAAAAAATTTTAAGAAAATATTTATATATAAAAGACTAAGATTTATTTGAACCAAAAAATAAATACAAATATTTTTAAAAAAATACAAACATTTAATGCAAAAACATCCCTTAGATAAATTGCAAAATTTCAGGCGTGAATTTTTAATTTCAAAAGATAATTATATTAAATAGATAATTAATTTGAATATATAGTGATATCAAAATAACATAGAATTATTAGCCCTAATAAGCAAACAGCAATGACTTTAAGCCTAAATAACTTCCAAAGCATTTTTAAAATTAAGTTTCAATCTTATTAAAATATCTTTTTATTGTGATTAATACATAAAGGCTTTAAATCTCAATCGTTTAATTGCAACGAATACAAATATAAAATGCTTGGAATTCCTATTTCAATGTATCAAAAAAGTTTCAGAACATAATCACTCATCCAATACATAAACGAGAGGCTCTTAATCAGTGTTCCGTAGAACTGGTGCACTAAAAATTAAAAAGTCAGTGGTTTCAGTTTGCAATAGTTTTTATTTGCTCTGTTTCATTTTACTATTATATTTCTCAAAAATCCTTTAAAATGTATTTTTCGTGATTGTGAATAGGTTTAAAAGCGTTAGTATGTATATTTAAGAAAAAAAAATTTAGTAATAATAGGTTCCAATCTATAGCAATATTTAAAATCTTTAAAAAATGCAACAAAAGGATGTCAAAATTATGACAGAAATAAAAAGCAACAGAAAAAGGATTTAATTAAAGTTTTATTGTTACAGAACAATAATTAATGTGAAAGAGTATAGATGCTATTTTTTTTGTTTGTTCCTAGTATAAAACTATTTAATTAAAGTGAAAGCAAAATGTGCATCGCAGAAATAAAAATATGATGAACACAATTTATAAAGTAGATACGTGATTTCAAACCAAATCGCTGGGAAAGCCGAATAGATGCATTCAAACCACTAAGGTATCAAGTAGGAGGGATATACGATGCTTTACTTGCTGTTTGTAATCATTCGGAGATTGACACAACTCTATAAAGGCTTCTAGACTCTTAAGGTGTGTTAAACAATTTAAGCCTGTTATACTCAACCTGTGGCCCACCAGTCTTTTCTGAGTGGCCCGGTCATGGCCCATTGCACTAAGAAATTCAATGTTAGAGAACAATGTGCTAAAAATTAAGCAAGGAATTCTTTTAATCAAGCAATTAAATATATCGATTAGATATATTTAATAGTAAGAGATTGATATGGAAGATATTAGATATATTATATAGTAAGAGATATCGATTAGATATATTATATAGTAAGAGATATCGATTAGATATATTATATAGTAAGAGATATCGATTAGATATATTATATAGTAAGAGATATCGATTAGATGTATTATATAGTAAGAGATTGATAAAAGGAAATAGAAATTATCCCATAACTATAAAAAAGTCATAAAAATAATTGTTTGTGTGCGCGTGTTTGATCGAAAAGTTAATATAGTATTAACATAAAAGCCAAAAAATTAGTTTTACATATTTTGTCAAAGTTGCTTTGATCTTATAGTGTGTCTTTTCCATTATCCGCATGTTGCAGCCCGCATGAAATAATTGTCATGTGTATGCGGCCCGCGTGAAATACCTATCAAGTCTTTGCAGCCCGGCGGTAACAAAGGTTGAGTACCCCTGAGTTAAGGTCTTATGTTGCATTTTAATTTGGTACAAAATCTTAAATTGTGTCAATCCTAAAAGTAAGCTGTTGGAGATAAAACACTATGATTTACTATCTGCTATTGAGCTCTTGAAAAGTTGTAAAGATTTTTTTCAAGGATCTTAGATCAGACTCAGCCTTTAATGAAATGCTTTGCGATGCTTGAGAACTCGCCAACGAAACTGACATACCGGCTAATTTTGAGCTCCCCAAGTCACGTCACAGAGTTCGAGTGAGTGAATATTAACGTCGGACTGTTTAGCTGCACGAGGGCTTTTGGCGACGGACCACGTAATTTTGAACCATGGTCAAGTGACGTGGACGACACCTGAGCTGGCATCCCCCTCTCCTAACTACCACACCACACCAGCGGGAGGACGTTTCAGCTCTCGACAGATTTAACGTCCCATAGAGTTCGAAGAAGGAATGTTAATTTCGACTATGAAGCACGAGGTGATCCGATAGACGATCTTACTTTGAAATATACGGCAGTCTTACATTTTTTTCAAATTAGATAAAGTTACCAATGCACTTGAATCCAGGTTTGATTTGATCAGTACCCTCAGCAACTATTTCCAATTTTTATACAATATTTGTGATTTAAGGGGACTTGGTACCCTTTGAGCAAACTTCTTTATTTACGTATTTAAAAATTATATTTTAGCATTTTATACAATGTTTCTATTCAAGAAAATGTTACCAGATTATGTTCATATATTATTAACACAATTTTAAAAATTTAAATTTTTTGAAGAAAATTGGGAAAATTTTAAAATTCTACTCCTTTTGTAAAAATTAATTTTTTGACCTGAAATTTTTTTATAGTATTCTTATGGATGTTCTAAACAACTTAAGGGATCGAATTTAGAATAACTTCATTCGTTTTCGAGAAAAAAATAAAATGTTGATATACAGGCTAAAAATCAACGAAAAAGCCAACATGTCTTACATTTTATTTTTTTTTAAAAAAAAGTATTCAGTTTATAGCAAAACGGATCCCTAATTTTATTACATGCTTTATTTTTAACACGCAGGAAAAAAATGGAAGTGATTGGTAAATAATTGTCGAAGGAGTAGCATTTCGAATGCACTAAGGTTTCGAAAAACACAAACTGAGAAAAACCAGTTTAAAGTTTATAATTCAGAAAAAATAATTATTATAAGCTTAATTAAACTTAAAATACCACTTTAAGATATTACTTATACGTTTTTCTTTAAAATAATTGCATTTTCATATTTTTTCAACCCACACATTTTTATAAATGATCAACTTTTAGAGAGTACTAATTGCACAAGAAAATTCAAGAAAAACGTTAAAAAAAAAAATTTCTGTCACGACAGAAATTTTAGCTTTTTTTCTTCTTATAATATTAAATTATTACATTTGTATGAAAAATTATATCAGGAATAAGAACTGAAATTATAAAATTATTAATATAAAATGCCTTAATTTAAAAATTTTACACGCACACATTTCACAAGGAAGAAAAATTACATTATTGTATTGCCTCGGAAATATTCTGCTTTTAATACTACACATTCTTTTTTGTAGTTATTATTTCTATTTATAAAATAGATTTTTTTATCATAATGCATTTTTTAGCTTTTTTTTCTAAAAAGGGGGTGTGGCTGAATTGCCTAATTTGTTTTCAAATGAAGTTTTATTCAACTTCTAACTTTCCGACATGCGCAAGTGATATATCAATCGAAAGATAATAATGCAAAGAATAAGATGAAATGAAAATAAAAAAAACGATAGGTTTGTGTTTTTTAGGGTACCAAGTTCCCTTAAAATATACTCCTCAAAATGGCGAACTAAAGTATTGTAAAGATCTAGAAACAGTGTTAACTGTGATGGGAATTCACCAGATATAAACGCGCTGGACTTGGCAGACGAGATAGTAGCGGTTTTCGTTTTGCTAAATAAAAAAGAAATTCCAATCAAGATTTTAAAATTCAGATCGAACCTGGATTTTGCTCCAAATCTCGGTATAGTTTTAAGGATATTGCTTACTCTCCCAATAAGTGTGGCAAGTGGAGAAAGGAGTTTCTCCAAATTAAAATTAATTAAAAAGTTTTTACGCTCCACTAATACCGAGGATCGGCTAAACGGCTTGACAACAATAGCCATTGAACATGAACTGGCTGAAGAAATTATTAAAAAAAATCTCAGAATTAAAAGTGAGAAAGGAACACTTTTAAGTTTTTTAACTCTGGTTTTAAATGTATTTCTAATATGTAATTAAAATTTAATATTTAGTGGTTCTATAATTTGTTTTGGTATTTTTTTAATACTTGTATTTTATAATTATACACTAGAAATGACTTCTCTTTTTTCGGTGCAACCCTAATTTATTTTAATTTAGTGCCAAAAATATAAATTAATAATTTTTTTTTGTTAATCAAAACTTCAACATTATTGATAGCTATTTTTTTTTGCTCACGTTTTATTTTACCATTAAACTTGGGAAAGGTTTAGGTTATATCATATAATTCTTGTTATTAACGGGGGTCGGCAAAACTGCTAGCGCCGGCCCTGCGTACGGGTAATGAAATCCCGAGTCCTACAAGCAACATTAATAGAGTATAATTAATGTGTTTCTCTATTTTTTACAATTATTTAAACATTAATACAAAAATTTGTATCCAAGCAATTAGAAATATATCGATAATTACCTTTTTAAGACAGATAAAAAGATGTGTTTTCGTTGTAATTGAAAACAAAGATAGAGAAAGAGAGAGATTTGCCAGCTGAAAGTAAAACATGGACCACAACCATCGTCTGTTGATAAAAAGTAATACTTCACACTTTCTGCAAACCTGCTCAATCGTTGGATTCAGGATTTTCTTACATACGACTATTCTAGAAGCAAAAACGTATAAGAATATCTAACCCGCACGATCGTGCGGGTTGGGTCTTAAAGGGATACGATAGAAATTATATTACCTGTGGCAATTTTAGATAGTTCATTTTAAGAAGATATAAATTTCATGTAAGGGATTTTGTGTAAAGGCTTCAAAAGAAAAAGTGACCGCGGTTGCCTAGAGGGTAAGGTAACGTACTCGTGGCTACCGTGTCATGAGTTCGAGCCTAGTATCGCTGAAGACCTGCCGTATAGGGGTGCGATGCATGTTCAATCCGTTGAGGCTCAAACGTCTCTCTCCTGGTTTGGTGTGTAATTTCAACCCCATGATAATGTGTAAATATTTTTCGAAAATAGTCCAGTCCTATAATCCCGTGATTGCAAACCGTAAACCACTGCTGGACAATTGCTAAGGACGGATAACACTATCATCCATAGCAACCACAAAATGAAAGGAAGCAAAATGTGGAAAATTAGAATAAGTGCGGGATATTAGTAAGAAGAAGTATGAGTATGCAAATTTTTTTTCCACGTCTGTTCATCACGTGATAGCGTTCATAAGAGCTTTAAAGGTTTTGACGCGTGTGGACAGTTGTTGTTTCAAGTCAAAGTTTTACAGGAAAGATTTAATAGACGAACTTAAAATTTTTGGCATTTCTTTCCGACATCACATAGATGATTTTATGCGTGGCCGAATTATTGGAAAGATCGAAGAAGGGCGAAAAATAACAGATGTTGCCAGGGAGTTCGACATCGCTCACAGCGTTGTTTCACGGCTGTGGAAGTCATTTAAAACTACTGGAATGTGTAGTAGACGGCACGGGGAGGTCATGTTAGAAGTACGACGCCTGCAGAAGACAGATATATCGTCCTATCAGCAAAAAGGAACAGGCGCACCACAGCTCAGCAGGTGGCAAATCAGTTTCTTGCTGCCTCAGGAAAGCAGATCTCCCGAAAAACTGTTGCCAGACGTTTGAGGGGAGGAGGACTATACGCACGCAGACCTGTTGTGTGTGTCCTATTGACCAGACAGCACCGTACTGCCCGTTTGCAATGGTGTCGTGAGCATCACAATTGGACTGAATAGGACTGGGCATGCGTACTATTCTCAGATGAGAGTAGGTTCAGTCTGTCATCGGATTGTAGACGCCAACTGATCTGGCGCGAGAGTGGTACTGCTTATCGTCCAGAAAATATCCAGGAAAAGGACCGATATCCTACATGCAGTATCATGGTGTGGGCCGACATCATGATCAATGGCCGCACGCGCCTACATGTGGTTGCGAATGGGACTATGACGGGCCAACGATACATTGATGAAGTTCTACTTCCTCATGTTCGTCTTTTCCGTGGTGCTGTCGGTGATAAATTTGTTTTTATGGACGACAACGCAACATGTCATCGAACACTCGCTGTTCAGGATTGTCTAGACAGCGAGGGTATTCAACGTCTCGTATGGCCAGCGCGTTCTCCAGATCTAAACCCCATTGAAAATGTGTGGGATGCTTTGGGGAGGCAAGTTGCTGGTCGAAACTATCCTCCGACAAACAAGAACACCCTCATCCGTGCACTCACAGAGGAATGGGATAAATTGCCTCAACAGCTGCTGGATAATGTTGTGCAAAGTATGGTATGACGTGTGGAATGTTGCATCACACTCCACGGTGGACATATCCCGTACTGATACCTTTCTTTAAGGTGCCTGCTGACTTTTAGATGCATTGTTCCATTTCTCCGTATGCAGATCAAATGAACATTTTTTTTTTCTTTCAGATGTTTCACAGCTTTTGTACTTTCCAGAACAATAAATATTCTTTATTCTAATGTCTGAACAGTGTGGCAACTATATTTTTTCCTACTAGGCCTCATGTCTCGCTTAATGTTATGCTACATAGCAATTTGTGATCCGTCCTTAGCAATTGTCCAGCAGTGTATAAGCATGAATAATATGCGTTTTTTTAAGAGCTTCTTTTGTAGCACTGAAAAGAAGTATTTCTTGATTTTTGCGCCCCTTTTAAAATTTATAAACTTTGTTTTGTTGGTTGAAATGCTCGATAAATACAAGTTCCTAATGTTCTTGCTTATACATCGGTCTAATTTCTCATCTATGTTTAATTATTACTGCATTATTATATTTCTCTTTTTCTACATTAAATTGCATAAACCAACATTTGATTTAGTTTTTTCCGTCATTTATATAATACGTTTTTTTTATTTCTATGATTTTGCGTTTTTTGAATTATTATTATTATTTGAGTTCCATTTCACATTCAAATTTAAAATCCTACATAGAACAGTTTAATCATCGAAAGCCTCATCATTCCCAAAATTAAAATATTTAGAAATTTCTAATTAAAAATGTTAATAAAAGATATCTTTATCAGTTTATTTTTTAGCATAATATTTTCTTTTAAAAAAATGATACAAGTATTGCTTTATTTTTGAGTTTTAACACATATTGAATTGTGTTTTGAAAGAAATATAAGAAGGTGTTTTTACTGGAACAGATAAAATTTATTTTTTAATTTAAGTTATTCATAAGCAAAATTCTGTTTATGATGTAACATGGTAATTTTTCAAAGCTACTTTTAACTCTCCTTTTGTCTATAAAGTCTTATGTCTTGTTCTCCAAATTTATCAATGATGCTATTCAAAAACTTAAGAAGAAAATTGAAAACAAATTGTCTCAGCAAATTTATGAAATTTAGAAAGATAAATGCAATATAGTACCGTATCTATTCGAATCAAAGCCGCACCTCAAATTTTTGACGAGTTTTTATGAAAAATGGTGTAAAGTGGTTTATCAGTATCCAAATTTAAAAAATTAAAATAATTTTAAAATAAAAACTAATAAGGAGTAAATAATTAATTATGTTATCAGTATTATAAACTTTTAAATTCTTATGAACCTACAATTTCTCTATATACCCTATCAAAACGAATTTTTCATCTTCGAGTCTAAGCTACACCCGATTTTCAGTTGCATTAACATTGAAACAAAAGTGCGGCTTAGATTCGAGTAAATACGGTATTTCTTCTATCAGAAATGCTGAAGAGTATTTCTCTAATAAAAAAGAAATACTGAAGAAAGAAAAAATAGGCATAACATTTACAAATTTAATCAATCCAGTCTCCTCCGTACTTCAGTTAGGTGGAAACTAATTGATTGTGTGTGTGTTATTTTATGGGAAGTGGCAGATGTTTTTTGCTCAACTGTTCTTTTCTTCTTGATTCTTCTTCCACTTTCAGCTTCACTGGTTGTGTTCTGGTGTTTAAGTTTCCTAAACAGTAATATAAAATATAATTTTGTGGGTATATATATATAAATTCCACTCACAACACATACATATATTCATCGTTTTACCTGAAAACGCTTATTTTTTTTCATTTGATGATTCATTTACTGTTAAAAAAAATCGTTTCACGAGATTTTCTGGAAAGGAAAAAAATCTTGCATTAAATATGATTTAACAGAAACTAACAGACTGGATGTAATAAAAAATATATTAAAATTAGTTCTTATCTAAACAGAGGATATGTGTGTGCAGAATTTTTATAAGAAGTACAGCCATTGAAGTACTTTAATTTATCCTCTTAACCGTCACTGTGTGACTTAATAAATCCTTTGAATTTTTTTTGTTCCCTTGGGAATTATATAATTAAAACGAACCAAGGCACTGAGGTGTGTAAAAATCTTTGATGTAAGATAAAAATGTTTGATTTCAAAGATTTTAAGTTATCTGTGGATACTAATACTTTAAAGACTAACAAATTTTTTTAAATGGTTATTCATTTTGAACCATTTCATTCTATAAAGCGAAATGTGAGTATACCATAAATTTCCCCTATTAAATTTTTAGTAGTTCATGTTCGACTCTGATTTTTTGCGATGATGCAAAACGATATGCTGGGAGGTCACACATTTTTTTTCACTATACTCTCTTAGTATTCTGTTTTGAATATTTAAAATTGTTATTCTAATATTTTGTCGCCGTATGTCTTAAAATTTTCAGCTTAAAAAATAGTAAGAATTGACTCAGAATCAGATTTACTCAGCGGTCTATTGCAGACTATGCAGTCATGTAAAAGTAATTCGTTTCCTGCGAGTGAGAGTATTTTAATTTTTGTATAGATCTTTTGTGTACGCATCTTATTTTGATAAAAAAAATAATCAAACGATATTTTAAATATTAGTACTTTTTTCTTCACCACTTGGAGTGACAAGTTCAATTATCACTCGATATGAATATGATTAATGTTAATATCGCTATATTCATATCGAACCATCTCATCCGAAGATTTACGATTGATCTGGTTCAAAAGATGAAGAAATGAGTAAACTTATACTTCCATAATTATCTTCACGCCATACTATGTAAGAACTTTGAGAGGAGTCTGTATTATCAACAACTCTGAATAGGTTAAAGCTTATGGTACCAACAGACACGTCAGTTGGGCCAGCAAAAAGTGACATGGTTTTAGTTTGAGGTCCCATTGAATTTTACACTCAGTAGTCACCATTATCCTTTATGATGGTAGAAAAGACCAACACCCTCAAGTTGCTTTATAGTGACTTTAATAAATATTTACTCATTCATCCGGTAGTGACGAATCAGGCCATTGCCTTGTAAATCAGGCTACAATAAAACAATATAGAAACAAAGTACACATACCTTGGAGATGCACGGTTTGTTCCCAATTACAAATTAAATTACCAAAAGAACAATAGAACTTAAAACACAAGATAAATGAACTTATTATAATGTGAAATTAAGATCAAACTCTTGAATATAAAATTACTAAATTTATATATTAAAGTTTGTAAAAATTAAACTTATTTTTATGTATAAAAATCTGTGCGTGTGTGTGTGTATGTGACTAAACTCTAAACGGGTTGACCGATTTTGATGACATTTTTTGTGTATGTTCAAGTCGATTCGAGAAGGGTTTAGATTCACAATTTGGTCCGAAATCGCAATTAGTTAAAATGATATTAATTACATGTGCATTGATCAACAATTATCCTAACCTACAAATCTATTTGTGTAGCTAATTGATTACACACATTATTAAACTTTTTTTTTTGTTTAAAAGTATTTCTTATCGGAAATCTATACTAATATGAGAAACATTTTTTATGCGTGTTTCACTTCTAAGCAACTCAGAAGTATAAAACTTGGCACATAATTACTATATTTTCTAATGATGTGCACTACGAAGAGTTTTTTTCGATATTCACTTTAGATTTTTTTAAAAAAATTTTAAGTGATTTTTCCATTTTTTTTTCAACAAATGGATTTTAATTTGTTAATTTGGCAACAGTCATTTTTGTTTTGCTTATATTTTATTTGATTATTTCAAACCATTTCTGGATATTGATTTGATTGTGTCGTTTCTTTTTCAGCATAAAAAAATCAATGTAATTTGGTTTAACGTTGCTTATATTTTATTTTATTATTTCAACCTATTTCTGGATATTATCGATTGATCCCATTGTGATAACCGTATATGAAATGACGTTAGATATTGTACACTGCTGGCCACCGTGAATGCAACACCAAGAAAGACAAGATATAGCACAACAAAATTTATTTTGTAGATAACATGTTGACCAAGAATCAAATGATTAAATTTATAGACTTCAGTGAAGTGTGGTTCTTGCCAGGAATCAGTAGCCAGAAGAGCCGCCATTGTTGGAGATCACCGCTGCCACACGCCTCGGCATTGATTCAAAGAGACTTTGGATGTGTTCTTGGGGTAAAACAGACCAAGCAGCTTCCATACGTTGCCAAAGTTGATCTGGTGTGGCAGCTGAGGGTGTAATCTGGGTCAATCGTTGAGCAACCATGGACCACATGTTTTCTATCGGCGAAAGATCCGGAGAGCAAGCCGGCCACGGAAGCAATTCAATCTGGTGATTGACGAAGAACCTTCGGACAATGCGTGCCACTTGTGGTCGCACATTATCCTGTTGAAATATTGCTGTGGCCAAGCCCTGAAGGTAAGGAAGGACAACAGGCTCTAACAGTTCGGAGATGTAGTGCTGGATGTTTAAAGTACCGGAAACGCGTACTAGAGGAGTGAGAGAGTGATATTCAATACCGCCCCATACCATAATACCCGGTGCAGGACCAGTGTGGCGGTGCATAACGCAGCTGTTCAGCATCCTCTCTCCACGATGTTTCCAGTCTCGAATTCGACCATCGTGGTGTTGCAGACAGATGCATGACTCGTCAGTAAAGACAACTTCATTCCATTCTGCCGCCCACATCCTTCTTCCATGGCATCATTGGCGGTGGAGACGTCTGTGGTTCTGCGTCAAGGGTAGACCAAACAATGGACGTCTTGCGGACATACCACTCTGCTGTAAGCGGCATCGAATGGTACGCGCAGACACTAAATGATGCGTTACAGACTCAATGTGCTGTACTACGGTTTGTGATGTGACTGAGCGATCCGTTTCTGCCATGCGCACAATTTGCCTGTCCTCACGTGAAGTGGTGCACTGAGGTGGATGCGATCGACCACGTCGGTCCGTCGTACCTTCTTGCATCCAATGGTCACATATCCGCGTTACAGTTGTTTTGGTTCGTCCAACACGACTACCGAATGCCCTGAAAGATAATCCACAATCTCGGTAGGCCACTATCCTTCCTCTGTCGAACTCGGATACTTGATCAAAAGCTGATCGCTGTTTTCTGCGAGACATAACTGATTGTTCTTTGAAAAAACCACAAGAAAAACACAATTGCCGAACTTGAAATCGTCGAAATCTCCAAGCCTTAAATAGCGCTTTGAGGTGGCGCCACAGGCGCGCGTGATGTGTGTCTGCGCTGAAATTCTAATCATTTGCATATCTCACCTCCACTAATGCATGCTGTAAATTACATGTTATTTGCATGCTTCCTTCAAGGTGTGGTATTTATGGTGGTTAGCAGTGTAATAACTTTTTAATACATGTTTTCATCAAAACAGTTCAGACTGTTAAAGCTTATTCATAAAAATTTGCATTTTTGAATTTAAGATGTGTGTACAGGACAACGTCTGTCGGGTCCGCTACTATTAAAGTAATTTTAAATTAAAGTAAATTTATTAAATTTGCTGTTGAAAATAGATATGTTTCATATTTGTATCATTTCTGTTAATCTTCCGAGTTCAATTTTTCTCGCTTGGAGTTGTGTGTGTTAATTACAAAACTAAATTTACAAAACTAACCAATTTTTACTTCTTTTCAAACAAATTCTCTTTCAGCTTTTGTTGTCGAAAAGCGTACGGACAGCGACGTTAAAAAAAAGTCATCTTTAGTGAGAAATTATCTACAAGTTAACGTTCGAGTGAGAGAAAAAAGTCAACATAGCGTAAAGCGAACGTCAGTTATCTGTTGAATACCCTCATATTTTCCGAACGAATGGGGATAAAACAGATGGTGAGGCATTGTGTCACACACGATCGAAGAGCAAACGATTTTTATGCTTCGAAATATACTCAACGGTATAGTTGTGTTGAGCAACTGTTTCTCTTATGGTCACGAGTTTCAACAACGTGTATAGTTCGTCAAAAATCTGATTGTGCCTTATTAAGCGTATGTGTATTGAGTCTTTTGCAACTGTGCATAGGTTTTGTATGCTTTCTTTCAGATGTTCTTTAAACAATGAATTTTTTTACTTATAAATTTAACCAGTTATCAGTAAATTAAAAAGATTATAAATTTTCCAAATTATTTTACCTTTCTAGTCACGTTGCCATCAGTATTAAAGTGCTTCGATTGCGGCATCTAAAAATAAAATCAAATGCTTGAGCAAAGCATAAAATAGTTCATTCTGATAAAGTTATTTTTCGTAAGCGTGTTTTTAATGAAGCAGTCCTTGAGCTACTTTTAATGTACCTGTATTAAAACATGCAGAAATGGTAAAACTATGCATAAAGTGAATATATATATCTGACCAAAGATAATTTTGAAATGTAAAAGTAAGATGCTTCATTTATAGAGACAGTATTTGGATTGAAAGCTGATTTAATTTCTTCAATGTATATTTCAACTGTTAAAAAACACAGGATGCGTGGACTATTATATATATATATATATATATATATATATATATATATATATATATATATATATATATATATATATATATATATAAATTTAAGCTAATTTTTTTGAATTTTCCCGTTTTAGCATAAAAATTTTATTTCCTTTTCTGGTTGACTCTAGATCAGTGGCACACAAAAGGAGGGTCCAAGATGGCTAGACCCCCTCCATCTCCCTTAATTTTTTCCCCGATTGATTATAATCCTATGAATATTGTCAGATAAAAATACTATGTATATCGTATTTCAAGGAATTGAGAGAATTATTTGTTATTGATAATTTATTTTATTAATAATGCTAATTTTTAATCAATTTATTTTTAATGCTTTTTTCGCGACAATCGGTAGAATTAAAAGAATATGTTTAGGGGTGTGTTGGAGTATGATACGAAAACGAGTGTATGAACGCACGAGTGTACATTCGGCTCGACCCCCTCCTCCTTGAAAAATTCCTGTTTGTGCCACTGCTCTAGACTTAGAAATTAGAAGTTATGAGTGGGAAAAAATATTGAAATAAAGCAATTTTTTTATTTATGCATTAAGGAAGATATTTTTAAAAATAATTTTTTTAAAGTGCTAAAATAATCACCCATTATTAAAGAAAACGACATTTCTTAAAGTCTTGTACTCAAGATATTGGAAATTAAATTTAAAAGCCTTCCAAAGAAATAATAATTTCTTCCTGTCCACAAAATACTTGAGTAATTAAAATCCGAAAGGGAAATTACTTAAAATGTTATTTATTCAATTTCACTTCATTAACATAACTCGAAGAAATAATAAATTTTAATGAAAACAATTTATAGTATGTTTAACATTAATTTGAAGATGTAGATAAATAAAATGTAAGTATGTGTCACCATTGTTCGATTAGTTCATTTTTTCACAAATATATTTTCCTGAAACTTAAGTTCTATGAGAAATTCAGCTACATGTTCATTATAATATTATATTCATCTCTAAAAGAGTAAAATGTGCAATTAAAAATCCCCCTGAGAGGAGTTAAGAAATTACAATAAGAGAAATACTCTATCCCAAAAAAAAAAAAAAAAGAGAGAATCCAACACCTGTAAAAATTATATATTGAGTATAAGAGAAAATTCTACCCTTTTTTCTAAATAAAAAGAAAATATTTTCTTTTTCAATTTTATTTAAAATTTTATCTAAAATATAATGCTCTTTGTTAGTTACAACTGTGTGGTAGCGTTCTGGTAGCTTATCTAACCCCTGAAAACAAGTTCTCTATTTTAGAAACAAAGTATCCTTCCTCTGCTATTTGTTGACACAATCATAATTTATGTATTCTTTTCCATCAAGAAAGTTTTATAGCCACCTGTGAACAGATGATAGTCAGATGGCGCAATATCATGAATATATGCTGGCTGAGGTAAAATTTCCTCATCCAACGATGCAACTTTTTATGCGGTGTTTCTTTACCACGTGTTGTCTAGCATTGTCGTGATGAAGAGTCACAGTCCTTTCTGTTGGCCAAAGATGGGCGTTCATGTTGAATTTCTTTATTCAAAACATCAAGTTCCGAACAGTATAAGGGCGCCCCCTTCGGGCGCCCTTCTTCTAGATTATCAACGTGAGCTAGAGGTGTAGGAATAAAAGAACTAGAAAAGCTGACATGATCTTAATATGACTTTATTAAGATATTAACTTAAACCTTTAAGAGATTAGATAATAATATATGTGTGAAAGAATCTACGGTGGCTAAACACACAATATATAATTCCGAAATAACGTAACTCGGACCACTATCAATAACTAAACTCGTCTAAGCTTAATTTCAATGCGATCACAGATCCGAATATTTAGATAGTCACTCCTACTTATAATGTCCAACGAAGTATCATTCCATCTGATCCTAGTTGAAGTTGCGGTTCACTGGCGTGCAATGGTATGAACCTTGACCTAAGGGCTCTCTGTCACGGGTAACTTCTATTGGCTGACACTTAACTTATCAAAACCTCTTCACATTTGAAATACGGACTATCATAACATTTCCCAAATGCCACACAGCTTATTCTAAACTTCTGTTATTTAAAAGCTTTCTAATTTGCATCTTTCCTTCACGCTTTACTTCTTTGGGTTGGTTGGAAAAGAGTTGTCATTCATTCCGACCCCAAAGAACCCAAAAGGACATATTAATGAAAAAAAGCGTGAGCCCATCACAACAGGAACGACCATTTTATTTTCTTTCAGCAACTCATAGTGCGCTATACCCTTGCTGTCTCACCAACAATACAGCATAACCTTCTTCTAAGGCAAATTGGTTTTGGATGTGGGTAGAAGTGTCTCCCCTTTATAAACATATGCTTTTTTTTCCCTAACCACATGTTTATACACTATCCACGAGTGGCGTAACGTACACCCCCACAAACCCCGCAATGTGGGGGGCCCAAAGTTTGATAGCCGTCATGTACCTGTCCTTTGTAAAATTCAACTTGGGGGGGCTGAAAACCTGACTTCGCAGGGGAACCCAAATGTTCTCAGTTACGCCACTGCTATCCACTTTTCATCTCCAGTCACCAAGTGATTCAAAAACGGTTCAACTTTTGTAACGAGCAAGAATTGAAGAACATATCGAAATTTTGTCCAATAAATTTTTTTCGCTTAATTCGTGTGGCAAACCAAATACAAAAGTTTTGACACGAAACCACAAGCCTTTTAATGTAATCCAAAGCAGAAGTCTGATGAATTCTAAGCTCTGTAGAAGTAAACTTGGGAGCCCGGACATCTGATAGCCTTCCTGATCTGGGTTCCTCTTTCAAATAAATTTCACCCAAGCGAAATTTCACAAGCCATCTTTAGCCTGTTAGAGCTGCTACTGCTTCCTCTCCAAACACAAGTTTATTTTTACCTCCATCGTGTTATTCCCCTTTTGGAACTCAAACAACATACGTCCTAAGTACACTTTTTCTTCACTCATGTTGATAGTTTTACAATGTGAACTAAAATGTGAAAAAAATGTGTATAAATCATCAATAGTATACTAATCTAACTATTTAAAATGGTTTCAGTTGGATTTTAGTTCTTTCTAAGAATCGTCACCGCATACAAATGAACGTGTTCAAAAACGACAGAACTTTCTCTTATACCCAATGTAATCGTTGTATCGTTCATATCATGGGTTCTGAACCTTATTCTCCTCCACATCTGACAAACAGGAAATTGCTGCAGTTTGAAAAAAAGTCTAACGAATCTTAATATTTCTGTATTTTATTGCAACCATAAGCATCATTTTTTGGCTTTGCATATTATCCGCTAATTTTTCAAAGTCAGGCGTATAAGATGATGTTCCCAATCTTATAGCAACTTCGAGATTGCTCTCGTTAAGTCGAGATCTGATTGTTGATTTAATTAGGTTCATGGTTGAAAACAATGCTTCCCATAAACATGGGGAACAGAACCAAGATTTTAATTTGTTAACTCTTTTTTTTTAATTTTCGACTAGATACCAAATATTTTCAATAAGTCCGCACGATTTTAATACAATATCAGTCTGAAAATTTAAAGTCTCGTCTTCAATTGAAGATGCTTCTTCCTGAACAATTTTCCACATGGAATTTGCTAAATATTTCTAAAAGTATGATGAATCTTGCCGCTACACAAAAAAATCGTGATGGGCCGCGAGTTAGACTTGGTTGATCTAGATATAGTATATAGTGGACAGTCACGGCCGCACAAAAGTAGCTTCGCGGGCACGAGGTTAGGAACCCCTGGTTTATATCAAGAGTGGGCAATTGTTTTGGCTCTAGAGCCATATTGTGGAAGCGGAAGATACAAAAAGGCCACATCTTTTCAAAATGATTGCATTCATTAATTAACTCTGTATCTCAGAAAAGGTATAAACTGTATCATATAAAAACTAATAAATATAAGTAAAATAAAATAGAGGCAGTTTTATTTATTTACAGGTCTAAAAAAAATTTCATACATCTATAGCTGCAAGGACCTTGTGACGGATCTATTCTCGTACCTTCCTCTAATCCTCTTCGGAAATCTTTGGACTATCAATTTACGTTTATTCACAACCAACCCTTTTGAAGAAGAAACCGTGATATTTTTTTTAAAAATTAAGTCTATTATATATAGACAAGGTTTTTTAGCTAGCAACCAGGAGGAGTGAGAGAAAGCCAGAAGTCAGGTGAGATTGCAACTGATCAGGTATCCCTCAAATTTATAGAATATTTCAAATATTAAATAGATGAAAGAATTAAAGTGATGATTGGTCACTAAAGTTAAATTAACGTTAATTTAATTGGGATAATAGAATTGATCTTGAAATAAAGAGGTCGATATTTGCAGTTTTTTTTATAATTTGTGCATCTCGTTGTTGTTCCACGTATTGCTTACATCGAGACATTCTCTTCTTGTTGAAATTAATTGAATTAGTGTTGCTATTTTTGTGAGATCAATAAATAAGTTGATTTTGAATAAGTTTGGTATTCATTCCCTTCCTCCCACATATCTAGGCGGGCAAGAGAGAGGGACGATTCCCTCACAACCTTTAATTTTAGAATCAGTTTAATGAGACAAATGCACATTGTCACCCTTACCTACAATTTTTTTGAAATCTGGAGCGAGATTGCTTGTTGAAAATTCTCATCACAGCTTATAAATTAATGTCATTCAACTTGCATATATATTTTCTCTTGCTGATCTTTTAAGAAACAATTTGCTCGGAAATGTGCGTCGAATCGAATATAGAGAACATTTTATCTACAGTTCTTTCGCAAAAAAACTTAACTAGCTGCTATTTGCCCACTCCTAAATTATATAATTGATAAATGGCAACCGTATCCCATATTCTTTTATTGTTAAGCAAAATCAAGAGTGCATAGATTTCATATTTCAAAATCTTCTATTTTTTAATACCTTATATACGTATTTTGCTATTATTAATATTTCGAAAAAAAACTCTTACAATTCTGTGGAAAAATTTTGTGATCGTAAAAATTAATTGAAAAAAGTTATTTAAATCTTAGAATTTTACCTTATTTCTGCTATTGACGTCTGAAATTTGACTTTAAATTTAAACAGTTAACGGTTGTGTTATAACAGAAATCCTAAGCTTAAATTTTCTCGATTGATAAATAGAAGTTTAATTATTCAAACAATAAAATGAACAACAACAAAATACAATATTTGAAATTAATTTAATTTTATTTTAATTATATTCGGTAATATATTGAAAAGATTTCGGAATTTCTCTCTTTCTGCAATGTGATTATCGTACTTTTTTTTTTATCCAAATATCTTTTTCCACTTTTAAATTCAATATTTTATAATTAAGAATATATATAGGTAAATATATATATATATATATATATATATATATATATATATATATATATATATATATGTGACATGCAGCCAAAAGCAAGGCAGTCTTCGCGCGCAGGCGCAGCTAAAACACGAACTGAAACTGCCGAACTAGTGGAAGAGAAACAAAAAACTCTTGGACATTAGAGAAAGGGAGAAGCAGCGAAGGAGAACGCGAGAGGTGCGCGAGCAGGCGTTACCTTCTGAATATCATCGTCAAACTTATCTGTAAAAACTTTTCTACCTTTTTAATTAATTTTTGTTTAATGTTAAAATAAAATAGAAGAAAGACCAACGTCTTGGACCCCTTGTTGTCTCCCACAAATTATGGGGGCTCGGCCGCGATCGATAAACTTTCGATTTTGAACCAAAGTCTGGACAATGAACAACAGCGTCCGTGAAGGAGACGCTCCGCCATTTTTCGGAAACTTCGTTCAACCTGTGTAGAGGTTAAATTTTTCAACTTCATTCCACCTGTGTAGAGGTCGGAACAAATAACAAAATAACCTGTGTAGAGGTTGGAAAACCCATCGACGAAAATCCCGCCTGTGTAGAGGTTGGAACTAATTCAGTGTGAATAATCCGCCTGTGTAGAGGCCGGAACTACAATTTCAAGATATTACCTGCGAAGAGGTGAAATCAGTGGAATCGAAATTTTTCTTCATTGGATACATCGTACGTGCGAGCAACAAGGGAGCCAGAAAAAAAAGGTAGGATCTTTCCATTTCTAAAATGTATAAAAACGCTCGTAAAGAGGATCTCATAAGAGTTGTTCAGGAGCTAGACGGTATTGTCGAAAGTACTGACACTATAGTTAAACTAAAGACTAAAATTGAGAACAGTAGTACATTTGAAAGTGATCCAGATTTCGTTAAAACTTTAATTCAAAAACTGTATAGATGAGAGGGTATCGCGAAACAAAAGAGAAGTAACTTCAGGAAAACAGAAAATTGAGCTCGCGAAACTACAGTTAGCACAGTTAGAAAAAGAAGTCGAACTTCAAAGGGTTAAAAATAAAGCATTAAGTTTAAATCCTGCAGCTAAATTCGAAGAGAAACAGTTCAAAACTTTAAATAAGGAAACTGCAACCCATATTGGCATTCGAGAAGCAGAAGATTGGTTTAGGCCTATTGATTTAGCTAAAGAGTGCGATATTTATATTTCATCTAGAAGCGGATCACATAAAGAAATTCCTATTACTTATGGATATACCCAAGACCCCTTTAAAAATAAATCACAAAACTTTAAAACAAAGATTAAAGAGAACTATCCCCAATATCATGAAAGAGAAAATAAAAATTGCTATATATGCGGCGATTCATCTCATTGCGCAAGAGACTGTGAGAAGCGTTTTAAACCTAAAGAATCTAATGATCACATCCATAATAAAATAAACGTGAATACTTTGAAAATCGAGAGCGAAAAACAAAATAGCGATGAATGCGCAAATCTACAATACGTAAACATTTTTGTGGAAAATCAGCCCGTAACAGCATTGATTGATTCAGGTTGCCAGATCCCAGTTTTAAATTCCTCACTAATTAGAGTGCAAACACTTTCCGAAAAGATCATAACATTAAGTTCATGTTTTTTGGCGAACAGCGTATGGTAGAAGTTAAACCCATAAATATTTCTCTTAATCAACACTCTCCTAGCTTAAGTGTTGGAACGGCAATATCACCGACCTTGACCGAAGAATTTATTATACATCCCAGTGTATATTCTGAAATAGAGAAACTAGGCCACGCAAAGAGCGATGTTTCATTGAGTGAAAGTGGATCCTCTTTGAGTGTAGATTATGGTGTTTCTTTTCCAAATGTTTCTGTTTCAAATGTGATAGAAAACTCTAGTTATGATTTGCCACATGTTATAAACTTTAATACTAGAAATGATTCGAGTTCTCTAATTAAGGATTATAAATGTAATAAAATTAAGATTACTAAGCTAAAATTGAGTATTGTAAGAGAAAAATGTTCTGATATAGTATTGTGTAAGAAAGCCAATGGTGCCATGAAAACGAGTTCCGTGGAATTCATCTCCCAATCTCCTACCCCTTCACCTATGAATAGTAATTATCGACGGTTTGTGTTGCTCCGACGAATCTTTCAACCCTGGCAGTGGAAGCGAAGGAAAAAGAGAAATCGTTTTGAACAGACGTCCAGAACTCTACAGAGGAGAAAATCGATGCGTTCAACCAAAGATCAACTTGTTGAAAAAGACGTTCTTATGCCTTTGAAAAACAATGTTTTCCTGTGGAACCTTCCGGATGTCGAAGAGGTGCCTTCACATGATGGAGAAACTGTCTAGTTCAACAAAATTTTGATATGTTTAATCTCCATATATTTGTCGTATAGTCCTTGTCTGTTCCGTCTTTTTTGTATGTTTCAGATTCTCCTCTGGTCTCCATGGAAGTACCGCTGCGGACAGCGTACGGTCAGAATGGCCGTTGTGACATGCAGCCAAAAGCAAGGCAGTCTTCGCGCGCAGGCGCAGCTAAAACACGAACTGAAATTGCCGAACTAGTGGAAGAGAAACAAAAAACTCTTGGACATTAGAGAAAGGGAGAAGCAGCGAAGGAGAACGCGAGAGGTGCGCGAGCAGGCGTTACCTTCTGAATATCATCGTCAAACTTATCTGTAAAAACTTTTCTACCTTTTTAATTAATTTTTGTTTAATGTTAAAATAAAATAGAAGAAAGACCAACGTCTTGACCCCTTGTTGTCTATATATATATATATATATATATATATATATATATATATATATATATATATATATATATTAATTTCTTCTAGTGTCTTTTTAATTAACTCCTTTTAATAATATTTAAACAAGCTTTAATTCTTTGGTTCAAAACTAAAGCACTAATCTTAATCGTAATCAACTAGTTTAAGAAATCCCTTTCCCGCCCATTTTAACCAATCAGAGCTCTTATTACAAAATAGTCACACGGTCTTCATTGCCGGGTATAGAAAGCAAATATCTTTTTTCAACGCTCTCTTTATCTTTGAGTTCGTCATGTGAAATGTCGCTGCTGCTTGTTGCTTTTGTTATATGTGTCTGTTTTCGTGTTCTTACCAAATAGAAGGGAAATATAAAGGTGATTGATTATCTATGTTATGTGTGAGTAAATAGACAAGATGAAAATTAATTCTGAAAATGTTTTTTCTGAGACATGATATCCAAATACATCAACTCAGGCCAACGAGACACACACACATATATATACACTCTATAACAAAAAAAACCCGACGCACCAAGAACGAGTCGTCCGATTGAAACAAAAATTGGTGGGTAGAAAGATTACGTATAGAATAAAAAATGATTAAAATTTCAGAAAAATTGAATGATATTTTTCCGAGTTACATAGTTACAAAGTAAGGAGCTCAACAAAGAGAGTTGACCCATCTCTAGCAACGATGCAAGCTGCCACATGACGTGACATAGAGTCATAACGCACCCTGATGGTCTCCTGCGGTATTTCTTGCTGAATTTGCTCCAATTGTCGGGTCAGGTCATCAACATTCCCTGGTAGATGCAGTCGCTTTCGAGACATGCTCGATTCGAGAAGGATCTGGCAATCTGGATGGCCAAGGAAGTGTTTGATAAGCTGTAAGACAGTTCATAGCAGCACGTGTGGTGTATGGTTTGGCATTATCTTGCTGAAAAATAAGGCCAGGGTACTGCAAAAGGAACGGTAGCAAAACAGTTCTCAGAATGCCGTCGACGTACAGATGTGCTGTAAGTATGTCTCTAATGACGACCAAAAGGGTCCAGCTTCAAAAGAAATGCCCCCCCCCATAACATAATTCCTTGTTGAGGGCCTTTGTGGCGTGCAATAGTGAAAGCAGGATCGGCATGCTTTCCTGGCCCTCTCCAGACACGTCTTCGATGATCGTCAGGACACAGATGGAAGCGGGATTCGTCGCTTAACAATATACGTCCCCATTCAGCATAATTCCAACTTGATCGATTCAAGCACCACTGTAATCTAGCTCAACAGTGGGCAGGCGGGAATGGCAGGTGGCATAGCGGTCGGTACGAGAGTAAATTTCGCTCTATCAGCAGTCTGTGTAGATTCATGGTGGACACTCGTGTGCGGGTCGTACGTCTGAGAGTTGATTACAATGAATCAGGCCCTTTGACAGCTGATCTGACAATCACTGTCCTTCCGATCTGCTGTGTCCCTAGGTCACCCGCTTCCATTATGACGCTGAAATCTGCCATTGCTCACTCATTCTTGTCAGCATCTTCTAATGGCCGCATCGCTTCGACCCATACGACGAGCAAGTCTCCGATTTGTCCGACCATCCTCTTTCAATTCAATGATATGACCTCTGTCAAACTCTGACAGTTGCTCATAATGAGCTTGAATCCTGCGTCGCGGCATTTTTTCATTCGTTTAAAGGTATCCTAAATCGTTTTTTTGTTTGTTATAGAGTATATATATATTGTTATACTATATGTAGGTATGACAATTTGGTTAAATAATATAGAGATGAATTGACTGGTAAAAACTTTTCAAACTGCAGGGCAATATGGAGAGAAATTTAATGACTTGGTTGAACATATTTGAACTTTACAAATGTCTTATACATCCTATAATGAAAAATGAATTCTACAATTCCTCAAAAATTTTGTCTTTTGAAGATCTGAAATATTCATAGTATTAATTGATTTCAATCGCCATTGAGAGAGAAGAATCTTATGACAAATATTGTCCTATAAATTCGTGGACTTTTGAACAAGTTTTAAATGAAAAGAAGAGAACAAAGTACGTTTTCCCCCCTTTCGATTATAGTTACTAATGAATCACATAGATTGATCAATAGATTGATTACTGACGTCACACTTACAAGCTAGGCGCAAGGGCTACTGTAATCAGAATGCGTAATTCTGAGGAACAGAGTCAAGTGAGTCACTTGAGTTGGCACGCCAATCTCCAAACTTCCCCGCCACGTCAACGCGAGGACTTTAAGCCTGGACAGAATTAACGTACATCAGACACTTAATGTAGTGGCTTACTGGCACCAGGATAAGAACCCACGACCCGACAGAAGTAATATTGGCAACGACCATGACCATGACCACTAGATTATGTGGCGTTCTACTTCGGAACTAAGTTCGAAAAGAAATGTATTTACATAAGTTTTTATTGAATCAAACTATTAGTTTTTGAGGATTGAAAAAATAAAATGCGTGAGAATACAAAGGGGGAAAATGCAAACTTTTTTGTAATATAAATACGTAAACTGTTTTATTTTGCAATTGTTTCTTAGGGTATCCGACTACGTTTGGAACCGTGATTTCAAAAAAGCGCATAAATGGATAATGTTCATGATATTTAGTGTCACTTAGATTAGAATACATGTATAAAATTGTTTTCAGGACATTTTGACAAAAAAAAAATTATTTAAATACAATACATCGGCAAAAAATTAACTTAGAATAACCTTTTTTCAAAACGTTCTTCTTTTGTGAAAAATGCTTCTATTATAATAATATTTTGCCTGTATATAGCTCAGACCTCTCTAAAGAGGCTTAACTATGGTTTTTGAAAAATTCACATTATTTTCAGACTTAAAACCCATTGAAATAATTATCGGCGTTTTTTTCTTAAAATTTCTTCCCCCTGTTGTCGTAAAACATTGATAAACCCACTTCTAAGTTATATATTTCAAAAATTCTAGTTGAGCCTCTGTACAGAGGTCAGAGCTAAATACAGACAAAATATTATTATAATAGAAGCATTTTTCACAAAAGGAGAATATTTTGAAAATTTGTCATTCTATGTTCATTTTTTGTCAAAATATTATACTTAAATAATTTTTTGTTGTAATACTATTCTTAAAACAATTTGATATACATTTTCTAATCTAAGTGACACTAAATATAATAAATATTATCCATTTACACGCTTTTGCAAAATCACGGGTCCGAACGTAGTCGGATACCTTAACTAAACACTGTTCAAAACGTGAAAAAAACACTTTAATATCGTGTTTTCTCACTCTACTCGAAGATGCACTAACGATTTTCTCTTTATTCTTCAGAATAGTGGAGAGTGAGCTCTCAGTGGGATATCAAATGCTTTGGTTACATCAACCTTCCTCTCACTTTTTTCTACTGATACTGTCACCTTTTGCTTTACAGAAATTGTTAAGCATTTGTACTTTTTAAAATAAGACATGACATTCCCTTCGTGGGATAAGGCAACACTGAGATGGGATGTAAAGTAGTGGCCCAAGGTTTATTGAGTGAGTGAGTGATTTGGGGGTTTTATGGCGCAAGAGCCGAATTCGGCCATACTGCGCCAAACATTTGCTTAAATTTTAAAAATAATTAAAAATTTAAAGTACTGACAAGAACACACTTTTTCTTAGAATATGAAAAAGCAAATAAACGCCAAATTAAATTAAGCGCCAAACGTATGTTAAAAGTTTAAAACATTTCATAAATTAAGTAAAAAGCACTGAACATATAGTTTCAATAAGTTAAAATATCAAATCATGTAAAAAATGTTTTCGAATGATAAAATCTACCATTATTTGGAGGGGATATTCCCACCAAGTCAGACAAGTCTTTAAAAAAATAAACAAATGAAAAATGGGAATTTAAAACGATGTCACAGCAGTCAACGTTTTTTTAAAAAAAGTTAGTTCCTACTTTTTCTGAATCGTGTTGGAGTTAATGAGCGTAAATATCCTTTAGGAAAATTTGTAGGACATTCTTTCAAGACGAATTTATCCCTAGGATTTGGTTCAAGTTCCTCCTCCACGTCATACATAAGCATGTCTTCGTCATCAGTCGTATACTCCGTAGGTGCTGACTTTCTGGGTTTATGTTTAGCCATTTTTATTTCTATTTCTGGTTTTTGTACTTTTGTGCGTTTTCTTCTATTTTTTGAGTTTTGTTTTATTGGCTTTGGAATTTGTGATGTGTTAAAATGTTCATCATTGAATGCAGGAGCTGCAGACTTTGACAAGGAAACGGATGGTTCAACTTCAGTTGACAGGGCGGCAAATTTATTAGCAGTTGTAAGAACTAGGGGTACTTCAGCTGATAATGATGAAGCGGAAGTATTTAGGTTATTGCTAGGGGAAGTAGAGTAGTAGTAGTAGGAATGGGTATTTTTAAGAAAGACTCACTTTGTATTGCTGGTATTATTGCAGATGGGGAAGGAAGTAGATTTTCTTGAGTAGATGAAGATGACGTGAAGACGGTAGACATTGAAGACAAGGTACTTGGCATCGGATTTGCAGAAGATACGGGTTTCACAGACATTGCAAAGGTGGGTAGATTATGTTTGTTATATTTGAATCTGTTTGGGTAGTTGTGGATATAGTTGAAGGTTTCAAAGCCTGAGCATACGTTTGGGTTAACCAAGGAACTATTAATTTGCGTGCTTCAAAATAAGATATGTTTTTATTGGTTTTGATTTCTTGTATTTGTTTTTCAATTTTCCATTTTGGGCAAAGTTTGGAATCGGCGAATGAAGTTATGAACAGTTAATGCATTTGGGTTCTAGGGTAAAATCTGTAGAAGAATGCACTACAGATGCATACGTAGAGCATGTTAGTTGACCGCGGCAGGAAGTTTGAGAATGATCGAACCACTGGCATTTAAAGCAGCGCAGAGGATTTGGAATGTAGGGCGTATTTTACAGTTAAGATATCCGGCTTTTATTGTGTAGATGGTAGTTATGGGCTATTGAAAGTTAATATTAAATGCTTCGTAGGGAAAAACGGCGAGTCTTTTTTTTATTTTAATTCTTCTGACTTCAATAATCCCTTGGTCAGAAAGTCCTTCCAAGATTTCTGCTTCAGAGGCGCACAAAAGATCTGTTTCAGATATGACACCACGACAAGAGTTTAAGGATCTATGAAGATTTACAGTTAACGAACAGTTTAAAAATGTTTTGGTTAACAAAAAAGATTTCGTTTGTAAAGCAGATGATGTTTCAATAAGCAAATCACCACATTGTAATTTTTTGACCGATTTGGTTCTCCGCTTATTCCTTGAATAGCTTTTTGAATTGCAAACGGTGACTTTTGTGACATTTCATTGTTAGGAAGAGATAGGATTAAAAAACGAGCATGTTCGGAAACTTTATCGATGTTGAGAGTGGGTAAAACAAGGCCTTTACCCGGGCACAGCATATTTGGATCCATAGGCGCAAGAAAAACTTTATCCTGGCGTGCCTCCACCCACCACGGAGTCCAACAAGGGAGGCAGTGTGCCGGTCATCTGGCAAAACCAGGCACGGCGCTTACCTGGAGTACACCCAGAATATAGTGATACAGCATCAGGGTGAGGATCCAACGGGTAAACCCGACACCCCTTATCTGCAGCACTAACCCACAACAGCAGTGTCTCTTCGGGGACACCGAAGAGAGGTACCACCAGCCGATTGACAGGAGCGGGCTCACTGCTGCCTCCCGTCTATAACGAAGCGTGGGCCAAAGGTATTCCCAGGACACCATTTTCCTCCTTACGGGACGCCGCACACGGCAAACATGCGGATCGGTAAGCCAACGTTGTTAGTCAAAAACAAATACAGTAAAATAATCAAAACATTTAAAGAAATCAAGAAGTAATAATACAAATACCAAATTAAATAATCGAAAAAATTACGAAAGGATTAAACTAATTGAACGCAATGCAAAATAAATACAAAAATGTTAATAGTGAGAAATCTAATTAAAACAAATCAATTAATTATACACGTATGTATTTCGAAATAATTGTCTGTGGTCTCGACGTGAAATGAAGAAAAGGGAAATTTGAATGGGAAGAAAGAGGGCCAAAAATAGAGAAGGATCACTAGGGTATCCCGGGTTCGTGAAACCCGTGTTTACCAAAGACAGTAAACCCCTTGGGAAAAGGAAAAGATCACTAGGGTACCTCGGGATTGTGACACCCGTGCTCACCTAAAGAAGGTGAGCCCCCTGAGGGGCCAAGGTTTATCGAAGTTAACAGGTAGCGAACGTGAATCACTACATCTTTAGTGAAATAATATTATTAATTTAAAATTTTGAATCTAAAATTAACACAAGGTGTATTCACAGTTTCACACTCAGCTACGGGATATACTTAATAGTATCGACGTTGGGTAGGCTCTTCTCGCCTAATCTCAGTCCACCAAAATTCAACCATATTTTTCTTTTTATTGCTTCTCTCCTTTCCCTTTCCATTCCGTCTTTCTTAACCTCTTGAACAGAACTTCCCGCCCCTCAAAATCGCTTCTATTCCTTATTGGAAATAAAATCGTTTTGCACCCGGTTCCCTCAGACACTGTCTCCAACACTCTTGGTTCTTCAAGGCACGGTCCAGTCCTATTTGGTGCTATATGCTATAAGTCACAAAGATGAGTTATAAATCGTCATCTCGACACAAAATACACAATCCGACACAAAATACACAATCCTACACATCTCTTCTTCACAATGGTGGACCATCCTTTCTGAACACATATGTAGCAAAGTCACGTGCGACTGGACTGCTGACAACAGGTGCGGTCGGTCTATTGTCAAGTTGAAGAAGAAAAGCAATAAAAGTTTCTTTTCACCGGAGGAACCTAGAAAACACTAAAAAGGGGTAGCGTCATCAAAGGGACAAAGTTACAAGGGAGCAAGCAGAGACAATACAACACAAAACTTGTAAACTCCAACCTGTTTGCTACAAAACTGTACATCAAGGGTGTCAAACTCAAAGGCTGACGTGGGCAAGAAAACACGGTTTAACTTTAGGTGGGCTGCAAAAGCAATCAAAATTCATAGAGAAAAACCTAAGTTCATTTCGAATTATATTTTATAATAAACAGAAATAAAAGAACAAAAAAAAAATTAATGTTTACGTCCTGACACTTGACATTTCTTCTCTGTTACTATCTTTCCTCTTTCGGAAGAAAAATTCTGATATTTTATTATATATTATTGTGTGTCGATATACTGACTGGGCTGGAGAAGTGTTCGTCGTGGGCTGCAAGTGGCCCGCAAGCCGCGAGTTTGAAACCCCTGTTGTTCATGATAGTGAGTGTTCGAACTGTCGAGAGTTTTATAAGATAACTTCAAATTGTCGCGTGTTGTAGTCTGGCCAGCCACCGATTTTATTTCGAAATATTGAGTGTATCATAACGTATTGTTTTAGTTCAAAATATCAAGAGTTTTTCTAGAGATTGGGCATATACTTTGAACTAGAGAGAGGTTCGTACTCGTATTATAGAAGGTTTGAATTAGCGAGAGTCAACTGTATGTCATTTCCTTTAAATAAGGAGTATTTCGATATATATAGAAGTCTTAATTTTTTTATGCTCGTCTGTTTTTTTATTTTTAAAGATATCATTTGTATACCTGGCGTATAACGTGCACCCGTAAATTTCGATCATATTTTTTGTGTTAAAATTGAACATTATACGCCGGATTTTACGGTGTGATTATAGTTTTTATTAATACTGATTACTAGTTTGGAGATCTTGAGGCTATAGATGACTAAATTATAATACGATTATTTTTTAATTTATAATATACTCAACAAATTTAATTATAATATAAAATATGAAATCATCATAATACAGAGCGTAATATAAAAACTTATACATGTATTGCGTTATATTAAAGATATTCTGTCAAAAAATATCTTTAATAACTCAATATATATATATATACATTTTATTATTTTGTTTATTTGACAACTCAGAACACTAAAAGCATAGTGTAACCAATAATAACGAAAAATTAAAACTGTTTTTTTCTTATAGAAATTCAGATGAAAATTAATTTTTTTTAATTATAAGAATGCTACTTTAATCAAATCAGTTTTGGTGTAAATTTTCTTTTGTTTTTATTTTTTAATTGAAGGAGTCAATGATAGAAACAAACAAACAAACAAAAAAAACATTTGCTTTTTAAACATAAAAGGTCTGAATTAAGTATATTTTCACTAAGCCAACGGCCACCAGCCTTTAAAACTTCATAGAGGACCAAATGTTTAATTTTATATTAGGAGGACTACTAATGTAAATTTAGAAAAAAAATATAAAAACAGTTACATAATAATAATCAAAAAAGGATTATTAGGTAAAATCAACTGAAAAAGAGTCAAAAAAGGGAACAATCCTTTTCACAAAACCTTTAAAATTAAAAAACATTTTAACTTATTTTCTGTTAAATGTTATGGTGATATGATATCAACTTTTTATTTCCAACGTTTATTTATTCTACAATAACTGAAAGGGGGGAGATCTACAGTCTTCTTAATATAGATACTGCATGACGCTGATTATACAGTTTTAAATATTATGAGTAACGACTAAAACACTGTAAACATTTCACTAATATACATATTTCGTTGACATTGAAAAATTATATGAAAAGTACGAAAATCTTACTTTTTTCAACAGATACCTTGTACGTACGTTTATTAGCTAATATATAATCATGGCTATTTCTAATCTTCATTAAGTGCACTGTACCTATTTCGTCACTTATTTACGTCTCTATTTACGTTTCCATTTTACTGAAAAATAAATCAAAGAAAAACAAACAAAACATAACCGCCAACCCAAAGCAATATCAATGATCTGAAGTGAGATATCGTCAATTAACCACACACACACACATGGTTGCCAACTCTTACTTTCAAATTACAGATTCACCTACAAAAGTAGCTAAAAAGTCGATTAACTTAGAATAAATTTCGCTAAAAGTAGTAGTTAAAATTTTTTTTTTAAATTATAACCTATATTCCATAATACGTTTTGTTAATGTTCATTTTTAAAACTGAATTTTGATATAAATATGAATAATGTCCCAATTTTTCTGAGGACCGTCAAAAATTTGTCACTGACCTTCAGTGGACTCTAGACCACTGGTTGGGCGACAGCTGCATTGAATAATATAAAACAACAAAATTCAAACAATTAGCATTTTAATAATTAATGACAGCGATAAATACAATCACTTTTATGTTCTCCACGTGTACCGGACTCTGTACACTTCATACACAATGTTTTTTTTTTTGTTTTTTTTAAGAAAAAGAAAATACAGTCTGAGCTCTATTTAACGAAGTCACTAAATCCCGAAAAAAAGTTCGTTTTATGGACAATTCGTTGTATAGAGGTTTATCTTTTAATATACTTTTTAAACCACATAAGACAAATTTTAAATTCAGAAACACTATATATTAAAAAAAAGTAATTATTACACCTTTTTATAAATTAATATTTATATATTATATATATCTTACCCATCAGGGAAAAAAAAAAGAAAAACTGCAAGGGAAAAAAAAGAATATCGAGAAATATACTTACTACATTTTCAACATTAAGAAAATAATTTTAAATTAAAATTAATGAATTTTAAGGACAATTTCTAACTTAAAGCATACAAGTAATTTTATACATACATTACATTATAACTAGAGATTTTAAACATACATTACCACATGCGTTCTTAAATTTAATTACTCATAAAATCTGTTCATTTTGTTTTTGAATTTTTTTTAATTGAAAAAATGCTTTGTTTCATACGCCTCACATCTTTGCAATCCACCAAAACTCCCTTTATAACCACTATAAAATGTGTTAAAAGAGAGAATAGCTTGAAATGTTTAGAAATACTTAAAACATAGGGTGAAAAATAATTGAATCACTAGAAAAAAGTTCGTTACATAGAAAATACACTTCGCTATTGGAAGGTTTTTGCGAAGAAAATGGTGAAATGCTCTTGGTTCCAGGAAAAAGTTCGTTACATAGAAAAATTCGCAAAAAAGAGGTTCGTTATATGGAAGTTCGACTGTATTTCGAAATATAATTAAATAGAAGGAAAATAATAATTCACTTTCTTTTCATTAAGAACTGTGTTCAAGGGTAAGATATGCTCTGTCTTCTGTAATTTAATAAGGAAAATCTGTCTAAACAAAGTGTGAAATCTCTTGCAATTAGTTACATTTGATTACTAATTTTTAAATAAGGACCAGTCCACACACACACACATTCGCGCGAGTACATTCCCCTCGATCATAAAATCCGTTGAATGAAAAGGTAGTATAATTACGTGCGCAACCTTGAAAAGCTAATGTTACGTCTGGCGAATCATTTCGTGCACTGCGTGTGTCACTGCAACATTTTTGATTGCAACTTTGTGATAACATTAAAAAAAAATTTTTTTTTTTCATTGAACAAAGAAAACAAAAATATTCTTCTTTCTTGATGATTATGATTAAGAAACATTAAAGATCAAGGCCTGATTTGTTATCGGAAAATTCTGATACTTGGCGGTTATGAAAGGTGCATTGTTTTAACAGTGTCCTTCACAGAGCGTGTGAACTAGGACGCTTTTGAGCCGGTTTTCAATCCAAGCGTAAAAATATCAGTTTCGAAAAACAATTTTTGTAGTAGGGTTTGCAATTCCGTGTTATATATGTTACCGGCAAAGTATGAAATCCGGTATTCTATAGAATGCCTGAAACTAGCCGGAAATGTATGAAATGATTCTTATTTCACACATTGCCTAGGCCAGGGATGGCGAACCAGTGGCACGCGTGCCTTTGATGGCACTCGATACAATATTTTGGGCACGTCATCGATCAAAACGGTTTGCATTTTAATTTAAAATAACAAAGTTCAATATGAAGTATTACGAGAAACGTGAGTGATCTGTCGCAGTTCTCAGCGAGATTTTCTCTCAGCTCAAAGAATTATCGGAAACGCTCAAATTTTTTATGTACCTTGATGTGACTTCATTTAATAAACTGAATTTGTCCTAATTTGTAAACTATTAGTTGTAAATTGAAACATTTGAAAGGCAACTGATTGATTTCCAGTCTAGTTCAATATGGATTCAAAAACTTGTTGAAAAAAGGGGAAGGTTGGAATTGATTCAGACAGAAAGATTAGCAAGCAATATAAGTAAAAATACTAGTAATGAAACTTTGGAAACATGAAATTCGATTCCAGATACATTTAGCTGTTTGAAAAAACTGGGTCATGCTATTTTAATCATATTTTCATCTACCTATGCCCCTGAGTCATTATTTTCAGAGATAAAAAAATAACATTAAAAACTCGCTTAGAGACCGTTTGGAAGATGGCTCCAATTCTGCTTGAATTCTGGTAAAAGTAACATCTTACAATCCTAATACATGCTATTTGTCATCTAATTTACCACAACAGAATTCATACTAATGTTACTTTAATTAGAATTACAAGCATAAAAATAAAATATTTACTACTATACTGTGCGAAATGTATTTTTTCGTTGTAATTAAAGCGTTTTGAGTTGTTAGTATTTAGTTTTATTATTTTCTCAATAATCACAAGTCAAAATTATTTCACGGCACGTCTATGCCTCTTTAAACATTTCTTAAAGAAAAAATGGCACGTTGGTCTAAAAAGGTTCGCCACCCCTGGCCTAGGCATTCTATAGAATGCCTAATGAGAAACCGGCAAAGTATGAAATACATCTCCGATTCGTTTGGAATATTGTGTGGCAAGGCACGAGACTTTTAACGCGTGCATCAGGCTCAGAATTTGTCAGTTGTACATTGTTGTTTATTCGGGAGCGTCAAAATACTCAATTTTACTTAAACTTGTTCAACAAAAAATTGGTTTTTTCCTGTGCTACATGGAAATGGAGAAGCAAGCTCTAGTGTTGGAGAAGAAGTCATGGTCTATAGCAGGGGTCGACAACCTATGGCACTCAGCACTACTCTACAAATTTGTCAATTTTTTAATGGATGAAATTTCATAAATTTGTAATCGACCTTATTTGACAAAAATCTCCAGTATCATAGACAATTAAGGAGTTATGAAAAAAATTTGAAAGATAAATTTAGAGGTAAGTTTACAGCTTTTTTGTAAATTATTAAATGCCATAGTTGGAGATATTTAATAGCTAGAAGAGAGAAAATTGCATGTATTCTGCTTTTCTGCTTTTAGTTCTACATACCTAAGTATAAAATATCTTTCCTCATATGAAAAATATTTCCAGTCTACAAAGAAATTGTTTAACAACTGAATGCTCAGAATCACGTCAAAGTGAAATTCACAAATTACACCACATTTTTTGCAATATGAAGGTGAAGCAACAGTAGGTTAACATTAAAAATTTTATTTATCTTTTTATTTAACTGTAACGAAGGGAAATACTTATATTTTAAGTTGTCTATTTCTTAATGTAATAAATATGTTTAAAAACATAATATATGTACAATTTCGAGTTTTTTTTTTTTTTGTTGAAAAAAGTTATATTTTTTGCTGTTTATTTTTATGTTAAGAAATATTTTTAAAATTGATACAAATTAATGAAAATCTATATAATAGAACTCTATTCTCTAATTCTGCATACATTATTGCGGGAATATAATTGTTTCTCACACACACACAAATTCCGTACTGTGTGGCACGCTGAATCATAATTGATAGATTGGTTTTTGACACGCCACAGCTAAAAAGTTGCTGATCCCTGGTCCATAGGCATGAAACTATTCGAAGCCAAGCCGCCCAAAATTCGAGTTAAAGCTGCGAAAAAAAAATTAACTGAAATTATTTTATAGAAGATAATAAATGATGTGCAAAAAGCCAAAATGACTACTAAAAAGGAAAAGGCCTATTGGTTGCTGAATAGCTATGATGTGATGTTTGGTTAAAATAAAGGTAAACTCATGCTACCTGTTAAAGAAGGCGTCAGTAATATACAGAATGATTTTCAACCACCGGTCCGTGAATAAAATGGTATCGGGCCACTCAAGGAGTATTAAATTATTTCTATTTTGATTACTGGGGTGTATTTCTCTAGTGTTTGTTTGACTTCTCATGGAAATCACTTTATGTTTCATGTAAAATCATTTTATATTCATTTTTTGGAGTAACTGAACTTTATTCTGAAGGAATGTTTAAATACGATCAAATTATAACATCAAAACGATTTGAAATATATACAACGTCCCACCCTCAGCAGCCGCAGTAAATTACCAAAACCGGTCCACGGGGATAGAAAGGTTGGGAAGCACTTCTACACAGTACTACGTCGCGGACGGAATTATTTTACATACTTCTTGAAGTTCATTTGGTTATTGGACACGGAGGACGTGATACAATTCTGAAAGAACTTTCAATCAAATACAAAAAACGCTATACGTTATGATATTGAACTATACATCCACCTTTGTGAAACTTGCCAGAAAAAAAACAGAAAAATTATTTAAAAAAAGGCATTGCTTTGAGTGCCAATATACGTTTTTTCTTAATGCCAATATATTGGCACTTGTAACGAGTTGAAAAGATGGTTTCAATCGATTTGAAACTTCTAAAGGAGTTTTAAAACAAATATATGCGAAATCAGAATTTATTTGTGCTCTTAAGAACTTGCTTAGAATTTAAGATATTCTTGGACATGAAATTCCTCTTCTGTAAATTGCAATTGCTTCTTCCAATAGAAGTGGTGAAGGATTCATCAAATGTATGTGGAAAACAAAGTTCCAAATTAAGAATGGCCTTTGCGTGGAAAATGTATCGAAATTTAATTATTTCAAAATATCTTTCAAGCCTACCATGTTTAAATCAGTGGGTTAATTTTTAAGTTCTTATTTTTTAATCTAAAATTTTGTTTTCCTTAATAAAAGGAAGACATAAATTTTGTTTGGCACAACTTTCTTTTTCCTTTGCGTATTTTGAATAATCTTTTTAATGACACTCCCATTATTTTGTCAGAATAACATTTGTATTTTTTAGAAATGTACGTCATTGATATAATAGCCTTATCATGTCCTTATTTCATACTTTGCCTAAACAGCTTTGGTCATTCTATAGAATGCCTAGGCAAAGTATGAAATAATTCTCTTATTTCATACTTTGCCTAAAAACGTCAGGCATTCTATACAATGCCTAGGCATTCTATAGAATGCCGGTAACATATATATTTTCAATCCCAGGATTGCATTATCTAAACCCCGAGATTGGTTCCGGGATTAGGATTAAACTATTTTTGAAAAATACTTACACATTAGCATAGTTGAAATTACTTAATAAAACTGAAAACATAATTACAAATTGGTTTAATATTATTATTTGTTGAAACAAATTAAATCAGTGCTTAATTCATCATAAAAATAGCACGTAATAAAATTTTTAAAAAATTCTTTTCTTATGCTTCTGTAAAAAACACAGCTCGTCCAGCGTTTCATCTTTCAAATGGCTTTTTATTTTTGTTACAAATTGTCCTGCCGAAGAAAATGCTCGTTCAGACTATACACTGGTAGGCTTTCTAGTCATTAAATAGGAGTGCAGTGAAATACGCTTAAGACGAATTATCAGTTAGCACAAATAATACAACGATCCCGACAAATTACTATTTATTTTAGTGCATTTTTTTTCTTAACACAAAACGAAAATCGTTTAACACAAAAAGATTACCCTTTTGGGAATGAACAAAATACGGAAAACACCCACCGTCAGGCAAGATTTCAGAAGAGTGTGACATGAGAGGAAGGTGGTTTCACACAGGTTTAATAGAAAGGAGGCTAACTTGGCTTTGAAATACTCTCGCAATAGTTTGTGATATGAATCACTTTTGTATATCCACGCTACTTTCACCTACCACTCCCTACAACCGTCACACCAAAACATCACATCTCTTATCAGTTGGCGATGAGTTTTTTTCTATTTTAGAAGAATTTCATTTACGGTGAGAATGGCAAAGACATATTGATTGATTGATTGATTGAATATTAACGTCGCACTGTTCAGCTACACGAGGGCTTTATGGCAAAGACGTAAGGGCGAAAGCAAAATGAAGATAGAGCTTCTTAAGGCTGTTGATCAAAAACAGAAGACGAAAACCGAAATCTGTAAGGATGCATATATGCATGCATACATGCATATATACATATCCATGTAAATAAAATGTACTGTAATAAACTTAATTTTTGTTAAAAAAATAAGTTGTTGTTTTTTTACATTATTTTTTAACACGAATTCTTTTAAGACGAAAAAATATTTCAGTCCCTTCAGTTTCATGTTAAACGATTTTCACTGTATGTTCTTTCCAGGTGTTCAACACGTCTCCCTCCATTTTCAAAAAGAGATATTTATTTTTTAATTTTTGATGACAGTGTCTGAAATCTAATAGGCTGCATTGGTGCATATCCTTTTTGATAACTTTATCTAGTTCTTCTGCTACATGTAATGGTTTTTAGGTACTAAATGATTCAGTTATTGAATCAGAATGGGAATCAATTTCAAGTGTTTGCTCATTTGAAATAGAAGATCCATTTGCATGAACTGTTAGTAATGCAGTGGGATTTGGAACAGCGAGTCTTTCAAGCAGGTTTACTATTGATTTACGGCATTTAATTGAATAAGGAACTGTGAAAAAATCTATTTCTGAGACGTTGCTTATACCATTGTGTAAGTATTGCAGTAAACCATTCAGATTTGTGCGACGTTCTTCTATACGATAAATGAGAGCTACATAAAATTTTTTACTTACAGCACTTATAACTGCACACAAAAAAATCCTGCGAACATATTTCATAAAAAAAACTATAAGTTTTCTCAGAATTAAATTCTGAGAAAAATTTGATGAGAAAAAAGTTTCAAAATATAATTCAAACAAAAATTAAACCCCGAGATTAGCTATTTTAATCACGGAATTTCTGGATTTAAAGATACACCGGGATCCCGGGATTTCGAGATTCCTGGGCTGCAAACCCTATTTTGTTGAACAAAATTTTGAGGAAAACAACATAGTAGGATTGTATAAAAAATCCAACCCTTTTATCTGTATAAAAATTTTTTTAAAACATATATTTTGGTAAAAATTTTAATTTTTTACTTGCATATATATATATATATATATATATATATATATATATATATAACCACTAGAATAAAAGTATACTCAAAAATTTAATCAATTTTAGTATAATTAATAATTATAGTACTCAACTTTTGAGCTATGAGTATTATTATTAGTTTAATGCTATAATTCATGCTCCAAAATTATAAATCCCAATATTAAATGATTTTCACCTTATGACATATTTTTATATAATTTATTGTTTAATAACTTCAAGATTATTTTAAATTTACAAAAATATTTAGTAAATAAACTGTTGGCAATATCTAGTGTTTTTGAATAATTTTAAATAGTCTTATCTAAGTTCTGAAAAAAAATTAATGATAAAGAGTAAATAAATATTCGTAATAATTAGTAAAAAAGAATCAAAAGTTATTTTTTTAGCTTTGTACTGTAACTCATTATAGACATTAGACCATGATTCAACATGGTCTTGGAAAAATCTAAATTTAATGTATCATTTAGTTACAAGTGTGTATACTATAATATTTCCTAAACTATTACAAAAAAAATCAACATGCAAAACCGCAGGAAAAAATATATAAGAAACCTGTTATACGTGTTACAAAAAAACGTAATTCATGCTCTAACGTAATGTGTGCTAAGATGTTTCTATTTAATTCATATTGTTGATTATTTTTTTTATTGGGATACCAGATACGAAGTAGTCAGCGGTTTTCCGAAAGGGAAAATAGCAGGTGTATGTATTATTTCCGTTTTTAATGAAGTGTCGTTTCGCAATATCCTATTCTCTCTCTCTCTCTCTTCTTTTAATATTTTAAGGAATAACAAATGTTTTAGAGCTAAATATCCTTCAAGAAAGAACTAGAAAGAATAAACGTTAACAAAAACAAAGTCCAGAGTTTAAAGTTTACCGAAGTTTTTACTAAGCATCTTATATAGCAGATATCTTCAAATTTTTCGGACTCTTCGAATCCTTTGAGTTATAAAATGTTTTCGAGGAATCTCACATTCCCAACACACTTAGAATATATTTTTAAATAATATTTGAAGTCGAACAACATTTTGTAAGTAATTTACGTAAAGACAATTTTTTTAAAAATATTGTATTTGCTATTTAAAAAAATGTAATGTAATTTTCTAATATAATTGATTCCCATTAATAATATTAATTTGCGATCCAAGTGTCTCATCTACCCATGCACTATATTTAATTACTGGAGTATGTGCTAGCATTTTCTTTACACAAGCTGTTGAAGTCTAGATATATTGAAGCTATTTGCGGTCGCATTTCATTCGTTTTTATATTTTGTTTTTGTAGCCACTCATGTTCCAAGAGGAATATTTTTCACTTAAATAAATTGCTCTGAATTGCATTAGAATATTTATACCTTTGTGAAGAATCGGGTGTATTTTTCGTGAATGTGCAACCTAAAATTTAGGAGCTATTCTTGCTTAAATTTACATTTTAACGTCTTATCTATTGATATGTCGATAAGTTCTCTCTCTATCGTTATGGGGTTTTCCCCCAAATGAAAAAAATTTCATTTTGCCTTTAGAAAACTATTTAGTTTAATGAAACATTGTACTATTGAGCATAAAATTATTTCGTGGAACCTGGGATAGTAAATAATAGAATATTCGCAATCTAGTAGGTAGTACGTATAAAGAAAAAATGTTTTAATGTTATTGTAAGGAACTGCTGCCTGCACCTGGCAACAGGTCAAACAAGAGACGATATAGAGGGAAGGATCTGGCAACGACAGAGGAAAAAAGGTCGGAACGAGAGAGAGAGAGGGGGTGACGAAGAAAGCCGGGGTGGTGAAAAGTAGACACGGCTGAACGATGTATCTTAATCTTGTAACATCTCAATATATTCTTTATTTTAAGAAATGTCCCATATAGAAGGTGTGGAATAAACAGTGGGACAAAACTCTCTATCTGCAGTTATTTTCAATTCACAATGCGAACACGATCAGAAAAGAACCCACAAGTTTACACTGGTGTCAGAAGTGCGGTGCAATGGAGCAATAGTTAAAGGAACAAAATATTTCAAATTGATCGGTGTTCGTACTACAAAGTTGTGAACAAGGTCTAGTGGACATTCAGTTTGAAAGAAAATTTTTAAGAAGGAAACGGAATTCTGCGGTGTGTTTTCAAGTTGATGACCACGTGGATCCCGGGAATTCTCTTGCAGCAGTTTCAAGTGAAAAATCATGATCTTCATACAGAAATTTGCTATCACCTGCCGAGTTGGGCTATGGAATAAACAGATGCCGTATTTTTCTTCAGTTTCTGATGAATGGAGCCGTGATCTGAAAAGTGTTCAAGTACAGAAACAGCGTTCATGTCGAGGTAAGTGGCTATTGTTCCCCTAAGTTAAAATATTGTGTGAATATTTAAAAGAGTAATGGGATGCAGTCATATTTAATTTGTTTTTTTAAAAATAAAATAGAAAAGCAGATATATCTGAAAAAGAAAATTTCATTGGTTTATTGCAATATTCTATGTTGTTGGATTATTGTGTAGATGAAATAAGAAAATTGTGTACTTATTTTACCTGAAATGATAGGGTATCATTTTAAATGTTGTAAAATATGGTATTTAGAGTTCTAGTGTTAAACTATAATTTTTTTTTTTATCATCATTCTTTACTGTTTTGAAGTTGTCTCAAAAATTAAAATCTGGGTATAGAAAGTGTTTTTGCATAACAATTCAGTTTGCAGAATTTAAAAAAAAAAAAAAGAATTAGATTAATTTATCTTGAAATAATGGTTGCGAAAAATGTATGTTTGAGTGGGTGAAAAATATCCATTAAAAAAAAATGTGTATATGTATTTCAAGTAGACGGACTTCCTGTTAAAATGTTGTAAATAAGAGATTTTGTAGGTTATTTATGACTCAGAATATGGCATGTTTTTTTTTAATATTATATGATAGTTTTTCATTTTAAGCAAAAGTGTTGCAATTCGTCAGTTAGTTGATAGTTTAATGCAATCTGAGGTTATTTCCTTTGCTCGTAATTTAGGATGTATATGTATATTGGTTTTTTGTTTCCTGCATAAGATTCTTCTTTTAATTAAAAAAAAAAGAAACTAAGAGTAGATTTATGATTTGTGAGAAATAATTCTATGGTAATGTAGCTTAAGTATGTTGTTAATTGTTTTTTTTTATTTTGAAAAAGGTTCTGCGTTCTGATTAGTAACAAATAACTGTGTCTCATATAAGTTTTATTGTAAACATATTTCGTATTGTGTTTCTGAATTTGAGTACTCTTAGAAAACGAGTAGAATTTTTCTTGCTTGTTAAATATATAGTACTAGGTCATTTAAGTGCTTGTATTTAAATTTGTCAGAAGGTAATTTGGCATTAGGTTTAGCTTGATTAAAAATGGCATTTCTCATTAGAAGTAAGAAAATTGACTTAATTCAATTAGCGCGGGACTTAGATGAGTCACCTGATCCGTCTATGTCTAAAATTGTTTTAAGGAATTTAATAATCTCTAGTAAATATTACAAGGAGGAAGAGGCAAAAGAGTTATTGGAAGTTATTACAGCTGAAAGGTTAGAGACAGAACAGCAGCAAAAACTAGAACAACAAGAACAATTATCAATTGAAAATTACGCTTGGAAATAGAATTATCTAGGAACGCTAATCAGAGTGCTACTCAAAATAATGGTCAAACCTCACGTGTGAGATCTTTAGATGAAATAGTTAAAATGGTTAGGCTGTTAACTGTAAAGGTACCCAATAAATCAGACGGGTGGGACTATTTTTTCTAGTCTTGAAAAGGCTTTCGCTAGTGAAATGGTTAGCGACGAGTTAAAACCGAAGGTTTTGTTATGCATGTTAGGAGACAAAGTGTCAAACTTATTAGTTAACCTAGGCGAAGAAGAATTAAAAGATTACGAATCTTTAAAACAGGTTGTGCTCAAGGAGTATGAACCCTCACCAAAAATATGTTTAGAAAATTTTAGAAAGGCCAAACGTAACTCTGACGAAACTTTCTCTCAGTTCGCGTCCCGTTTAACATCGATGTGGTTATACTACTGTAAGTTAAGAGAAGCGAATGATTTTGAGTCAGTTAATCAACTGATCGTAGCAGATAAAATGTTTGAAATGTTGGATTCTGAGACGGCGACCCATATTGGGGTGCTCCAAGGGGAAGAATGGTACAAACCCAGGAACTTGGGCAAACAATGTGATATATTTTATGCTTCCAAAGGGAAATCCTACGATGAACCTGAGAGAGCTAAATGGAATGATAGTAAAAGGAGAAGTTTTAATGGTAGTTGGGGTAAACAGCCATTTGGGGAGAAAAAAAGACAGATAAATTTTCTTCTAGGAAAGACTTTGATAAAGGTAAAGTAACTGAAATAAAAAATTCGCTTGTTTCACCTGTGGATCAGATAAACATTTTAAGCGGAATTGTCCTAAAAACAAAGGGGTTGATAATAAAAGACTTAATGTGAATAAGGTGTCAACGGAAGGGACAGAATTAGAAGATGGAACGGTCACTGCTAGAGTTGATTTGCTAGGTAAAGTCATTCCTAGGCGGGCTATTGAAGACAAATTAAGTAAATTAGTGAAAACATCTATCAGTGTAGATGGGAAGTTAGTCCATGCGTTAGTGGATTCTGGTACGGAAATTACTGTTATCAAGAAAGACTTAGTTCCTGGAATATCGGTTGAAGGAGCTTCCACGATTTATTTGAAAGGTTTTTCGGTCCAGCGGTTAAATGTCCTTTAGTATATGTTCCAATTGGTCTTGCTACCAGTGGCCAGGTTAATGTGGTGCACCAGCAAGTGTTATGTGCTTTGGCAGAAGTTTTGGTAGAAGACGTGTTGCTTCCACCAGATGTTTTGGATATGTTGGGAGGAGCCCAGAGTGAAGAGAATTCACTGGCTCAAAGCTCTCAGGACCTGAGGGTTGACTCAGGAAATGTAGATGAAACCGAGGTTTCATTGGGTATTCTGCCAGAGAAAGCACAGGAGCACATTGAGGATTCTCAAAGGAATATTACTTCATGTCGGAATGAAGTGGGAACATTGAGTACTAAGGATGAGGAGGTGACCGCTGAGATGGATAAAGGAAGCATGGTGGCTGATAGTTTTCGTTCCGAACAGGAGTGTTGTGCCGAGTTAGCATTGGCTTGGAAGTATGCTAAGGAAGGCAAAGGAAACTACTACGAAGTAGATGGGTATCTATTTCGTAGGGATAAAATACTCGGGGAGAGTATTGGGCAACTGGTAATTCCGAAGTGCAGAAGAACTGAGGTGTTGAGACTAGCGCATACTTCAGTGTTCAGTAGTCACATGGGGCCCAAGAAGACGATTGAACGAATCAAGTATTCTTTCTTTTGGGAGGGTCAGAGGGCCGATGTGAAGAAATTTTGTGAGTTATGTAAAGAATGTCAGCTCACTCGATCGGTTAGGATTAAAGACCGATCACCCATTACACCTGTGGCAAGGCCTGAATTGCCATTTCAGGTGGTGAATATGGATCTGATAGGTCCAATTGATCCGCCAAGCTCCAAGGGACATAAATATATTTTATGTCTGGTTGATCAGCACACTAGGTGGGGCGAGGCGGTGCCATTGACTAGTCTCAGTGCGAAGGTAACCTGTGAAGCTTTGTTAAGCATATTTTCGAGAACAGGGAACAGGGATCTTTTAAAAGGGTATTGGCAAATAAAAATGGACGAAGAAAGCAAACCATTGACGGCATTTACCACCCATAATGCTGTGTACCAGTGGAAAACGATGCCCTTTGGACTTGCTGGGGCATCCGGTACATTTCAAAGAGAAATGAATCGTATTTTAAAATCTCATTCAGAGTATGCACAGGCATACATGGATGATGTCGTAATATTTTCAAAGACGTTTGAAGAACATTTAGTTCACTTAGAATTAGTTCTCACTGAGTTAGAAAAACTGGGGTTCTCGGTGAGGTTGGATAAGTGTTCTTTCGCGGCTAAGAGAATAAAATATTTGGGTCACACAATAGGGGGAGGTAAACATGGTCCTGATGAAGATAAAATATTAGCAATAAAAAGGCTAATTAGACCTACCACTAAGAAAGAGGTTAGGTCAGTATTAGGACTAATGGGCTTCTATCGTGCATATATCCCAAATTATGCAGAAATATCCACTCCGCTTACGGAGTTAACCAAGAAAAATAAACCCAATGACGTTTCATGGGGGGAGGCTGAGCAAAATTCTTTTGTTAAGCTAAAAGAATTACTTTGTGAAGTAACTAGTCTTGCTACCCCTGATGCCAATTTACCTTTCCAGGTGCATTGTGATACATCAGATTATGGGGTTGGTTGCTGTCTGACACAGCAAGATACCGAAGGAATTTACAGGCCAATAGCTTTTGCTAGTCAAAAATTCAATGCTACGCAAAAGAACTGGGCAAGCATCAAGAAAGAGGCCTGGGCAGTGTTATACGGGTTGAATAAATTCGACAAATGGATTTATGGTGCCAAGGTGGAGATCATTTCTGATCATAATCCCCTTAAGTACCTAAATCAAACCACTCCAAAAAAGTCCCAAGCTAACCGTTGGGCACTGGCGTTACAGAGATGGAATCACTCCATTACTCACAGGCCAGGTATACAACATAGGAGTGCAGATGCATTGTCTAGATTAAGATAAGGACTGTATTGTATATATTTAGTGTTTTTTTTGTATAATGTGTTTTCTATGTTTCGGTTTGCAATCCCATTACAGTTTAGATCTTTCTGGGAACATAGTCACTTATTTCAATTGGGTGAACTATTAATATTATTTCATGTGTTTGTATTAAGGAACTTTCACTAGAACAATCATCAAGACTTTTGACTGTTGCAATTATTGTGTGTTCTGTTTGTGGATTTTCTGTGTCACGCTTTGTGAATTTTCTGTTCCTGGTGTCTGATATGGTAAAATCAGCCACAAAAGAGGCAAATTTTACTCTTAAGTGGGGCGTGTAAGGAACCGCTGCCTGCACCTGGCAACAGGTCAAACGAGAGACGATATAGAGGGAAGGATCTGGCAACGACGGAGGAAAAAAGGTCGGAACGAGAGAGAGAGAGGGGGTGACGAAGAAAGCCGGGGTGGTGAAAAGTAGACACGGCTGAACGATGTATCTTAATCTTGTAACATCTCAATATATTCTTTATTTTAAGAAATGTCCCATAGAAGGTGTGGAATAAACAGTGGGACAAAACCCTCTATCTGCAGTTATTTTCAATTCACAATGCGAACACGATCAGAAAAGAACCCACAAGTTTACAGTTATTTTATTATATTATAGTAAAAGTATTACAAAATAAAGTTATTATAAATAAATAAAATTTTCTGAGATGAGCTTTAGATAATTGTGGTTATATAAACTTCATAGAGAACGTGAATTCATTCTCATAGACTTTCATAATTTTCTTTTCGATTTTTCATTGCAACTCTTGAAGACCCCTGTTATATATCATTCACTTAAGATATGCTTTTTTTTCTATGAGCTTGTTTACAGATGAAGATATAATAATGTTACAGTATTACAAGGCAGTCTAGCATTTTTCCTTAAAAAAGAGGGTTTTTAAAAAAAAATTAAAAAAGTTATTGCAAAAATTTTATTAAAATATTAAAAGAATGTTACAAAGAGACAAGCCATTATTTGTTTTGACTTACAAGAATTAAATTTTTTTGCAACAAAAAACCATTTTATTACAATCACCATAGATAATTTTATTTCCATCACTTTTCTTTTTTGCTTAAAATTTTTTTAAAAAACCAAAAAGAATTCCTCAAAATAATAAAGCAATGCTCAAAATATAAAAAGCAATGAATCACAATTATAAATAATTAACAAATTTAAAAAAAATATTTTTTTACTTGCGACAATTACGATTTACATATTTTGATATTTGCTATAATCAGAATTCATTCAGAAATACATTTGAAATTTGAATATAAAAACAAAAATCTGTTTCTTTTTTTAAATTAGCTGGAAACTGATTATGCGGAATTCATGCATTTTGAAACATATGAAATAAAAAGACCACAGTTATATAATAGAATGGAACCAGACTACATTAGAATCAGATCGCAGTAGACCACAATAAAATCAGATCACAGTAGACCATAATAGAATCAGTCACATACTAAATCAGACCACAGTTATATAAATTAACTAAAATTTTATCTATTTTTTGTCGACACCAAATTTTAATGAACAGAGATTTGGAGCACTTACAAGTAGGGAGGGAAATACCGTCGAACCTCTACATAACGAACCTCTATATTGCGAATTTTTCTAATATATAGCGAACTTTTTCCTGGAACCTTGAACATTTTACGATTTTTTTCGTAAAATAACCTCTCTTTAGTGAAGTGCATTTCTATATAACGAACTTTTTCTTTTGTGATTCAATTTTTTTTCACCCTTTTTTTAAAGTATTTCTGAAAAATTTCAAATTATTCTCTCTTTAACACATTTTATGGTGGTTATAAATCTTGAACTGGTTTTATTAGATTCTAACTCACCGAGAGCAATAGAGTTCTGGACGTTTCATCCAAGAAGTGCAACCTTCAACCCCCATTGCCCAGTTCACTAGAAACATCTTCGATATCCTCTTTTACCCTTAGTGGAGTTGTTCCGTTTCCCCGTGTTCTAATTATAAAATAATGTATGTTTAACTTGTGTGCTTTAAATTATAAAATGTCCTTGAAATTCATTAATTTTCGTTTTAAATTATTTTCTTAACATTGAAAATACAGTGAATTCTTCGACAATGTTTTCTTGTTTTCCTTGCAGTTTTTCGATGGGTAAGATATATAAAATAAACATATATTGATTTTAAAAAAGGTGTGAATAATTACTTTTTTTAATGTATAGTGTTTATGAATTTAAAATTTGTCTTATGTGGTTTATAAAGTATATTAAGAGATGAAACTCTGTATAACGAATTTTCTATATAACGAACTTTTTGCCGGGATTTATCGACTGCGTTATATAAAAGTCCGACTGTACTTCTTATTTGTTTTTTGTTGAAAATGTTTGAAATTTTTTTTAACAAATTAAAAACTTTCGTAAAAAATATAATTCTGTATTTGTAAGCCATGCTTAATGATACAATTATATAAATTTCAATTAGTAACTATTTCAAGCACTGTTCTTCCAAATTTCACCTTTTTATGGTCATTTAGTATTTAAATTAGACAAAAAAAAAAAAAAAACTAACTGAACCTTAACTTTCAGAGACCTGTACTTATAATAATGTTTGATACATTGAAATAAAATATATATTTATGTACATATATACCAAGTGTCCACAATTAAACGACCCTACTTCAAAATTGTCTACAGACGAAACTATTGTTCAGAAAGTTGTAAAATGTTGTGTACGATATAAAGAAGGGATGGGAATTTGTTTGAGCGAATAAAATAATTAGTTCAAAACTTCACCACTAAAGGGCGTTTTTAATGGAAATCATATTTAACATACATTTATAACAGTTTACAAATTTTGTTACAACAATAAATGCCCAACATGATGACCATCGTTTTCAGCTACTATTTGAAATCTTAAGATAGCATGTTCCACACCGTTGACCGCAGTGTGTTCAGGGAAATGTTAAGAACATGTCGTGAAATACTGTCTTTGAGATCAGGTAAAGTTTTTGGTTGATCACAACTTACCAGCTGTTTTAAATGGCCCCAAAGCCAAAAATCGCATGGTGATCGAGGAGGCCACAGATGACGAAATTGGTGGCTGATCACACGTTCTTCTGTGAAGTGATGTTTTAGAACGTCCGTAACACAACATGTAATGTGTGGAGGAGCTCCATCTTGCATACAAATTATGCGTAAAAGGCACTGACGTGCTTGCAGATCTGGAATAATTTTATTCCGTAATAACGATGCATATCGCTGTCCAGTGATAGAACATGTTACTGGACCTCCAGCACCTAATTCCTCGAAAAAATACGGGCCAAGAATAAAAGACGCGGAAAACCCACACGACACCGTTACTTTTGGTGAGTGTAGCGGAACTCGTAATGTGGAATGCGGATTGTCTGTTTCCCAAATTCGGCAGTTGTGAGTATTCACCGAACCACCCAAATGAAAGTGGGCTTCGTCTGTCCAGAGGATATTCCAAGGCCATTCTGGATCAACTTCCAAACGAGCAAGAAACTGCAGTGAGAACAGATGTCGAGTCTCGAAATCATGTGGAAGCAATTCCTGCACAAATTGAAGCTTGTATGGATAGTAACGGAGGATGTTTCGCATGATCTTCTGGACAGTTGAACGAGGCAGATCCAATGCTTCTGCCACACGGCGAACACTTGTACTAGCCAGCACGTTGGATGATTTGTCCTCTTCCACCTGAAGTGCTACTTTCTCTATTGCTTCCGCAGAAACAAACAGGTTTTTTTCCTCTTCCAGAACGAACATTCAACGATCCTGTTTCTTCAAATTTGGTTACCATCAATTGAAGATTTTTAGCAGTAAATGGACCTTTTTGCAACCCCTTTAATGTCCGAAATTTCCGTAGAGCAACTATTGCGGAATTATCGTTTTGATAGAATAACTTTACTAACAACGCTCGATCTGGTAAACATAATGACATTCTGATTAGCAATACCGAGCACAATGAAAATAAACTAATCTTCCATGAAAGTTTATTGCTTTTATAACAGTTGCTGTGTGACGTCGAAAAAATTTGTATATTTTCGTCTTCCTTCGTGTAAATCCTTTGAAAATTAGTCATCGAAGAAGTTTAATTAAAATTTGCAGTTCATTTTAGAGATTGTGTTTTTTAATGAGTATCAGTTATTGTGTCACCGTGTCCTGTGGATGGCCTTCATTCCAAAAGCACCCTCTAGTTGCGAAATTTTGAACTAATTATTTTATTCGCTCAAACAAATTCCCATCCCTTCTTTATGTCGTACACAACATTTTACAACTTTCTGAACAATAGTTTCGTCTGTAGACAATTTTGAAGTAGGGTCGTTTAATTATGGACACCTGGTATAATGTATAATAGTTGTTAAGAGGCCCAGTGGCCGAGTGGTAGCATATCGCGCTTCCACGCCTCAGGTCCAAGGTACAAGCCCTGGGTCGGGCAAGGTCGGTTCAGCCTTTCATTCCTTCAGTGGGTCGATAAATGAATACCAAGCTTACTTGGGAACTAAACACTGGGGGTTTCGCGTCAAGCTGACCGCCTGACTGGAACATCTGTTCATGCACCTCTGCACCCAAGGTCATGAAAACTGAGATGGGCGAAATAGGCTTTGGCCCACCATGGACTGTTGCGCTACTGAGTTTTTTTTTTATATAATAGGTGAGATAGAGCTGCAAAGAATAAAATTTTATAGTATTTTTTTAGCTGTGGTGAGTCTGAGAGGAGTTTTGCTTATCTTTATTAATGTGTTTACTCATATTTTTATAAAATAAAGTTTATTTTTAAATGTTTTAATTTTTTATTTTCTTTTATTTTCAATGTAACATCAAATTTAATAAAATGATACAGTCAGTTAATTTCTTACAATCATAACTTATTACTTCCTGACATACATTTTGTTTGCAGTTTTTATTATTATTATTATTTTCTTATTCCTGGCTTAATAATTGCAAGGTTACGGACAAGACGTTGAGCTTCCTATTCTATTTTTAAAATAACGCCTTATTTCTTTTCATGTTGTTGTTGTTACTTTATCAATAGTAACATCAGATCAAGGACCATGAAATTCATCATGGCTATTTGTACGCCCGTCGTTAATCGTAATTTTGAGCACCATACAGGTGACAGAGCAAATTAGCTAAGTTCCGTCTGAAGGAGAATACCCTGAGGTCAGGGCCCTTCTTTCCACCAGCATCTCTTCCCCTTCTACCAGCCTCACGAGAGGACTTGCGGCTCGACGGCTATTTAGAGTACCCCTATGCCGCAAAGGCACTATATATTTACAAATACCCCTGCCATCTCCGAATTCAAACGTAGGCCCAACGGCACAACAGCCAGTGATTCTCATAAATCTACGATACTTATTTTCTTACTGGTGGTTGATCAGAGAATAAATAGTGGTGAATCAATCTAACAAGGGGAGGGCACGATTAAAGAAATTCATTTGGGGACGAGACTTTGTGTGTAACAGTAGTACTGGTATAGGGTATTCAAACCCCAATGTAATTCCACCGAATGTCCAGTCAATTCCGAGAAAATAGCCTTCGAAATTCATACTTAGCTTATGTACAAGTTATTTTCTCTCTGATACAACGTCGCCGTGGTATGATCGTCAGAGTATCGGAGTCCTGTGCGATGGGGGCCGCGGTAGCCGAGTGGTATAGGTATCGGATCGTGGCTTGCCTTGTCATGAGTTCGATCCCAGTACCACTAAAGACCCGCCGTGTAGGGCAGCGATGCACGTTAAATCTGTCGAGAGCTGAAACGTCCTCCCGTTGGTGTGGTGTGGTAGTTAGGAGAGGGGGGTGCCAGCTCAGGTGTCGTCCACGTCACTTGACCATGGTTCAAAATTACGTGGTCCGTCGCCAAAAGCCCTCGTGTAGCTGAACAGTGCGACGTTAATATTAACTCACTCACTCACCCTGTGCGATGGGTCAGGGTTCGATTCGCGCTAGCGGCCAAATTCTGTTATTATTTTTTTCTCCAATTTATTTTATTTATTTTCAGAATAAAATTTTGTTTTTTAAAAAAGACTCATTTATATTTAAATGATATTCTATATAATTATAGTAGCTACTTTACTTTATAAAACAGAAAAACAACTAATATATGGTATTACTACAATTACTTCTGTCATTAAAATCTAATTAATTGTATTTTTAAAATTATTCCTTATACCTAAATGGCCATAAAATTGTACTTCCGTTTTTAACGAACCGATTTTGATCAAGAGAAAGGCAGCTGTTTTTAAAGAGCAGGTGTTATTCTTTTAAGAACAAAGAATTCTTTTAAAAATAAAAAATACTCCAATAAAATGAGAAATCAGTAGGATAACGGATTTTGGTTACAACACTATTGCTTAAAATTTTTTGCTAGTTTTACACCAGTTTTTACAATATAACCTTGTTACTTAAAAAACAATGCTCTTGCGGTAATTCTTCTTTTATTAACTGAAACATGTAAAAAAATTAACAGTTCCGAATGTTTCTATGATAATTATCATTCAGGTTCTTGTATGTAATAAAAAAAATTATGTAAGACAAAGTTAACTCTTTCCTTTTTTATTTAACTTTAATTACTATAATTTAATTTATTTTTACTTATATTTATTTAACTTTATTTATTATTATTTAATTTATTTTTACTTTTTATTTATAAGTATTATTATCATAACTATTGGTTGTTTTGAATTAAAAAAAAAAGTAAAATAGTTACTGTAATTATATAGAATATCATTTAAAAATCAATGAGTCTTTTTTAAAAAATAAAATTTTATTCTGAAAATAAATAATAAAATAAATTGGAGAAAAAAAATAAAAACAGAAAGATGGCCGCTCGCGCGAATCCATTGAATTGACCCATTGAATAGTACTCCGATACGCTGACGATCATGCCACGGCGACGTTGTATCAGGGAGAAAATAACTTGTATATAATATAAGTATAAATTTCGAAGGCTATTTTCTCGCAATTGACTGGCCATTCGGCGGAATTACATTGGGGTTTGAATACCCTATACCAGTACTACTGTTACACAAAGTCTCTTCCCCAAATGAATTTCGTTAGTCGTGCCCTCCCCTTTTAAGTAGCATATTTTCTACTAGGCATAAGGCTTTTTTTCCCTTCAAATTTTTGAGCAAATTTTAAAATAAGCATTTTTTTAAAAAATCTTTTAGGGAATACAATACAAATTGAAAACTAAAATTCTAATTTCTAACAAATTAAAAAAAAATTAAAATTTGCTAGTAAATTTTTATGTCGTTCATAAAAAATTTACAAGTGTTTCTACACTCATAATATTATCATCTAAAAATGTAAAAGAAAATCCAGGAAATATTCAAGATTTTATTATAAATGAACATATATATATATATATATATATATATATATATATATATATATATATATATATAATTATTTTTACTTTTATAGATCTAATTTTTTTAATATTTTGTTCGAAATAAATGGTGAGTAATATTAATGTTAAATTATTATTTCCGTAATTAAGTTAATCAAAACATTTTAGCGTAATTTAGCCTGTATAAAATACTTCTCCTTTTTTTTGGTCAATCATTTCTTTTACCTAAATAAGCTAAGCAACTGCAAATTAGTTCGTTTTTGGTTAGTCTTACTTTTTTTAGAAGTTAGTGAAATTCTCTTCATTAAAATATTTAATACAAAATTATGTTTCTGAATTCTCAATATACAGTTGAATCTCCATATAACGAACCGCTGTTTTACGAATTTCTCTATTTTGCAAACTTTTTCCTAGAACCAAGAACATTTTATTATTTTCTTTGTAAAATAGCCTCTAAATAGGGAACTGCATTTTCCGTATAACGAACTTTTTCTCTTGTAATTGGATTTTTTCTCCCTATTTTTAAATTATTTCAGGGCATTTTCAAAGTATTCTCTCTTTTAGCACATTTTATGGGGATTAATGTCCTTGAACTGGTATTAACAGATGCCTAACTCACCTAGAGCAAAGCAATGGTCATAAATTTTCAAACAAAAAACTCAAATATAACTAACGGATTTTATCAGTCATTAAATTTAAGGATGCATGCGGTAGTGTATGCTTAAAATTACTGGTTATAAAATAACGTACGTTTAAAATTACTTTTAGGCTTAAAATTAGAAAATGTCGTTAAAAAATTCATTAGTTTTAATATAAAATTATTTTTTTAAAGTTGAAAATACCCACCGTGTATTTATTCCTGGACAATGTCTCTTTTTTTCTCGTTTTCATTATAAAGGGTGTTTTTTTAGAGGTATAGAACTTTAAATTGCAATAAAACAACGATGTATTATTCGATTGACATGAATTTTTTTTTATTCGATAAGATTAAAGATAAAGATAATCTTGTGGCATTACATTTTAAATATGATTTCTGGCATATGACTGCCACGGCTGGCTCGGATGTAGTCCAATCTAGACGTCCAATTTTCGATGACTTTTTCCAACATTTGTGGCCGTATATCAACAATAACACGGCGAATGTTGTCTTCCAAATGGTCAAACGTTTGTGGCTTATCCGCATAGGCCAATGACTTTACATAGCCCCACAAAAAATAGTCTAGCGGTGTTAAATCACAAGATTTTGGAGGCCAATTCACAGGTCCAAAACGTGAAATTAGGCGGTCACCAAACGTGTCTTTCAATAAATCGATTGTGGCAGAGCTGTGTGACATGTTGCGCCGTCTTGTTGGAACCACAGCTCCTGGACATCATGATTGTTCAATTCAGGAATGAAAAAGTTAGTAATCATGGCTCTATACCGATCACCATTGACTGTAACGTTGTGGCCTTCATCGATTTTGAAGAAGGATTCCACCAGCCCATAAAGCGCACCAAACAGTCAGTTTTTCTGGATGTAACGGTGTTTCGACATACACTTGTGGATTAGTTTCGCTCCAAATGCGGCAGTTTTGTTTGTTGACGTAGCCATTCAACCAGAAGTGCGCTTCATCGCTAAGCAAAATTCGCTTATGAAAATCGGGAACAACGGCAATCTCGTTTTGGGCCCATTCGACGAATCTACGCCTTGTTTGATCATATTTAAAATGTAATGCCAAAAGATTATCTTTCGAATAAAAAAAAATTCATGTCAATCGAATAATACATCGTTGTTTTATTGCAATTTAAAGTTCTATACCTCTAAAAAAACACCCTTTAGATTTCTTTTTGATGGGTAAGATATATAAAACGAATAGATATTAATCTGTTAAAAAAATGTGAGTAATTACTTTTCTGAAATAAAACATAGCGTTTATGAGTTTAAAATTTGTTTTATGTGGTTTTTAAAGTATGTTAAAAGATGAATATCTATTTAACGAATTTTCCATATAACGAACATTTTTGGGGGATTTAGCGACTTCAATAAATAGAGGTCAGACTGTATAAATATTGGTAGCATTTCCATAAATCCTGCTATTAAAACACAGTATGTATTCGCAAATGTATTTTTAAAAAATACAGAAAATAACATTATGCAGACAAAGTGTCTTCGCGTCTTTCACTAATCTTCCAGGTGTGGAGATCCCCTTGGATCTCACTTTGAGAACGATAATGATTTAGAGTCAAAGAAGAACCAGTAGCCATTTTAATGAATAACTTTCTTTATTTGGTTATCTTTCCCAAAAAGAATCAAAGACTTTTAATAACAAATAATTCAAATTAGCTATATGAGGTTTAAACGGGACTCTCCTTTATATTAACTTAAATATTTAATGATCCAATTAATTAACAATTAGAATATCGATCACGCAGATTACCGCGATAAGAGATCCCAGATTTATATTCAATAATGTTCCTATTGAACATTTAACTTTAATCTCACTCCTAATATAAAACTTTAACGAGACTTTAAATATAAATCAATATTTACCACACAGAATCTCAACTCTTCCTGAGATTTATCCACCTAGAAATCTTCAATAATAATTCTTTAACTTCACTATTATACCTTTCTGCTTCAATCTCTCTCTCCTACTGCTTTTTACTTTACTATTCCGTTTGACTTAAATACTTTATCTAATCTGCATAACAAGGAATCCTGTCCTTTTTTTGGAGCTGATTAGAAATAGGTAGGGGAATTAAATTTCCCTAAAAAAGACGACTCAGAAGGTTAGTGATAAAGTTCCGTATAGGTTTGTCACACACTGTTTACTTATCCACAACCTAAAATTAATTATGCATACTCATTGACGAAGTGGAGAAATCCTCTCCACTCCCCCCCCATAACACAACAAAAAACACGCAAAACAAACACGCAAACAACGCATTCAGCTTCTGCATCGCCTCTTAGACAGGGTCAGAAGGGGTTAACTGTCACCTACGTTTCCTCTTACTGATTGATTGCCTCGGTAATCCTGTTCCGCCTTCCTGCCGCTTCCTCTATTCAAACACGCCGGCGTGTCTGCTTCGTTGAACCAACTGGCTTGGGGTTACGCCCTCCCTCACCACTTGAGCGGGAGCGTCCTGATTTGTTTAATTTTCTCCTTCATTGTCTCTCTTTTTCACCCAACCTACAGGGCAAAAGAATCAGCGGCACTGTCACCCACGATGAATCTTATTTTAGTTTAGTTTAGAATTAAGTGCAGTCGATCGTCGTCAGGCTGATACTGAAGTTAGAGTTATAATATTTAAAGAGATATATGGGAGTTGCAGTAAGGAGAACCGATATCCCAACGGAGAAAGATCATTGCAGTGTTGCGGAATTAATCGTCAAAGATAAGTGTTTGAATTAAGTTGATACCTCCCTTCGGTTAAATTAAAGTTGGATAATAATTTGTCAACTAATAGTTCAGCTCAGTTCGATAATTCGATAATCAAATAAAGGTATTGATTTTATTAAAATGTCTTTTGATTCTGTGCATCCAAATTCAACAGACAGGCAAAAGATTTATTTCTTCATAAAACGATGTATTTATATAAGGATTCCTCTTTTAATTTTTGAAGGTCAATGAACATTATTTTGTTATTCCTGGAAATATTAAACTTGTAGCATATTTACTTTTTATTTCTGTTCAGGAATTATAGAAAAGGACTACTCCATTTGATCTAATCAGTGAAAAGAATGTCACTGAGAAAAAAATTAATTTAAAATAACTGTCATTGATCTTTCTTTGATCTATAACAGATAAGCAATTCAAATCTTTTAAAAAAATTGGTTCTGTTGCAAAATATACGAACAAAAATGTGACTAATTACCGAGAAGCATAGAGCAGAGGCGAGAAACCTCATCGGAAAAGGAAAGCCTTATTGAGAAAGACTTATAACACTTAATAAGCTTGCATTCACAAAACTTACATTAAACAAGATAGGAGTTATACACAGCTCAAAATAATTAAAGGATATTGCGGTTTTAGGTGGATCTGGTGGCTGGGAATCTTTTTAGCTGATTGATACATGGTCGACAGACGTAGTAGGTTATATGAGAATAAATTACACATGTTTGGCAGAAAAAATGCATTTTATTGCGCATTTGTGCACAAAAGGAAAAAAACACAACTTGTGCATATGAGAAAAAAAAGAATAAGAAAAGGTGTTTTCTTCAAAGGAAATCATTTTCAGTAGGGGGTATGGTTTCCATTGATGGCCAGCAACGTTGAGCACCTTTGAGGCATGGAGTCAATGAGGCTATTAATCACGAGTAGGTGTATTCTGTCCCACTCTTCCAGAAGAGCTCTTTTCAGTTCTTGGAGAGTTTGTGGTGGTGGTTGGCGGCCAACAACTCGTCTTCCTATAGCGTTCCAAACGTGCTCTATTGGATTCATGTCTGGAGAACACACTGGCCATTCCATTCGTACGATTCCTTCCTCGAAAAGGAAATCCTCCACCAGGGTAGCACGATGTGGTCTGCAGTTATCGTTCATTAAAATGAAGTCATCTCTGATTGCTGCAGCGTAAGGGACTACAATAGGTCTGAGGATCTCATCCCTATATCGGCGAGCAGTCAGAGGTCCATTTCGAATGATGTAGAGGTCTGTGCGCCCGTCAATGGAGATGCCCCCATACACCAACACCTTCCCCACCGCCAAATCCGACACTTTCGTGCACGAACGCAGGATTATTCCTACTGCCACGGTCCCTCCAGATGAAAATACGCCTATTATCCGGATGAACAGAAAAACGGGACTCGTCAGAAAAAAGAACATTGCTCCATTCATTTCTCCTCCAGTTCACATGCTCTGTTGCACACTCCCTGCGGTCACGACGATGCCTTGATGTTAGTCTAACACATACCATCGGTCAACGAGCATACAGACCTACACCATGGAGCCGATTTCGGACAGTCTGAGTTGAAACCGTGGTGTCAGTAGCAGAGCGAAGGTGGTGTTGGAGAAGAGTAGCGTTCATATTTCGGTGTCTCCGAGCCGTTAACACTAAATAACGATCTTCATTGGGCGTTGTTGCCCGCCTACGACAATGTCCTGGTCTTCGGCCTGCACTTCCATTCTCCAAAAAACGGTTCCAGATCCTGGAAATCACACTTTGTGACACTCCAATGGTTTGCGCCCCTTCGGCTTGAGTTTGGCCCCCTTCTAACCTACCAAAAACTCTTCAAGCTTCTGAATCGGTTAAATGACTTCGCTGAGACATGTACTCATCGAAACAAAGCAGTCACTGAATGCCGATCATCCTTGTCTTCATTTCAGTTGAAAGTCAAATTTCATTCGCTGCCGCTGAAGCGACGTTTTTGACGTCGAACTCAAAATTAGCATACTCCACAGTTTGAAATTCAGAAAAATTTGTATTTGCGATTCTCTTCTTCCATTTTCGGCTAAAAAAATTTCGCTTATATCTTTATTTTATATAAAACTTACAATATCCTTTAATTGTTTTGAGCAGTGTATATACATATTATTTGGTAACAAATATTACTTATTTTAGCTCAAATTCAGCATTTTTAATAACCTTTTAGTACTGGTGGAACTTGTCAAAAAAAAGGGGGAACTTAATTCGTATCACATTTGAGAAACGTTAAATGTAGAAAAACTGTATATATAAATAGGTTTTAAATACACAAATGATGAATGATATATAAGAAAGAGAATGGTGAATATAACTCACTGCATATTGATGTTTTAATTGGAGTTTATAGTCAGGTAACATTTTACTTACGAATAAACAGTGAAAAAAATGTATTCCTAAAAACATTTTATTTTATTTTTACATGAAACATTTTATTTTATTTATTTATTTTGCAAAATTCGTTCAGAAAGTCACTCTTGATGGCTAAGGAAACCACACTGGTCCTACAGGTCACAGATATCTTCTATTATAGATTGATAATAAAAAAAATCTAATGCTTTTTATAAATAATTTTAACAGCAAGAGAAGCAATTTTCGTTTTATAAATTATTATTACATATTTCGAAAATAAATAAAAAGTTAAAATACTTTGATTTCTTTTAGATATGCCTGATTTTGTTTCTTTTCGAGAAAGTGAGGTGTTTTGGTTCAACATTTGTACATTTTCAGTAGGGAATCCTGTTTAAAAAAGTAATGTTTCCAATTTAAAAATCAGTCAAAATTTTTTGCACGTCATTAAATTATGTAATGACTTTAAAAACATTTTTAATAAAACCATAATTCCTTTTTGTGCCAAGTAACGTTTGTTTGCGATGTTCTTCTTCTCAATATAGAGGTCCCCACAAAATGAATTGATGTCTCCCTTGTGTGTGTGTGTGTGAATCTCATTATCTCTACTGCAACCCACCCTACATTCCATGGCGTAGCATACTGTAGATTCCTGACATTCCTCTGCACTCCCCCTCTTTCAGAAAATCTATGCAGAGATTCAGAAAAATTTTCTGAGTGGAATGTAAACGGTGCTGAGCTTGTGGAACAAAGGGGTTATGCATACTCCAGGAGATACGCAAAGTGATACTTGGAGCCAAGAAGTAGGATCTCAAAAATTTCCTAGAGTTTTATCGTGTATCACTTGAGCGTGAGATTTTCTTATGGGCCGTTGTGTCCGATCTAGGAGCTTGGACCGAGGCCCTGGGCCCGAACCCACTTGGCCCATGTCTTCAAACGTCTCTGCGCTTAAGTAGATTTTCATTTCGCAATTCAGATTCATCTAATACTTTTCTAATTCTTTTTAGCTAATTTTTGGATAAATGTACATGTTTTTAATGGCTGTTTAATGTTACACACACATTTGAAAGTAATGCAAGCGCTCATTGCAACAAAGTAAAATATTGTAGAATGTATGAACTAGTCATCTCTTTTTGAAGCTGCTTAGACCAGTGTTTCCCAACGTGGGGCCCACGCCCCACAGGGGGGGGAGGCGTGGGGGCAATTCGAAAATGGATATGACACAACACTAAACCTTCCACTCCGGGACATTTAAATGCAATGCTAGATATCGGTGCCAAATTTATCAAAAAAAAAGCAAATTCTTAAATAATTATTAGGCATAATTTCGTTTGACGAGACCAAATATCAACTGGGTGATTAGCTTCGTCCGGGGTTCACCACGGAGTGTGCCGTCTGCCGGGAGGGGGACATAGCCCCGGACAGTCAAGAAATTTGCTAAACAGTGCAGTTGTTTGCACCTAATTGGCCTATTGCAACACCTGTAGTGTTTTACATCATTCTGTTGGTCTTAATCTGAAATAAGTGTTCGTCAAAACTGTAGTAGAAGCTCGTTGTTTTTATAAATATACATATTTATTGTATAGATATAATTGGTAAGTATTTTTATTTATTTTAATTTTAGATGTGTAACTTTCCAGAGAATTTTTTTAAATAGAAAAAAATATAGGTACCTTTGATTTGCGGTGGCAGTGTAGTAAATGTGTTATATACATTTAAATAAATATGCATTTTTAGTATACTTTTGCTCTATGTCACAGTGAATTAAATTTAACACATTTTAATATTATTTTTCATTGATTTTATTTTTATTTCTTATAGCCCTTAGTAAAATGAGTAGTGTAAGCAAGAAAAAAAATCGTCAATATTCGGAGGAATATTTAAAATTTGGGTTCATACCTGCTGTTGAAGATAAGCGGATTCCGTTTTGTCTTTTATGCCAGCAATTCTTGAGTAACGAATCAATGAAACGAGGTCGTCTTGAGGCGCATTTGAAGGCGAAACATAGTGCTCATATTAATTCAGATTTGAGTTACTTTAAAACATTGAAGGAAAACTTTGAAAAAAGAACGGCAATAAAGTCGCTATTTACTGCCCATACATCAACTAATAATCGCGTTCTTGAAGCTAGTTATCAAATTTCTTTATTCATCGCTAAAACTGGAAAATCACACTATAGGAGAGAATTTAATAAAACCGTCAATATCAGCATTCCTCAAAACGGTTCTTGAAAAAGATGACAAAGATGTAAAAGCTATGCCACTCAGTAAAAATACTGTTTGTAGAAGAATGGATGAAATGGGCGAAGATATTGAAAAACAACTTGTTGAAAAGCTGAAAACAAGAAAATTCTCAGTGCAAATGGATGAATCAACTTTGAGATATAGTGAGGCTGCATTGATAACTTACGTAAGATATATTGATAAAGGGCATTTTGCAGAAGAAATGTTGTTCTGTAAAAGATTAGAAAGCACCACTACCTCCAAAGATATATTTAATAAGCTAAAAAACTACTTAGATGTCAATGATATACCAATGAAAAATATAACATCTTGTGCAGCAGATGGTGCTCCTAATATGATGGGCAAGAAAAATGGCTACATAAAATTGATGAAAGATGCGAATCCAGAAATGATTCTTGTGCATTGTGTTATTCATAGGCAAAACTTGGTATCCAAAAACATCTCGTCTGTTCTAAACGAAGTACTACATACTGTAATAAAATGTGTTATTGTTATTAAAGCTAGTGCCAAATGTGAGCGTCTTTTCAAGCTATTTTGTGAAAAACAAAACGAAGACCATGTGAGACTTTTACTTCATACTGAAGTAAGGTGGCTATCTAAAAGAAACTGCTTGAAAAGATTTATGGAACTGTTTGATACTCATAGTGATTTTTTGAACAACAAACCAGAAATGAAGCACCTATTAACAATCGATGGTAAAGCATTTGTGAGTTATTTAGCCGATATCTTTGAATAACTAAACATATTAAAAAAGCAACTTCAAGGAACAAATAAAACTCTTGTCGATGCAAAAGCGAAGATATTTGGTTTTATTACCAATAGCGAGTTATGTCAGAAACATATTAACAACAAAAACTTTGAACAGTTCCACTGGCTCCAAAAATGTGAAGTAACTGATATCGCTTTACTTTTTATTGTAAATCATTTGAATAATTTATCGGCCAATCTTAAAGAAAGATTCTTAGATTTACAACAAATTGATTTCCCAACATGGATGATGCAGCCAATGTTAGTGGATTTGTCAGTTATATCAAATAAGCAGTATCAAGCAGAACTCACCGAATTGCAAAATGATGACTCAGTTAAAACTTTGTTTAGTATAAAAGGTGCGATAGCATGGCTTTGTGATGAAACGGAAATCAACTACCCAAACTCAACCAAATGCGCAAGAAAGCTATTACTACCGTTTCCATCTTCATTTTTGGCTGAATGTGGATTTAGTGCTGTAAATGATTTACTGATAAAAAAAATCGGCTGGATATAACACAAGGTGGGGATTTGAGACTTAAGCTAACCAAATTGAAAAAAAAAACAATATAAAATCTCTATGCAGCAAGCAGCAAGCGCAAGGATTTCACTAAATTAAAATGACGAATTAATATGGAAATATCATTATATTAAAATTATTTTGAATTTTAATTTTTGTTTTTCGTTATATATTTTGAAATTTTACTTACTGTGTTTTGTTAACAATTTGATAGTGATTTATTCCTAGAATCCATCATTTATGTTTCTTAAGTGAACAAATCAATTTTTTAATATTAATTATTATATATGTTACATGGGGGGACATAAAAACTTTAGAAAGGTTAAAGTGGGGCATGGCACAAAAAAGGTTGGGAAACACTGGCTTAGACTGAATATTGGTGTGACATTTGGTCAACAATATCTAAGCCAAATTTTGTTGCATTATTAAAGCTTACAGTTTTAGGAGTTTCCTTTGAATTGTTTGCAATTGTAATGCTTGAATGCATAGATTATGCATCATATTATTTTTCGCTTTACACTGGTTAACTATAAGTGTTGACCCTTATTCTCTCTCTCTTCATTTTGTAATGTTTTTGTTGAATACAACACTTCTTTTCGTTACGTTGTACAAATTGTACAACACACGTTGTACTGGAATTTCTCGTCTGGGGCAATTCACCATGCAAATTAACGTTTCATTTTTTTTTCCTTCAGTATCTTAGCCAATTCAAGAAAAGCGACAAAAATACCAACTGTGATATTTCTTCCCATAGTTTCAAAACTATATGCTCAGAAAGTGATATCTTTCTTAAATTTTTTCCAGGTAAGGAAATGAGTTAAGTATATTTTTGCTTTCTAAACCTGCAGCTATCTAAAACTTTTGCCTGTATTTATCTGGTTTCAATGCCATAAAATGAGTAAGCGAACAGAATGTCTCACTAAGAAATAACTGTTCATCGATTTTTATATTCTTGTCTTACTTGAAACACTTTATGCAGTTTTCACTGAAAACAGATCCATACTTCCGAAAGCATTGCGGATTTATCTTGCTTTGTTCACTTACGTTGTACTGATTTTATAGCAAATATCAAAAATCTTGATATTTCATGAAATTTGACTTTAGGTATATGGCTTCTGTACAAAAATTTATATCCTAGGTAGTAAACGATAGGTCGGCAACCTTATAACTGTGGTGGGCCAAACTAATCTATCAATATGATTCATGGTGCCACGTAGTAGGAAATATTTGAAACAATTCAATTCCCGCAGCAATGCATGCAGAGTTAGGGAATAGAGGTCAAAATACAGATATATATATATATATATATATGTATATATTTAGAGCTTTATTATATATTATAATTATGCATTATTTAAAAATATTTATTGTTACGAATTTTGTGTAAATAGTGTAAATAATTTGTATTTGAGTGTTTAATGCATTTATATTACTCTGTTATATTTATTTCATGTTAAAATTGTACTATTCACAAGCAGTGCCGCCCCTTACGTTATAATGGCGATTCAATGAGAACTTGTCGAAATCTTGGTGGTAGAGCCAAGTTGGCATCGTTTTTGGCGACTTTGGTGACCCTTTAGGCGTCATTGGCGACCATGTTGGCGAGTTCAGAACCCTTTGGAATCTTCTAGAAAGTAGTAGATCTCTCCACTATTGTCACGTTCAATGACACGAGCGGTTATATTTCTAGAAGTTTCTGTCGCGCAAATAAAAAGGATGCTCGCCGGTACGGCGAGGAATCTTGATTAAGCCAGCGATTAGTGAGGATTGTTTTGACTAGCGATTAGCTCGGCTGTACTTGTGAATAATCCTTACGTACGTGTATTTTTAAACATTGATTGTGTTTGATTGCTGTCGAAGGTGTGAAGACCTTCGGATATTTACCCTGTGAATGTTGCTGCTGAATCCTGTATTTAAAGGATTGGATTTTCGATAATAAATTCACATCACTCTTAAAGAACTGTTTATTTTCTTTGTGATTGTTTTTGCATAAAATCCTCGAATCCGGATCTACGTAACAGTTTGGTGTCAGAAGTGGGATTTTATGCCAATAACAAGAGCGATGGATGAGCAACTGAAGGCTCTGTTGGAAGGCATAAATGCCGTGAAAAACGGCCAAGAAGAGACTAGGCAAGAAATGTAGAAAGGTCTGGATGATACTAAGAGTGAGTTAAAGGAAAGAATGGAGAAAGGCCAAGAAGAGACTAGGCAAGAAATGCAGAAAGGTCTGGAAGATATGCAGAAAAGCTAAGAAGAAACTAAGAATGAGTTGAAGGAGAGAATGGAGAAAGGCCAACAAGAAATGCAGAAAGGTCAAAAGGAGCTGAGAAATAATTTAGAAAAGAAAATTGATAGCGTGGAAGAGAAAATAACATTAAAAGTTGAAGAAAAGATTGCAGTAGTTAATGAGAAGATAGAGAAGGAAATAGAGGAAGAGAAATAGAAAGAATTAAAGAGCAAGTTGGAGAAAGAATTAAAGAGCAAGTTGAAGTAAGAATTAAAGAGTAAGTTGAAGTAAGAATTAAAGAGAAAGTTGAAGAAAGAATTAAAGAGCAAGTCGAAAAAAGAATTGAAGGAGTGGCTGAAAATTTTAGTCTTATATCACAGCGAATGGAAGATACTGAGAAGAAACTTCTAGCTGGCGGAAATGAGAACAAAAACAAGATTGTGCCTGTGTCTGCCTTTCCAGAACATGTGAGCTGAAACGTCCTCCCGTTGGTGTGGTATGGTAGTTAAGAGAGGGGGTGCCAGCTCAGGTGTCGTCCACGTCACTTGACCATGGTTCAAAATTACGTGGTCCGTCGCCAAAAGCCCTCGTGTAGCTGAACAGTGCGACGTTATTATTCAATCAACCAATCAATCAATCCAGAACATGTGCTTGCTTCTCCAGTTCCTGTGACTGCTTTTACGGGGCCAGTGAAATTATTGACCTATGACGGAAAAACGAACTGGGAAGTATACAAGACACAATTTTCAATAATTTCGGAAGCCAATGGATGAACTGAGGGAGTCAAAGCTTGTCAGCTAGCAGCATCTCTTAGAGGAGAAGCCGCCGAAATACTGCAGACTCTTATGCATTTTTGTTCTCTTAACACGAAACGAATATCATTTAACACGAAAAGATTTCCCTTTGAGAATGGAATGAACAAAATCAGGAAAACACCTAGACACATAATGAAATGCTTAAGAAAATTTCTGTATTATTGTACTGTCCCATATTGAATTATCGGAAGAATTCGCTGTAGTAAATGATGATAATGTATGTACAGCCCCAATTATGGAAAAAACGTTTTGGAGTTTGTTCAAAGCTCAAGAAATATCATTGATGAGGATTCCAACGACGTAAATGAAATGAATAATGCATATCTTGTTCCCACGTCATTCATAATGAGTAACATGATAAGTAAGCGCAGTTATTTAGACACACATTCCAATGGTGAAATGAATAACAAATGGCGAGAACGGACAATTTGGTGACAATTTGATGCTGAAAAAGACAATACAAAGAAAAACATCAGATTATTTTCCAAAAACTGTGTGTTAAAAATGTTTTGTTTTCAAAAAACTTGAAAATTTTGTAGTAAATTTCATTAAGCTCTTGTGAATGTTTTTGTTACATTGATTTTTTAAAAATATGTGCGCATATGCATATCTATGTAAATAAAATGTACTCTAATAAGCTTAATTTTTTAAAATACATGTTTTCTTTTTGCAATGTCCTTTAACATGAAATTCTTTTTACACGAAAAAATATTCCAGTCCCCTCAGTTTCTTTTTAAGAGATTTTCACTGTACATAATTATTCTTTGAACTTAAATAAAAATTAAAATTGTACATGTATTATGCATCTCTTAAGAATGTTTATTAAAATAAGAACTAAGAAATATATTTCCTGGAATACAATTAAATAACAAATTGCAACTTTAGTGAGAACTTATGCCTGCAAAGCTCTACTTTGAATCACAATTTATGACGTTCAATTTTACACACATTTCTGAATGCTCAGTTGTTAGACAACTTCTTTGTTGAATCAAAATATATTTCATAAGAGACAAAATTTGTTCACACATATATGTACACCCAAAAGGGGCAAGGCAGAGCACATGCAACTTTCTTCAAGCCATTAAATTGCTCCGGCAATGATTATCGATAGAGTTATCCTCCTGATCTTTCACAGATCAGTAAATTTTACTTTCAATAATTCCGAAAATTACTTTTTCACGATGCAACAATGAGTGATGTTTCATCACTTCAGAAGGGCCCTGATAAGTTGGACTTAAGCAGATTTTCAAATTATAAATTTCGATCCTCCAATGCCAAGGAACTCTGTAGATCTGCGCCCAGGGCCCGAAATGAGCTTATATCGGCACTGTATACTCTAAAACTGTTCTATGTATACAATGCAACCGAGTACTCAAAACATTATCATTATTTACATTTCTTTTTGCATAACTATTCTCTGGGAAAATATTTTAGGTTTTACTAATCTAAATGTTGTAGGTTTTACTAATCTAAATGTTGCACTTCCAGAAACACTGTGAGCCATCGCGAACCACAAATTCATTATTCTTTTTGCTTTTCTATCAAGATCTCAACATTCTGATTCATTATTGGACAATTCTTTTAGAAGCACGGTTATTTTTCTTTCGCATTAAGACTCCTCATATGAGACATTTTAAGTTTTATTCATAGAAAATCACAAGAACGAAAGATAACCTCACAGGTCATAACTTACAAACTTGAGCAATTTTTCACAAGTGATTTTTTGCGAGAAATGAAATCTCAACGGCAGGTGTTAGTGCAGCTAAAAAAAAACACGTGATGACCAGATGTCAAAGAATAACATTCCAGAACTCCCCCTACTCTTCAATACACTCAAAACACAATAGAACAATCGCACAGAAGAACGAAATTTGTAAAAGAGGAATAAAGTTGCTGTCTTGTACCATTGCACCAGCCAGGCGTTACAGATAAATTTATCCGCAAATTGAGTTTGAATAAAGATAATTCCTCGAAACTGTGTGGATTTTTTCTACAAATTTAATAAAAGTCAAGCAAAATAAAGTGAATTCATCAAAATGTACATATTTTAGAAAATAATTTACATACCTTGGTGTCAAAATGACACCGTCTGGCGTTCTAATGTTGAATCTTTCCAGTTTGGGAACCTTCCTTGGACGAATCATGTATTTTAATACATTATCATGTTTTTTAACTGATAAATCATTTTGTGAGAATATAAATGTAACAATACTATGTGAAAGAAATGTTGTAAAAATCGAAAGGAAATGATTTCTAAAAAGATATGAAGAAGAATCAACCGCAACAAAAACTCGTTTCTCAAAAGGTAAGAAAAGCAACACATCTTGTTTTATTGTCAAAAAATACACCAAATTCGGAAAATAATGATATGTTTTTTTAAATATGTTCACTTTGATAAAATATGACTTGAAGAAAATATCTAAAAATGAACTGTGAGAACGGATATATATTTATATGTATATAAAATTGTTATAACATAATGGAATAACATAAAAATTTTCGCTTCAATTGAGAAAGTTATATATATTATCAAAATCTGTATATTGTAATTATTAATTTTATTAAAAGTGATATGCACTATAAAAAATAACTTAGGTTATTTTCTCTCTTTGCACTCTAATGATTTTGTTCCGTTTTTTCTTACAAAGCAAAAAATTAGAATCAAGCAGGCTCTGGTGCCTGGCATAGACAAAACAGAGGGGAACGTTTTGCTTCATACATGAAAGATAGATATATGCTGACGTGGCACGCCAGAAAAGCTTGCAGATGGCAGAATTTTTTCCTACTTACTTGACAATTATCGTTATAGTTTGGACAATTCACACAATATCTTTATAAATTATAGCCTATGTGTTATTCTGAATTATAAGCGATATTGTTGTTAAGTTTCATTAAAATCCATTCAGTTGTTTTTGCGTGAAAGACGGCCAAACATCCTCACAAACTTTCGCGTTTATAATATATATTAGGATATTAGGATTTCCTCCCAAATCCTACAGACCAACGGTCGTCAAACTTTTTGAACTTACAGACCTAAATACCACGGACCACTCTAATAGGATGTTGTGGGGATGTTAAATATATTTATAAAAAAAATTCTGATCTAAGAACGCAATCAATGCATCTTAAAACATAACTTAACTTCATAAGTGAGTATATTCCACATTTTTCTGGGGACCAGAGAAATTTTCTCGCGGACCACCACTTTGGCGGCCTCTGTTACAGACGACCTTGTTTTAGATATGTCTTAGTTCTTCTAAATGAAACTAGAACAGACTCATTTGAATTTCTAAATAAGCATTTTGTTTATGGTTTCCGAAATAAAAAAGAATAAGTACGATACTATTGCTTTAAATTAGAAACTAAGATATTTATCTACATGGTATAGGTACCTAATAACATGAGAGTTACTAAAGAAAACATAGTAAAAGAAAAAAAAATGGTGTAGTTTTGCTCAAAATCATCCTAAAAAATCTTAAATGTACTCTCCTATTCTATCTTAATCTATTGACTGCCAGGTAAATTTACAGCGTTTTGCCCTGGGTGCCGAGGTTTTACTTATAAGAAAGCATGAAATTTTAGAAAATATAATACTATAAAGTTATTGATATAATATTGTAATAGTATTTACAGTAAATTTTATTAAAAAAATAACTCTACGGGATAACTCGTAGCCTAGCGTCAGTGAATAAGATTCCTGTGCCTAGTGCCACTTACGAGTTATCTCGTAGTGGTTTTTTCAATAAAAATATTCATATACAAAGATTTTCTTTTCGTTTTTCTTGATTTTAAATTTGATTTACTTGATTTTTTGATTGATTCGTCATCTAATTTCATCTGATGACAGTCAGATATTATGTCAGATTTTCATACTGATGTGTAATGATCCTAACTGGAAAAAACCTATAAGGTGATGAAAGTTACAAAAAGTTGTAAAATAATAAAAATGAACTGATAAGTAATAATTAGTACAGGAAAACCATCTATTGGTACAAGAAATATCGCTCTACCCAACTTCGAAATCTTAGTGCAGAATACAAACAAACTCTATAACCAAAAAAATCGGGGGAATAAAAATATGAGGATGTGTTAATTTGGGGAATCAGTTATTATGTATTTAAGGAGAAGAGAACAGGAGAAAATAGCAAAAATAATACAAATACAACTGATTTTCAATACTTAGAACATCTTCCTCCCACAGAAATAAAAATGATGCCAACAAAGCTGTGTCGAATGTGCATAAAACAAAAAGAAAGGGGGGGGGGAAACGTTAAGAGACTAGGTATTTTTGTCCTGTCTGTCCCAACAACCCAGCCCTTTGCGTTGATCCTTGCTTTACAGCTCATCATACACAGTAACAGCACTAAAAATATTTTTTAAATTTTTGGAATGCGTTTTAATATGTGTATAATTTTTATGTTATAATCTAATCGTCTAAGTTATAATTTTAATAATAAAAATTGATAATTAATATGTGTGTTTTTGCACTATATAAATTTTTCCTCTATCCTTTTTAATAATTCCTATCTCAATGGAGATATGTAATCAATTTATAATTTCAGCCAAAACAACGAGATATCTCGTAACCGGCAGCTTTAGTACACACGCTCACTACGAGATATCTCGTAGTTGGCAGTGATGGGTTAAACAGAAGATACGCATATATTTCTACTTTCAATCTACCTAATTCTACTTGTATGAGTCAATTATTTCCTATATGAATGTGTATATGTATTGTTATCTATGCTTGAATATAGAGCATTGAGTATCCATTTTGCATGGCCGCGGTAGCCGAGTGGTATAGGTATCGGACCGTGGCTTGCTTTGTCACGGGTTCCAGCCCAGTACCACTAAAGACCCGAATCTACTCTTTTGAAGTACATAAAGGTAAACAGCCAGATATGATATCTTCTATCAGTGATTTTCAATCAGTATGCCCGTGTGAAAATCGAAGGAAGTCTCATGAGAATTTTAAAAGTGATTAATTAAATTATTTTTGTAAAAAAATCCTTAGAATAATAAATAAAAACACACACTTTTTTTGTCGTTATGCTAGTTTAACTTTGTTATGTATACATAAATGCATGCATAATATATACCAGTAAAAATATATCAATGCACATAAGTACAAAAATGGGGTATTATACAAACTTAACGATTATCTTTGATTAATTACAATTTAAGTTATTTCTTTAAATATTATAATTACAAAGCTATTAAATTTTAATTAGTATATTTTCATTAAGGATTATAATATTTTTTAATATATGTTAATAAATAAATCATAAGAAACTTATTTTCTAAAGAATTATTTTTTTTTCATCAAAATCTATGCATTCCTTGGAAATTTAAACTTAATTTCTAATGCGCTGAGGAATCATAAAATAAAAATCAAAAAACACTTTTTTATGTATAAATATTACATAAAATTTTAACGATTTGTTCCCTCCAAGAATAAATCCTAGTTCCATTTTCAATTTAATTTGAATTTCCTTTTCATTCTTGACTATACGTATTCTCTTTGTTTATCTGTTCAAATTCAGCTTATTCATATAATATATTTTCTCATTCGATTCTTTTTCTTCTAAATTTGTTACAATTTTTACTGTCAACTTTCATTTCTTAAACTGAATTTTAAGGGTGTGAATACGAATTTAATACAATTTCAAGTTTTCTGTTAAATTTTAGAGAAAAAAAATATTTCAGATCCAGAGAAGGGTGTGTAGTTTCCAAATTTCACCGAAACTCTTTCCAAAAACAAATACAGTCGAACCTCTAAATAGCAAATTTTTCTATATAGCTAACTTTTTCCAGGAACCAGGAACATTTCATGATTTTCTTCGTAAAATAACCTCCAAATAACATAGTGCTTTTTTCTATATAACGAACTTTTTTTCTCTCTATTTTTAAAGTATAAAGGATGTTGATTTAAAATTTGGTATTCCTCCAGCTTATCAATTATTATAAAAAATAGAGATATTACAAAATATTATGATACATCGAATTCTGGTTCAAAACGTTTAAGAGCATGTGTATATGAAGATGCCGACGAGGCAGTTTTGAAACGGATACACACAATGTGATATATAAAAATGTTCCGATCTCTAGACCTTTCGAAAACCGACCGAGAAAGTTCTTCAATTTGTGAAGGCATTAGAATACTACAAATTTCTAGGTAACAATAAATGGCTAGAAAAATTTAAGAAGAGACACGGAAAAATACGCAAGAAGGGATTTTTGGTGCTTTAAAAAGATTATGAAACAAAGCATTTTTTATTTTATGAGTAATTAAATTAAAGGACGTTTGTGGTAATGTATGTTTAGAATTGCTAGTTACAAAATAATGTATGTTTAAAATTATTTGTATGCTTTAAATTAGAAAATGTCCTTAAAATTCATTACTTTTAATATAAAATTTTCTTTATGTTGAAAATATAGAATATTCCTCAACACTCTTTTTCTTATTTTCCTTGCAGTTTTTCTTACTTACTTTCTTTCTTTTTTTTTTTTTTTTTTTTTTTTTTGATGGGTAGGATGATAAAATAAATAGATATTAATTTATAAAAATGTATGAGAGAATAAAAAATTACTTTTTATAATATACAGTGTTTATAAATTTAAAATTTGTTTAAAGAGATTTATAAAGTAAATTGAATGATGAACCTCTGTATAAAACGAAATTTTTTTCGGGATTTAACCACTTCGTTAAATAGAGGTCTGACTGTATACTCCTTTAACCTCGATTATATCCTCACTAAATTGTACATAAAAGAAGTTGCCTATTGTAGAAAAGGGGAGTACTTTTGAAATTTTCCAATTTTCAGTTTTCTTGCTCTTTATTATTTTTTTGCAGGCCACGGAAGTTGAGAGGCCATGCTTGCGAGTTGGTAAGTAACGATGTTAACCACATTTTTGAGCACCGATTCCATTAATGACCCATCGTGTTGCGGGAATGAAACACACTTAATCGGCTGACATTCTAAGTTCCCACGTTGATGTAGTGTGTAAACTTGGATAGTGGGTTATTAGACCTTAAATGTGGCCCTTTTCCTTTGACCGTAACTCATAATTAATCGCACTTCTAAGCAGCACAAGGGCAATTGGCAACTGATCTAGAAATTGAAGGACGATATCTGAGATCTCCAAACAACCCCGTCAACGGAAGGACTTGACGCGCATCAGCCCCTCTACACGGTGAATCTTCAGTGGCACTAAAGCTCGAAATGGAAAGCTGGCCACGAGTTCGTGACCATCACCACTAGGCTACCGTAGCTAAATTCTTGTGTAGCAAAAGCTGCTTGGACAAAATATAAAATATTTATAGCTTTATTCGTCTTCCTTGCGATCTTAAACGTCGCATGCCGAAAAAAAGATTAAATAGGTAATGTTGTGTAAGAACAATTTTAGAAATTAGGAAACTACCCATAAAACGACTAAGATACTTTTTTTTTTAAAAAAAAACTAGAGTCGCAGTTTTTTTTATTAATTAATTTATTATATTTTTTAAAAAATAAATTCGAAACAAAAATGTTTTTGGATATAGCTCGTTTATTCATAAAAAAAAATAAAACAATGCCTATATACAGCTTTTAAAATAGAGGAATGATATTGTTTTATAGACACGCAAATACATATAACAGATTGTTGAGAATAAGATGTTACTTTTAGAAGAATACATGCTGAATTGGAGTGCTATATGGTTTCTAAGTGAGTCTTTAATGTTATTCATCCCTGAAAATAATGATTCGTAGGCATAGGTCGATGAAAGTATGGTTAAAATAGCGTGAGCCTGCCTCTTCAAACAGTTAAACGTATCTGGAATCGAATTTAATGGTTCCAAAATTTCGTTACTGACATTTTTACTTATATTGCTTATTAATCTTTCTGTTTCAATCAGTTATAACTTTTTCCTTGCTTCAATAAATTTTTGAATCCATATTGGACTAGACTAGAAATCAATAAGTTACATTTCAAATTCTTCAATTTCCAACCAATTGAATTGCGGTAAGTTCAGTCTATAAAATGGTGTCACATCAAGGTACATAATAAACTTGAGCGCTTCTGATAATTCTTTGAACTGAGAAAATCTCCCTGAAAATTCCTTGATTAAAGAATCTATCGTGGTTGATCGTTTTGATCGGTGGCGTGCCCAAAATATAGTGCCACGTGCCAATGGTTCGTTATTCTGATCTAGTCCAAAGAAAGTTATAAAGCCATTACAAATGTGAAAACTCTCATAATCAAGAAAAATTTAGAAAGACTTTTAAAGAAGCATATTATATACCAGCAGCAATAAATGACAGACTTTTTTTTTCATAAAAGATTGTATTCGAAAAGGCTAAGAAGTCAATAAAAGTCATGTTTAAAAAATGTTATAAAATAATCTTAAAAATTCTTTTATTGTCAATAAAAAAAATCTTGAACATACTTTTTTATTTGTACAGGACATGAACACACACACACATTATTGTTAGAATGTAATATTTTATTTTTAATTGCGTTGTTTTATTTTACTAAAGCAGTAATTTTTTTTTCGCTCCTCAAATTCTGTAAAAATCTCAAGAGTATGCTTAATTATAGTAGTATAATATAAACTAAGCAATAAAAATATCACAATTTGTTAAATCCATCCCCCTAGTTTGAAATAACTGTTCTAAAAAGATATTTTAAATTAATTCACACACACACACACACACACACAAATCGAATAATTTTTTTAAGTGATTTGTTGTGTTGTGTCATGGAAAAACAGTAAGCTTCAGTAAACCTTACCTTTTACAGAAATTAAAATAGTGAGTGATGTATAAACACTATAATTTACACATACAGTTGGACTCCGATTTAACGAACCTTTCGGGACCGAATATTTTGTTCGTTAAATCGGGGTCCAAACAAAATATAAATTTTTTGCACTTACTTTTTGGAAATTCTATAAGCAACTAACTTCACAAAAAACATCCATAGTTAGAAATTACACACTTTTTATTTAAAAGCCAAAAATACTACTCGTGAATAATTACGCATCAGTTAATCGAAAATTTTAAAATGCTAACTAATAAATGTTTGGCAATCTTTTTGATTTCTGACTCGAAGAGTCAGAGTTCTCGAAAAGAACTCGAAAGAGTTCTTTTTCGGTTTTATGAAAAGAAAAAAATACTGCATTATTTACATCCTGATGCATAAGAAAGAGTTTCCACAGTTTCTTCTAACTATACAAAACATTGGAAAATATAACAGTTTGGATAGGAGTTTCATTATCAGTTTCTGCATCAGAATCAATATTCATTGGCTCTGACAAATCCACAATTTTTTGAACTTCAGTTGCACAGATAGACAGTCCATCATCAAAAATGTAACATTCTCTACAGATACATTCTCTTTATTCCACTGCGTTGAGTAGTGGGATGAGATAAGAAAGGAGTTTCCTGCTCTATTCAAAATTCACACGAAAGATTACATTGGCTCCTCCTTGGATACTTGTTATTTAGAAGAAAAATATTTTTTTCGGTTCCGGGTAAAAAGGATGTCATTTGAAAAAAAAATACAATTTTTTTCTAACACAAACTAATAAATTTTTTTTTTCTCCAACTGTTAAAATAATTTGTTAATTCGGGGTTTATTATTCGTTAAATAAGGGTTTTTGCCTTAATTTTTATCGGGGAAAGAGAATAATTAGTTTAGGGGTTTGTTAAATCAGGGTCCGACTGTATATCGTACAATAATTTGCACATACGGTGAAAATTGTTTAACACGAAATTGAGCGAACTGAAATATTTTTTTCTTGTTAAACGATATTTCACAAATATAAAACATATTTCAACAAAATTAATTTTATTAGAGAGTATTTTATTCATACATAAATATGCATATATGCATGTATTTAATAAATTCACATAACTTTATTGAAATATAGTACAAAACTTAGTTTTTTTGAAAAAAAAAACATTTGAGTTTTTGGAAAATAATCTGATATTTTTCTTTGCATTGTCTGTTTTTAGCATCAAATTGTCAACAAATAGTTCGATGTCATTCATTTTGTTATTCATTTAACCATTGGGATGGGCGTCTAAATAACTGCGCATACTTTTCATGTTGTTGCTTATTTTAGATGACGTAGGAATAGAGAGAGAAGCTGCATTATTAATTTCATTTTTGTCGTCGGAATCTGCATCAATGATATTTTTTGTGCTTTGAACATCCGAAATCTCTTTGTCTCGCGTAATTGTTGTTGAACACACATCATCATCATCTACTGCAACGAGTTCTTCCAATGACTCAGTTAAACAGTTCAATCCGAATGGAGTTTTCTGTATTTTGTTCATTCCCAGAAAGGAAATCTTTTCGTGTTAATTGATTTTTATTTCATGTTAAGAGGGGAAAAAATGCATGTAAACGCATAGAAGTGAGTCGGGACCGTTGCATTATTTCGTGTTAACCCATATTTTGTCTTAAACGTATTTCACTGTATATGCATCTCACAACTTGTTAACTGTAATATAAGAAGCCGTAAGCAGTGGCGTAACGTACACCTCCACGACCCCCTTATTGCAAGGGGCCCAGAAACTCTAGGGGGCCCAAAGACTGACTGACTGCAAGTACGTATTTGGGCTTGGGGCCCAAAACCTAACTTTGTACGGAAGCCTTATATTCTCCGTTACGCCACTGGCCATAAGAAATGTTAATGCAGCTTTAACTTCATTATAAGATTATATACATATATATAATTTTCGTTTTTGGAAAAGCAGAAATGAAACTTAAAAAATAACTGATGATTATCAAAAAATATTTTTTGTCATATAAATAAATTAAAAGTAAAAAAAAAACTTCTTTAAAAACAAGCTTTTATTTAAATGCTCTGAAAAGAATAAAATAAACTTTTCTTTAAAAACTTTTGTTGCTATCAACTTATAACGTCATTACACATTTTATGATATAAAAGCTTATCGCGAGATTTAAGTACTCGTATTTACTTAGTTCGAAAATTTAAAGAATTAAAATCAATCAGATCAAGTTATTTCATTTGCTTATTTATCTACACAGGTAAATCTCGCGACAAGCTTTTATATCATAAATTGTGTAATGACGTTATAAGTTGATAGCAAAAAAAGTTTTAAAAGAAAAGTTTATTTTATTCTTTTCAGGGCATTTAAATAAAATCTTGTTTTCAAAAAAGTTATTTTACTTTTAATTTATTTTTTACTTTTTAGTTATCGCTGGACAGGTTTCTCAGTCTGTTCATCTCATTCAACGCATCGTTGTTGCAAGGTCGTTTCCCGGTTAAATTTTAACAGGCTAGGTCAGGAGTACTCACTCTTTTTTCCCGCCAGGCCACGTTCATGTGATAGATATTTCACTTGGGCCGCAACAAAAGAGGATAATGAGGAGAGGGATACACGCTGTAAGACCAAAACAATATTGGACAAAGCAAAATTAATCCAAAAATTTAAAACACTTTTTTTTTTGCTTTTACCATAATATATTAAAAACGAAAAACACACACAAAAAAATTTTAAATCCGTAATTTTAAACCAATTTTTTTTCAGTCTTTGTGCAGAATTTGGATAATACTATTGTACAAACGAAAAAAATTTTTCGTGCGATTATCTTTAAAAATGAAGAAGTTTTTATATGTTTTATTAAAAATTTAAGTAACTTTTGAAAAATCGTAAAAAAAAAAAGTTTTCGGCATTTTATTTTAAAATGACTAATTCTAAAAGAGAAAAGCCTAAACTTTCTAGCGCAGAATATCGATTCATTAACACGAAAAAAAAAATTCATACGGAACGATTTAGAAATCATTTTCATGAAAACGCATCGATTTTGACACATTTTAGAAAAAAATCGTAAAAAAGAGAAAATATCATTATTTTTTTAAAAAACTTGTACTGCATACTGGCAAAATAAATGATCTTTCCGATTATGTAATTATTTTTTTGTCTCAGTTTAATAGAAAGAATAAGATGGTTTTTTAAATAAGGTCGAAGAATCGGAACTTTAAGCTCAATCCGATAAGCTACTCAGCAGAATAAAAAGCTAACAGAGGTAAAAGGTTTTTAATTAATATATTTTTTAACTTATTGCGATATCGGAATATAAATGGTCAAAACATGCATTGGCATGCAAACTAAACGTGTATACAAAATTTCAGATCAATCGGTTGAAGACATCAGCTTTAAAATTGAGTTGCAAGATTCCACCCGAGCAAATTACTTTAGTTAATATCTTTTTAACTAATTGCGATATAGGAATATAAATGGTCAAAACATGCATTGCCATCCGAACTAAAAAGGCGTATACAAAATTTCAGCTCAATCGGTTGAAAACATCAGCTTCAAAATTGAGTTGCAAGATTCCACCCGAACATTTTACATTGCAAGTTAAATAAAAGCTCCCCCTAAAATAAAGGAAATGTCTTTCTTTTAATAAAAGTAATACATAATTGTGAAGTAGCTGTGAATGCATTGTTTAATAATATACAGAGAGAGAGAGACACACAATTGAAACAAAAATTGCTGTTTAGAGATATCATTAAAAACGTGTCTTTAAAAGCTATTCAGCTGAATCCACTCATTTACTGTTTACAAATGTGATCTTTAATAAAAATGCATAATTTTTTTAAAATTTTCCTTTGTTGCATAAATAACATACATCTAACCTATCTCTTTGTCCTTTTTCGCGAAATAATGTCTTTAGCAGCCTCAAATGAATAATATGTACTGGATATTATGAATAACATATCCCACAGTTTAAAAGTTTTTTAAAAATAACGATAAAAACATTGCCTCATATTATTTTATTGACATTCTCTTTTCTCTCTATACATTTCTTTTTAATACCTCTACACTGATAAATGTAGCAAGTTCTTCTCCCAAAAACATAATGATAAAAAACCAATGATCAATCTGAGGTCAGATAAATAATGAAAAAGAAAAAAAAGAGTCACCGGTTCAGTACAGCAGTTCTATCAGCTCAAACTTTTGATTCAGGGTGATATTCTAAGCAAAATTTGTGATGAGCTTTTTAGTTCCGAAATTTAAGAACCTGTTTGTGCTTAGAGCGCCTAAAAATATACGTATTTGAAAGATTTTCAGTACACACTCAAAGTATCTGCATAACCTCAACATGTGTGTGAAAAAAGTCATCCCAACATTCTTCGTGAAAATGTTAGGTTGTACAATTTGGCGATAATCTCTATTTTTGGCGAGTAGCAACGTCCGATAACGGTGCACTTTTCGATACGTTGATGGAACTGCACTATATTTATTACAAGTGAAAATAGTTTTCAAATTCTAAAAAATCGTAAATTGCATAAACAGATGTTTAATTACCGTTAAACGTCATTTCTGTTTTATAATCTGTCGGGATGTAGATTTTTTAAAAAAATTTCTTGTATTTGTTTATGTATAATAGTGACATTTTAAAACATTCTGTTCTGGATTTTTTTTTAGTTTTGCTCAAAAAAAAAAAAAATATTAAAAAAAAAAACAGTAGCAGTCGTGGGACTGCCGATAGAAGTGAAAACGGAACTATTAAGTTGAGAGTAATTAAAACTATATGCAAAAAATTATATGAAATTTTTTGTTTTATTTATTAGTTACATATGATGGGTTAAACAAATCATGAACAAAATATAAATACAAAGTGGTTGAAAAAATAATTAATATACAATTATCTTAATTATATACATAGTATTTATATTTACACGAATTTCAATGAATTCAAGTTTGAACATTATTTTCATTATTTACATCATTGTCATCATTAATTTCGACAATACTTAGATTATCTGTTCGTTCAATCCTTTCATTGTATTCTAAAAAGATACAATAGGTTTATGGTAACTGAAATAAGAAATAAAAATGTTTGATTGAAATTTATCTAAATATCGTATAAAAACAGCATCGATAGTCGTTTTATACTTTGTTGTACTGACTTTTCGATCATTAGACATAGTCAAACCTAATGTTTCATTCAAAAATTCAATTAATGATAAATTTTTGTCATCTGCGAAGTTAATATTAAAGTCTCCGCTTAATATCATAGGTATGTCGTCAAATTTTTCGCCAAATCTTTTTCGAGTAATTCAGAACCTTCTTTTGTGTAAATCATTAAATTTTCGAATAAAAATTGTTCTATCTGTTGCATAGATTTTTCAGGAGATATATAAACAGCAACCATTAAAATGTATTGTCCATTTTCAGAATTGCAACGAGCAACGCATATTTCGCCTATGTCTGAAACATTAACACCAATCCCTCTAGTGAATTTAGTGTGGATGTCCATGTATGAAGTGACAATGTGTGATGTATCTTGTGTATGTTGATAAATAGCTACTCCTGCTGCTGGAACTTCAGGCCTTTTATAACTTGCAACAAAATTGAAATCTGGAATATGAATTGGTTCTTCATTTTTCATACGAGTTTCTGACAAAAGTAAAACATTTGATTTTTTTACAATAGCATCGTTTTTAGATCAGTTACATGTGCATGTAAACTTTGGCAATTGAATGAAAATATAGATAATCCTTTCTTGTTAGAAATGAATTCAAGAAAAGTTTGGGTGACTGTTTGTAGTGTATTGTTTTTCAATCTTTTTAATTCTAATGTTAGATCTTCTCGATGACTTGTTGATCTCTTAAGATGTTTATCTGATTCTGAAGCATTTAAAGGTATTCCTGATCTACCAATCCAAAATTTCCAGCTGTCTTCAGTATTTTCTTTAGTAACCATAAATAAACCTTCAATCTTCGTCACTCTGGATAAAGCTACGTATACCAATTCTCTAGGATGTTTGCGATCATATTCGTAAACAATAGCATCATAAGTACCTCCCTGTGATTTGTGAATCGTCATTGCCAAAGCAGAAACAAGTGGAAAATGTTTTCGTTTCGCTATTATGGTTTTATTATTATTGAGTGCTACTGATGATGTTTGAGAAGTGATGGGCACAGCATCATCATCAAGATTGAGGCGTGCACTGAGATTTCTTAATTTTGTAGCTTGTTTTCGTCCACATGATTTTGGAAATTTTAACCAAATTCTTATAATATCACCATTCTCATCTCTCTCTACATGATACAATTATCCAAAAAGCGTCCAACGCGCACATAATACAGTCAGAAATAGTCGATGTATTAGTGTATACGTGTACACAGGCTATTGCGCGTGCGCTAGTCTGGCTCTCCATAGCTATAGATATACTATTATCATTAGCATGTCGGTGACGCGAACCGAGGATTTTACCCTCTACCAAAACGCTCAACGCGACTAAAGAAGTTTTCACTTCAAAAAAGAAAGAAGAAAGAGAGAGAGAGAGAGAAAAATAATTTTTTTGTAGTTTTTTTTTATCTTTTCTTCTTTTTATATCCAGTGGAATGTTATTGATTATTGTAAGAATGATACACACACACACAGTGGCGTAACGGAGAATATTAGCCCTCCCCCCTGCAAACTCAGGTTTTGGGCCCCAAGCCCAAATACGTACTTTGCATCAGTCAAGCTTTTACCCTTAGAGACCCTGGGCCAACCCGCAATGCGGGGGTATACGTTACGCCACTGCACACATACACACACAATATTCAGGAAGGAGGGGGAAAAGGTTTATATATTTCTACAATGTATCACTGAAGTGTTCAGGCATCTTAGATTTTAAAGTAAAATTTGGCTTCTAAACGAGCTAAATTTGAATATTTTTTAAATTATATTTTCTGAATAATAATATTTTACTATTCTGCTCAAAACTGAGCATAGAATATACAAAATAAATAAAAGAATAGTTTTCAAAAATTGTATGTTTGTGAAAATAAGAGGGAGAGAAGTAGTTTTTCCCTCGTTAATACACGTGATAAAAAAGATTAACTTATTAGTAGGTTGTCATCTAATGCTACAATGAATACTTTCGAATTACAGGATGGTATTGTTGGCAATGAAAGGAAAGAAAAAAGTTTGAAATCATTTAAATAAATTGTCTTAAAAAGACGATAAAATTGTTTTTGTATACAGTGATAAATGATACCATCAAAACTAAGTAAATCGGAGTAAACTATATATGTAATAAATTTTCCAAAGCATGTAGCGTTCCCAGGCCAGACTTGTTAACATCAAATTAAGAAAATAATTAACAGAAGTAATTTCAAATTTTTAAAGTTCCATGCAGAGTGCCGGTTTATCCACTGAAAGCAGATTTTTCTAATTATAAATTTCAGTCTGCCAGTGCCAAGAGGGCCTGTAGATCTTCCACGCTCAGGGCCAGAAATGAGCTTAAATCAGCAATGGTTCCACGATTAAATGTGTATCTTTCGAAATTTGGGCATGCAATTTTTCCGCAAATAGCTTGAAATAATCAAAATATGTTTCTTAAAACTATTACTCCAATCACGGACGTCTTTTGACTTTTTGAGGCCCTGGGCCTGAATGCCGGCTTAAGTCATTTCGGGCCATGGATACAAAAAATCTTCAAGCCCCCTTGGCACTGGCGGATTGAAATTTTTAACCAGAATATCTGGCTAAGCCCAGCTTATTCGGGACCCTGTGCGCCCGGCCCAAGCACCCAATGGATAAATCAGCACTGCTGGGCACAGAGAAATCTTGAGGCCCCGGGCCCCCATGAAAATTAGGTCCTACCTAAGGTCTTTAAAAGTAGTATATAGCATGCATCTTCAAATACTCGTTCAAACGGTAATTTAAAACAAATAATTGTGCACGACTTGCAATCTCAAAAATCTAGGCAGAAACCGGCTCGCCGCATTTCAACTCAATGATTTAAATGATTATTTATGGTATTAGACCTAGGCATAGACATAGACAATGATCATCACATAATAATATAGTCTTACCACTTTCGTCAGTTGACATGCAGCTTGAAATTCCCTGCTTTTCGGAGAATATGTACGGGAATAATACTTGAACATTAAAATTATCCGGATCATGATCTTATTGAGACACAGTCGAGAATGAAACAAGACCCCCACCGAGGGAAAAAGGTGAAACGTCGTTTATTGTATTGAATGCAGTTCTGTGCTTGTGGAAAATAGTGTATTGAAAGCAATAGTGTATTGATTGTGCGTTTGAGGAAAATACAGGAATTATGGCTAAATTTTCATATCTGCCTGAGAATAAAAGGTTCAAAATAACACATTTGAGGGAAGAAGGTTATTCTATGCGCCAACTCGCTGCTAAAGTACCATGTGGCTTTTCTACTGTTGTGAGAACTTTGAAAAGATTTTCTGAAACAAATTTTATTGCGGACAGGGGGCGATCAGGATGACCAAGAAAAACATCTTTACGTGAAGACAGGTTGTGATATCTTCGATGGGAGTGAACCCCCATCTTCCAAGTCACAATAGGTTTTATGGTTTTACCAGCTGGTCAAGGACAAGTGCCTCACCCATCGATTGTCCCTGAATGTTTTACGATCAACCAGCTGTGGAATGACCGGTGCACGTGGCCATGGGGCCATTGTTTATTGTCTGAACTCAGGGAGTGGAGTTTGCAGACGGGTCGGCATAATAGACTTAAGAGTTCGGCGCCCCATTGACAATAGGCGAAGCCTATCTTAAAAATAACCATGTTGTCTTTTTCTAGTGTTGTTTGAAAGGGAATACTAGAAACAGGTGGCGTGATGGGCCAGTGTGTCCAGCTGCGGACAAGGAACTATGGCGCCTTGGACCAGACAGCTCGGGTGTGTTTTGGCGTGTTATGTGCCAATAGGACGAGGGAGGTCAAGAGAGACTTTGTTGACCTGCGAATAAGAAGGAGCGAGGGGCGTGTTGTGAACACACCCCTGGTGTTTAAAAAGGGTTGCTTTTGAGGACAAGAGGAGAAAAGACCGGAAAAAAACCTGGAGAGAGAGAGTAAGAAAGAAAAGACCGGAGAAAAGACAAAATCCCCGAGAGAGAGTGAAAAAGACGAGGAACGCCGGTGGCGTTGAGCAGGAGTATATGAACTGACCACACCGGCTTGGCATTTAATCTGGATTTATATTACTTCATTTACAAATTGTTAGCAAATAAAGTTTGCTTTTATTTGTATATTAAGCTGTAAAGATTTGTTTATTGATGGATAGCTACTCACGACGTTACAGCTAATATAAATATATGAAATTGGTGGCAGCGGTGTTGATCCGGCATTTAAGTAAACAGATGCCCGAATCCTTTATTTTAATTGAAGAAAAAAAAGGCCAGCCGTGTGCGATTGTGATGAAGCGAGTTTAATGACCCCTAATTCCTGGATTTCCCAGCTGTGAGAAGTGATGGATGCAAGTGTCTCCCGTTCCTGCTTGTGAAGAGTGCCCGCGAAGTGCCTGCCTTCCGTTTTTTCCCGGAGAAGGATAAGGAAGAGGTTTCCAGTGTTTTCACCTGCAATGTTAAGGTCAGTCTTTTTCTTTGAGTATCGTATCGGGGCAGCAAAACATTATTTTTAGTTAATGTAAAATTTTGTAAGGAAAATAATACTAGATAAAGTTAAAAGTATAGACTGAGAGACTACAGAAATTATTAAGTTTGTTTGCAGTGTATTGATTTTGCTATGTTTGTATGTATGTTTGTTTATTGAGTTAGGTCGTAGTATACAGTAGTATATTTGCTTCGTTAGCACAGTTTTTGCGTAGTGTATTGTCACGTTACTCTGAATATTTTTATTATTTTGTGAAGTATAATTAAAGTCTAGGTTTAGTGTACGGTGTTAGTTACGTTTGGTAGTTGTATAAGTTTGTGGAGTACAACTGAGTATAGTGTATAGTGTAGTGTTGATTTATGTTGGATATTTGATTTGTTTTAGAGACAATTGAGATTTGATTTTGTGTGTATTAGTGCATTATGGCGTTTCTCTTAAGAGAAAGAAAAGACGTATTGTTAGAGGTTGCGAAGGAATTAAGGGTAGAAATTGATATTACTTTACCCAAGATAGAATTTAAGAAGAGAATTTGTCAGAGTGAAGACTATAACGAAGAATCGGTTAAAAGTTTGTTGGAGGGTATCTTGGCGGAAAAACAGGAGGCTAGGGAATTGAAGGAAAGGCAGGAGGCTAGGGAATTGAAGGAAAGGCAGGAGACTAGAGAATATGAGTTGGAGCGGTTAAGATTGTCTAACGCCACTGAGACGGTTAGTGTATCGTCTGCCGATTTAGAAGGGCAAGGGGTAAATAGACGTGTTAATTTAAAAGACTTGGTGTCTAAATTTGATGCAAAAAATGCAGACATTAATTTATTTTTTGAAATATTTGAAAGGCAGGCGATAAAAGAAAAAGTGGCTGAGGATAGATGGGTCTCCCAACTCATTCCTCTACTTCCCATAGAAATTGCGGAGATAGTAGCGAAAGAACCTTTAGAGAAAAGCGACGATTACCCCCACATAAAAAATCTACTCTTGGCCCGGTTCCAACTCACACCGATAGCCCTTAGAGATAGATTTGAGTCGCATCAACGCAGACCTGGGGCCATGTGGGCGGATTTAGTATTCGAACTAAGGTCCTACCTGGACAACTGAATAGCGGGGATGAAAGTGGGTGATTTCGCCGCATTAAAAGAGCTACTAGTGACAGAACAAAAAAAAAAAAAGAGCACCAAGTGAATTAGTAGACCATTTTCTAGATTCGTGGGATGGTTTCAAGGAGGCTAAAAGTTTAGCTGAGAAATTGGACCATTTTGAGGCGATTAGAAGAGTGCATAAAAAAACAGGTCCGACGAAAACCTGGGAGCATAGAACCTTTGATAAACAGCCTTTCGAAAGTAAAAATAAATCTGCGCATTTTAGTGGTAAGGGTAAAAATATCGGGCCCTTGAACAGGGATCCTTATAAGCATGAGGTAAGCCAGGGGAGTTCTCAAATTAGGAGGGAGTGCCCCAGGGCGGGGGATAATCAATTTGAGAAGAGAAAGCCCATAATATGCTACTACTGCAATGAGACAGGGCACATAAAGCCAGTGTGCCCTAGATTAAGGAAAAATAATTTCGAAACGGTAGCTAATTTAACTTTAAATACCGGGAATTACGACCCATTTAAAAAAAATTCAAAATGAACATGGAAATAAATGGCATTGATCGCGTATGTCTAAGAGATTCGGGGTCATCCATAGACGTCTGTTCGCGGAGCTGGATTAATAAAGATGACCTCCTAGGTGAATACGTTTGGTTGAAAAGCCCGTTAGATGAGATTTGCCACTGTTTGCCTCTGGCTAAAATTAAAATCAAAACGAAGAAAGGAGAGTTTTATACCAAGGCTGCAATAAAACAGGATAGTAGTGACAATGATCTATATTTATTGGGAAACCGAACAGCTGAACTGCTGGAGTCAGACGAACAGGGGGTGCACTTGGTTAACACAGTGGTGACTAGAAGTAAACAAAAGAGATTTTTCCCCGAGAAAGAAAAAGAGGCGAACGAAGCGGAGTTTGAACTTACGGATTTCCCCCGTCCGAGGGAGGGAAAGACGATAGCTTTATCATTCCCGCTTTTGAAGGAGAAGGGGAAAAGAGTTTGGCGAAAGTGAATGGTGTTGAATTTAAAGAGGAACAAAGAAAATGCCCGTTCTAAAACCATTATGGGATAAGGCCCAAACAGGAATAGACAAAGAATTTAGGGTCATAAAGGGGGAAATTAGTTAGAGTCGCGAAAACTAAGCGAGGGGAGGAGGTCAGACAGCTATGCGTACCCATAAAGTTTAGACTCGACATTAATAAACTTAGCCATGACGAAATAGGGGGCATCTGGGGGTGACGAAAACCAAAGATAGAATTCTAAGGCATTTTTTTTTGGCCGAACGTGTACAGAGACGTGGAGGAGTTCGTCAAAACTTGCGATTCGTGTCAACGAGTAGGGAAACCGAGAGATAAGGCGAAAGCACCCCTGAAATTAGTGCCGATTATTTCGGAGGTATTCTCTAAAATCAATATAGATGCTGTGGGACCTCTCCCTGTCTCAACAAAGCAAAACAGATATCTGATTACGTCAATTTGTGTAGCCTCTAAGTACCCGGAAGCTATACCGGTGGAGAGTATTACTTCCCCGAACGTAATAGACGCCCTCTTGAGTATCTTTTCTAGGATAGGATTCCCACGCGAAATACAATCCGACCTGGGGACTTCTTTCACTAGTGAATTGACCACCACCTTTTTCAATAAGTTCGGCATCAAAGTGACGAGGTCATCAGTCAGCCACCCCCAAAGCAATGCAGTGGAGCGAGTGCATAGAACCATCAAGCGCGTAATTAAGGCTTTGTGCGTGGAATCGGGAGAAGATTGGGAGGGGTTCTTCCTTTGGCATTATTCTCTCTCAGAACGGTTGCGCACGAGAGTACAGGTTTCAGTCCCATCGAGTTGGTCATGGGAAAGAATTTGAGAACACCCCAAACGTTAGTTTACGAGGAATGGATGGAGGAGGGAAACACGAGTCAATCGGTAGTGGAATATATATTGCAGTTAAATAATAGACTCAAACGTTGCCAAGATATTGCGATCACTAGGATGAAAGAATGCCAACTTAAAAGGAAAACGTGGTACGATCGCGATGTCGTGGAACGGAAATTTGTGGAAGGGGATCTGGTAATGGTGTTAGTTACCTCTAAACAAAATAAACTTGAGGTAAATTGGATAGGGCCGGGAAAGGTACTTAGTAGAATTTCGGATACAAATTATGTGATAGATCTACCAGGAAGAAGGGACCGTAGTACTATCTATCACGTAAACTTACTAAAACCGTATCATCGGAGACCCGAGCTGGTAAGCCTGGTTGTAGAAGAGGTCTCGGATGACATAGAGGGAGATGCGGAAATTCCTTATCCAGATAAACAATGCATGAAGTTTGACTATCACGAAATATTGCGGGAAAGTCAACTGCAACTTAAACTATCCCCCTCTCAGATCGACGAATTAAAACAAGTCATTACTAAAAATAAGGACGTGTTTTCCCCAGACCCTGGGACGACTCACTTGATGCGAATGGATATTGAATTGATCTCGGACAAGCCCATTAAAACAAAACCTTATCGGATGTCTCCGAGACAAATTAACATATTGCGAGAAGAAATTAAACGTTTGTTGGAACTGGGTGTAATAGAGATAGGACAGTCCGATTACACTTCGCCCCTTATTTTAGTAGAAAGCCCAAATAAAGACCCTCGTCCTTGTGTTGATTATCGTCGATTGAACGAGATAACTCGAGCTGAATTTTTCCCTTTGCCAAATATGGAAGAGATAGTAGAAAAAGTGAGTGCGGCTCCCTATGTAACGGTGATGGATTTGTCGAAAGGTTACTTTCAGATTCCGCTCACGCCGAGAGCTCAGAGATACGCAGCTTTCGTTACTCCATTTGGCACCTATATCCCCAAGAAAATGATGTTCGGGTTAGTATGTGCGCCCTATTATTTTTGCAAATTGATGGCCCAAGTTTTAGAGGGGTTGGAGCAGTTTGCATTGCCGTACACATAGACGATATAGCCATTTTTTCCCAAGGGTGGAAAGATCACGTAAAGCATATCGACATAGTTTTAGGAAGATTGAAAGGCGGGGCTTAAAAGTGAAACCCTCTAAATGTAAGTTTGCTCAAGAGGAAGTTTTATTTCTAGGGCATCGAATTGGTTCAGGGAGTAGGTCTCCGAGTGATTTGAAGATAAAAGCTATAGCAGATTTCCGCGGCCCACCACTAAAACACACGTACGATCCTTTCTCGGTCTAGTGGGGTACTACTCTCATTATATCCCAAATTACAGCACAATAGCTTCACCCTTGACCGACGCACGGAAAGGGAAAATTAAGAAAGAGAAGATCACTTGGGATGAGAAATGTGGGAAAGCGTTCGAGGAGCTAAAAGCCAAGCTCGTCACCCAACCCATATTGTTTGCCCCAGATTTTGCCACGGATTTCATCCTGCAAACGGACGCGAGTGAGGTGGGTGCTGGGGTTGTTTTATCGCAAAGAATAGAAGGGGAAGAACACCCCATCGTTTTCTAAGCAAAAAAATTTTCTAAGGCGGAGCGAAACTACAGCACGGTGGAAAGGGAATTAGCTGCGATAATTTTTGGTCTAAAGCGATTAAAGCATTATATAGACGGGCAAAAATTTATTATATAAACCGACCACAATCCCTTAAGGTACCTAAACAAGATGGGGAGTACTAATCCTAGGTTACAAAGATGGGCGTTGAGTTTACAGCCGTTTAATTTTGAAATCAAACACAAACCTGGGAGGCTCCATGGAAACGCGGACGGCCTAAGTAGATTGGAATAAGTAGTTTGTAGATTTTTCTATTAATTATTATGTATATTTAAATTACTGTTTTATTTATATGTGTGTATGTGTATCTGTGTACATTGTGGAAGAAAATAGATGTTAGTGAAAATCTCTGATGTCTCTTAGTCAACCGTAGGCCAACAGATGTTTACTTCTGTAGTCAGGCGCGATTAAGTGTAGATGGTTAGTAAGAGATTGGCATTTGACGCCTTTTGTTTAAAAATTATAATTTAAAGGTGAAATGTAACTTGGAGAAAAAAAATCCCAGATTCGGATTTTAAGATCTAATTGTGTGAAGTGTACATTTTTTTTTTGGAAATTTGATTCATGTATTATGTTATTTCTTGATTGTTCTTAATACCGGGATTGCTGCCCTGATCAATCTCATTGATGGGACGATCTTTATGTGTGTGAATTCTAAGAACTGAATCCAACTAGGACCAGAGCAGTCCCGTGAAATGGACTTTTTTAGGGGGGAGGAGTTGTGACATCTTCGATGGGAGTGAACCCCCATCTTCCAAGTCACAATAGGTTTTATGGTTTTACCAGCTGGTCAAGGACAAGTGCCTCTCCCATCGATTGTCCCTGAATGTTTTACGATCAACCAGCTGTGAAATGACCGGTGCACGTGGCCATGGGGCCATTGTTTATTGTCTGAACTCAGGGAGTGGAGTTTGCAGACAGGTCGGCATAATAGACTTAAGAGTTCGGCGCCCCATTGACAATAGGCGAAGCCTATCTTAAAAATAACCATGTTGTCTTTTTCTAGTGTTGTATGAAAGGGAATACTAGAAACAGGTGGCGTGATGGGCCAGTGTGTCCAGCTGCGGACAAGGAACTATGGCGCCTTGGACCAGACAGCTCGGGTGTGTTTTGGCGTGTTATGCGCCAATAGGACGAGGGAGGTCAAGAGAGACTTTGTTGACCTGCGAATAAGAAGGAGCGAGGGGCGTGTTGTGAACACACCCCTGTTGTTTAAAAAGGGTTGCTTTTGAGGACAAGAGGAGAAAAGACCGGAAAAAAACCTGGAGAGAGAGAGTAAGAAAGAAAAGACCGGAGAAAGACAAAATCCCCGAGAGAGAGTGAAAAAGACGAGGAACGCCGGTGGCGTTGAGCAGGAGTATATGAACTGACCACACCGGCTTGGCATTTAATCTGGATTTATATTACTTCATTTACAAATTGTTAGCAAATAAAGTTTGCTTTTATTTGTATATTAAGCTGTAAAGATTTGTTTATTGATGGATAGCTACTCACGACGTTACAAGGTTATTGCACAGAATTTCGCTTTCAAACAGAAAGCTTAATTCCTCGCAAATTTTGAAACAATGGACTTTGACATCAAATGTGAGTGTGTGTCCAAGAACTGTTAGAGAAAGACTGCTGGAAATTAGGTTACGAGGCTGTAAAGCGCGCCCAAAACCATTACTGACCGAATTTCAACGCAAGAGGTGATTGACGTGGGCAAGAGAACATTCATTATGGTCTATTAAAGACTGGGAAAAGGTAATATTTAGTGACGAGAATAAGTTTTGCATTTCTGGCAACCAAAGTAGTGCCTATGTAAGACGACGCACTCATGAGGAATTCAGCCCTCAGTGTCTGAAGCCCACAGTAAAGTACCCGACAAAAGTGATGGTATGGGGTTGCATGTCTTCTCATGGTATTGGAAGACTTCACATCGTTAGTGGAACAGTGAAAGCCATGGATTACATTGAAATACTATAAAATAAATTGCTACCAACTGCGAGAGATCTTTTTGGGAATCAGTCATGGATTTTTCAGGACGATAACGCCCCTTGTCATCGTGCAAAGGTAGTCCAGAAATGGTTGAAAGACCATACTGTGAATAGAATGAACTGGCCAGGACAGTCTCCCGACCTTAATCCGATAGAAAACTTATGGTTTAAAATTGGTTATGAAATTTCAAAGAAAAAACCTTTAAACAAGCGTGAATTAATTGAAGCTTTAAATTTTCCTTCAATCATATTGTCACGAAAGATCTTTTGAAATTGGTGCATTTCATGCCAAAAAGATGTAGAGCCGTAATTAAAGCAAACGGCTGGCCCATAAGCTATTGATTTTCTAACATGTGACAACAATGTAATTTTCAAAATGCTTATATTAAATATACCGTAATTATCAATTTTCGTGTTATTTTTCTTTGCATATGTTATTCTATATTGTTTTATTCTGAACATATTTCACATTATTGTGTTCAGGCAGCTTTACTACAAAAAATATTTTAGTCATTAAGAAACTAGTAAAAGATTTGAAATCAGCATAAAAAAATACATTAAAATCAATAACAATATTTAAGATAGTGCGATAATTTCACAACGAAAAATGAAGTCAAACAAAAATTACGCTAAAAAATGAGTGTGTTCAGGACTTTTTGCCACCACTGTATATATGTATGTATATACATATTATATATCTATACATATATTATATATATATATATATATATATATATATATATATATATATATATATATATATATATATATTATACATATATATTTATATATATACAGAATTGCAAAACCATTACATAATGTATCATTACAAATCACGTAAAAATATTTAAATATTAAACTTCTAACTGAATATAAAATCAACCTGTGTGTCTGAGTAAACAAAGTATATAACGTTTAACATTAGAGAGTATTTATAGTATTTAAAAAATGGAAAATCTAACAACAGTCGACTGATAACTTGGTAACTTAAATAAAAACGATACACTTAGAAAAACACAAACACTGTAAAATAATATTTTCGATTTCAGATCCTTATAATAGAAAAGAGATATCACTTTCCGCCATTGCAGAAATAACTGGAAGAGTAAAAAACAATAAAACTGCAATACATACATCTGGTAAACTTGGCGCAGCAAACTTATTTTGAATCATCAAAAAATTACCTAAATCTTTTATCGAATTCAGCTTAATTAAATCTTCACTGAAAACTGCTCTTAGAGACATAATTTGACTTGGAAATTCACTAGATACGTCGAGGCTATATACTTTTTGAAGATTACGGGCTTCATTATATAAATTATATAAGAAATCATTTGTAGTGCTTACAAAAGAAAACTGAATAATTTGCAAATGCCTTTCATACTCTCAAAACGATTTTTTAAATGAGTAGTAATAACGTCAACATTGGCCTTAAAAACATCCACCTCAAACAATCGTTCTCTGTCTTGCAGTTTTTCATCAGCATTGAAATCGTCGAAAAACTGTCTACCTTTTCTATGTCTCTTTTTTCCAAACTACGGGGTTATACACCATTTTTTAGCCAAATCAATAGATTCTTCCTTTATATTAGCAAAATTGTTACAAAGATTTTCGATGGACGTTAAGCTAAAACTTAACATGGTCTTAGCGTTTTCCAAATCTATTTTTGGTGATTGTAATGCTTTTGAAGTTCAATTTATGCTTTGTAAAATTTGACATTGGAAAATTAGCAAAAAAATAAATAAATAAACTTTTCCATATGTTTTTTAATCGCTAAAGCTTCCTGTTTCTCATCTTGCTTAATACTGATTAGTAAAATATTTGAAAGTACTTTTAAAATCGAAATGTAACTGAAGCGAATTGATATTACAGAGACAAATCGAGAAGACCACCTTGTCGTGCATAATGATTTAATAGTCTGCTGAATGTTCTCGTTATTCTGCACAATTTTCAGATCACTCCACCTTTTAATGCTGAACCCAAAAAATGTGTAAATTTTTTGACAAAAGTCATAAAATTCTCTTACAAGAGGCACGTTATTACATGCATCGTTTAGAACAAGATTGAGGTTGTGTGTTGAACAGTGAAAGTAATTTGCTCTTGGTTGTTTGTCCTTAATTAATTTTTGTAATCCCCTATACGCTCCTCTCAAGTTGGCTTCCCCATCATATCCTTGTCCTCGACACTTCGCCAAATTAATGTCCAGTGTACTTAGAAAATTTAACACATCACTTTTTCCAAACTTTTTGTAGTCTGATTTGCCACCTCAATAAAGCCTAAGAACGTTTCGTTTTAATACTGATATTATCTGGCTCATTATTATCATTAACATCAGTTGTTATATACCTTATTATAATACTTAATTGGTCTTTTTTGTAATATCCTGTGTCGTGTCCAGAATAATAGAGAAAAAGAACATTTCCTTATATTTTTAATAAAATATTTTCTTTTATTCTAGAGCCTATAATAGCAATAAGTTCAAATGAATTTTTGGGCTAAGATATTTTTGAATTTTTTCCCCTGACAAATGAACTTTGAGAAGAGGGTCATATTTAGCCAAGAGGTCGATTATATTCAAAAAATTTCCCCCCTTTGAGTCAAATATCGAGTTTCTTGATGTCCCCGGAAAGGAAGATAGCACATCGCTAGAGTCATTGTAACGTCTATGATTCTTCATAAGATTTGGCTAACCTTATTAACTTCTTTAAAATTGCATTTCAATAATGAATCCACCGTTTTATTTTGTTTCCAAATGTCATATGTGTGACATGCTTGGATATGAATTATAGAATTTTCATGCTCTTTTTTTTTTATATTCCTTGCCAGTCATTCACATCTTTACACCAGGCTTCTTTAAAATACATACATATTTGTTCTATCAGCGAAAGCCAACAAACCTGACAGTAAGCAACATGAAGTCGTGTTGAATAGCACAGCCATTTTCTTTCGATCTTTTGTCCTGCCTTGAATATGAAACTTTAATAATAAGATGATGTAAAGCTCCTTCCCTTGGCATCTTTTTGGAAATTACCTTCTGGTTGGTATGGGCCCAATTTTAAAATTTGTTCCCTTAAATCTGCATCTATGGGCGTACCTACATAATGCGCAAAATCATTTCTAATCAATTTTGCTTCTTCGTTTTCATTTTCCGACTCCTTTTCTTTAGATAGAGTATCCTTATTAGTCGAAGTGTCTGAAACTGTGTTTTTTTTTCTTATGGATTAATTTTCACTTCCAGGATTTGTTCATCAAGTTCCCTGGCATTACTACTACTAGCACTTGCACAAGAGGATGAACTTGCGGATATTAAAAAGTTATCTAATTTTACATATTTGCTATTAATATTATACTCCTTTTCCTCTCGAATTTTTCGTTTTTGAGAACCACTCAAAGTTTTTTTTAACTCCACTCATTTTAGGGCCGCGTTTCTTCTTGTCTTATTAACAAAATAACAGTATAAGAATCAGAATAATTAATTACGTTTACAAAAAACAGTTCTAATGTTACCAGAAGTGAGATCAAAATGTTTTAACAGCGAAGGAACACTCCCTATATTGAAGTGCATTGAATATAAATGTTCTAAAAACAATTTTGTGAAACATTTCTCATTAAGCTTTATTTGATTGAATACTTATAAATCTACGGAAATTTCTGTGGGCATATGGGTTTCTAAATCATAAATCTAGACCATATAATCATTTAAAATGCTCTCTATGCGTTTTTAAGTATCGCAATACTATTTTTCATGAAAAAAGCACAACAGATATACGTTATTTACGAGTTCGCTAAATGAAAATGAAATACATGTGGGGGAGTTAAAGACGCCAATAAGTTACTTTGCTACTTCATTAAAAAGTAACATGTCTTTTTTTTCTCCTTACCGCTAGTATGAAGTATACTAAAAATACAGTGATGAATTTTTTTTATCTTTCTAGTATTTAATCCAATTTTCCGTATGACTTTCTTTTTATCTGTTAGTAATTTAGGTTTGAAAAGAAAACCCACTAAAGAAAAGTATATCTTTCGTCGCGGGGATTACAGCAAATTAAAATGTTTTTTTTATTTGGTTATTGGATCTAAGATATCTAATAAGCGATCAAAGTTTTGATTTTGAATGAGGTTAGATTGCCAATTTGAAAAACGCTTAAAAATTGGATTAAAAAAAAATGTAAAGCTAATTTTGTGAAATTCTACGTTAATGGCGTCAGTCTGGCTTTGGGCCCCCGCAGTGCGGGGGTGTACGTTACGCCACTGGGTCCATGGATCAAATGGTGCCGGGCCGCTAAAAGAACATTAAACTATTGTCATTTTATTTAAAGAGGCGCATTTCTCTCGGATTTGCGCAACTTTCCACGGAAATCACTTTATATTCCACGTTAAGCTACTTTTATTCATTTTTGGTTTAACTATATTTTATTCTGAAAGCATATTTATATAAATGTAACTAAATTTAAATTGTTAAACCAAAACAATCTAAAATATAAACAATCAACGTGTCCCACCCTCGGCGGGCCGCGGTAAAAGTATCAAACGTTGGCCGGTCCCCAGTGCTAAAAAGGTTGCGGAGCACCGCTTTAAGGCGTCCCTGACTGGAATTCAAAATAATTCTGTATTTTCAGCAATTTTCCTGTAAATATTTTAAAACTTTAAGCACAAATTTTCTTTAAAGTATTAATTATATTTTGATTTTTTTTAAGAAAAAAAATTGAATTACTTTGATTATGATGAAAATTTTGTGCAGAATGTATATATATATATTTGAAATTTAAAACAATGTAATGAAAAACTGAATTTAAAAGTCGGATATTTTTTGTAAGGCACTGTTTATTCTAAAATTAAGGTATCCTATATATATATATATATATATATATATATATATATATATATATTAACCTTTTGGAGACGGCGGTCTTTGTGAGAAAAATGCCCTTAAAGACGGCGCTTCTAGCGAACTTTACTCCCCCCTTTTTCGGAGCTGATTTATGACACTATACATCGGCGGATAAAAGAAGCAGAGCAGTCGTTGATACCCCGCTGAATAGTGGGGTGTTCACGGCTTAGAAAGTCCCTTAACACAAATAGTCTCCCTGTCTTAGGGAAACATGTTTTCTTGAAGAATCCAATGTAGTAATTACTAATGTTTTCAGTTCAAGAAAATTCAAGAAATTTTAGCACAAAACAGAGGTGATAATGTAAAGAATTTCATAAAAAAATTAAACGCCTATATCATTGTAGGAAAAGGTACAATAAACTAATCTAAATTTAATTGATTTTATTTAAGAAAAAATATTTATATTTTGATTTTCAATTAAACTTATTAAAATAGTTATAAAATGTTTTAAATTTATTTTTTATTCATATATATAAATGCTGGAATTTGATACACGCCTGGTGTTAAAATTTAAAATAGTCAAATTAGAAATAAGAAGTAAATAATATGATTCTTCATAACTTGCACATAATTATAAGCAAAAATACAAAATAAAATAAAAAGCCCAATTGCTGATCATGTCTCTTTATGTTATAATGCAAAGTTCAGACTTTCTCAAATCGACAATAAAATGAGTTTAAAAGCTCTTACAAGCATCTGCATATCAATAAACATATTGCCATAAATCCTTTTTTGGAAACTTCATTGTTGCTCAATTTATAATTGTTTTTCTTTTTTAGAACATGCCAGAAAAATCTTAAAAATTTAAATCCTCTTAAGGATTTTCGTATATATCTTCCATAAAGGAATGAAAGATTTGATGTATATAATTGTCATTTTTTATTTTCCCATAATCCATTATATTATGATACATTAGAATTCATAGTACTCAAGGAATCCTAAGATTAAATCTACATTTTATTATAACAAGCATCTTTCAAAAATAAAAATCTTTTATTTTGATCTAATTCTTATATATACAGAAAATTATGATAAAACATTTACTGTGCCAAATATATGAAATTAATAGCAGTTAAGTGTTTCGCATTATGCTATAAAATATGAATATCCTAAGCCTATAAGTGTTGTGGCCCTTGTTGGATAGTGCGACATTGTAGTCGCTACATGTTTTTATTGAAAAATGGTCATGATTAGAGGTTCCATTGTGTAACAGAGCTGATACGCATAAAATCAAAGTCCTTACGTTGCCGTGGTGTGAAAATAAGAAGTGGGGTCTCTAGCTCGACTATTGTTCTCGTTACTTGATCGTCATTTAAATTACGAGGTCCGTCTTATTACTTTGACCCTAATAGAACTCGTAAATGAAATATTAATAATTTATCAATTTATATATACCTCGTGTTCCTAAAAATAAATTCTTTAAATATACATTAGAAATTTAAAATTATATTTTTTCCAACATTAATAAATTGTTTTCATTAGTAAAAAAGAGAAAATTCTTTGAATTCTTAGAATACTTGATAGTAAAACGCAAACAATAAGCTGATATCAAAGACTAAATATTATGACTACAAACATATTTAAGTTGCCGAGGAGCTTCATGCATCTCGACAAACTTGTTTATTCAAAAGGATTATATTATTCTTATTTCTAATTAATTGTTTCTTTTGCGAGTAAGGGTAACATATTGGGACTTCTTAATTTTTTTTTTTTTTTCACTTTTTGTACAAAAAAAGGGATATTTTTAGCCTTTGAATAATCCTTACTTTTCATTTAAAATTTCAAAATAATTGCATATTATTGCTTAAATTCTAAGATTACAGCTCTGATTTTTGTGCGGTAATGAACTGACTTTGGTGTGTGAGTTTGTGCATAAGGGAGGGACACGTTGATTATTTATATTTTAGATTGTTTTGATTTAACAATTTTATTTTAGTTACATTTAAATATGCCTTCAGAATAAAATATAGTTACACCAAAAATGAATAAAAGTGATTTCTTCTGAAAGTTCCGCAAATCCGAGAGAAATGCACCACTTTAAATAAAATGGCAATAGTTTAATGTTCTTTAGATAGCCCGGCACCATTTGATCCACGGACCGGGGGTTGCGGATCACTGCCCTAAGTGATTGGGTGCTTTTTACCTTATCTCTCAAAATCTAACACAATATCAGTTCCCCGCGCGAAGAGGGTTACTTTCATTCTCCTAATAACGTTCGCCAAGTAGAATAGAACATTCTTGAAGAAGGGCTTGGTCGGCATAGTTTCTATTTATCCTATGTACGATAATTTCGGGCCGTGGGTAGCCTAGTGGTTAGAACATCGGACTCCAGACCGGAAGGCCTGGGTTCGATGCTCGATGTCACCAAATACCCTCCGAGTGCACACGGAGTACGTGCTCGTTAAAATCAGTGGGTCCGTAGTCTTGTGGGCTTATTCACTAGCGCAGGAACTGGAGAATATTTCCCTCCCCTTCAGTTCACTTGCAGAAATTGTGGAGGTGGAGATAGAGGTCGTGTCGCCATCTATCGTCCCTTCGGGGAAGTTTCGCTGAGCTTAAATCGCACTGTCACCTGTATGGTGCTCAAGGCCAACGACAGGCGTACCTCTTGCCCATGCCACGATGAATTTCGTGGGCCTCGTTCTGACTACGTCAGACAGGTGGCATTAGCCACAACAACAACGATAATTTCATTGAAAAGGAAATGCACTCTCTAAAGATTTATTACGGCAACTAGAGGAAGAATAGTTTTCCGGCTACTTGAAAGCAACCTTGGAATATTTACAAGAAGGCAGATGTGCACTTCTAGGTTTTATTACACCAAAAAAAGGCATAGGATAATTAACAATGACCAAAAACTAAAGCATCAACAATAATCAAGAGGGCAAGCATTCTTTATCGATATAAAAGATTTTACAACCTGCTTTCATGTTCATTTACAAGAACCATCTGATCCATCTGATTCTGTATTCAGAGTTTCAAAAGTTGAATAGCCTTAGAGCGCAAACGAACACTTTTTTCTTTGTACTATCATACCTAAAAAGTGTGGCTCACGAATAACTGGGCGAAAAAAAAAAAGAGAACAAACACATTTTTTTTTACTTCAATATAACTATCTATTAGACTACGTTCTGATTATATTTATTCTTCAGATAGATTTTAGAGCATTTTGCAAATTTTTTTGTAATTATTATTATAAAGGACACTTACTTTAATTTTTTTTAATCAGGAAATCCAACACTGTAGAACTTTCAAAGAATAATTGTGTAATAAAAGCAAGGATTTCATTTTTGCTTTTAAGGTTTTTGTATAAATCGAGGCTTTTTTCTTATGTTGAAGAGCTTGTAATATATGTTTTCTACAAATTTCAAAGAAATTATATCGGAATTAAGAGTTTCTGGTTCGAATACTCGACTTTTTTATACATCAATTGTTATAATAAAAATGTCGAAGTTAGTTTCGTGTGCATTTTATAAATAAAGTCGAAGGATTAAAATGGATAATTTTAAGAATCTGTAACGAACATTTCTGTAATTTTTTGTTGTAAATATCTTTTCTTTTTTTGTTTTTTGTTGTTTATACACCATTAAAAATACGCTTTTTTATGCTTCAATATAAATTTTTTTAAAAAAATTCTTCATTCAGCATAACGTAAGATAACAGTAAAAATACGTTTCTGTACAGTAATACATTGTGTAATCTAGATATGTATTATAAATGTGAAAGTTTGTGAGGATGTTTGGCCGTCTTTCGCGCAAAAACAACTGAATGGATTTTAATGAAACTTTACAGTAATATAGCTTATACATCAGAAGAACACATAGGCTATAATTTATAAAGATATTGTGTGAAGTGTCCAAAATATAACGATATTTGTCAAGTAGGTAGGAAAAAATTCTGCCATTCCAAGCAATTCTGGCGTGCGCTGCAAAAAAGCCCACATTTATTATGCACATTTGGAATTAAGAAATTGATCTATTTTTCACAATAAATGCTTTTATCCGTTATGGTACTTAAAGTAAATAAACTTTCTCTTCCACACTACATCATTTGGACAAGTTTTCAAAATTTGTTTGTGTTTAGTAATTAATTATAACGCTGTAATTTTAATTGAATAGGCGGATATTGCATTTTTAAGTATAAAAATAATTATATATACTGTACTGTATTTTTTGGAGTTAGTTAATATTAACGTCGCACTGTTAAGCTTTTGGCAACGGACCAGGTAATTTTAAGCCATGGTCAAGTGACGTGGATGACACCTGAGCTGGCACCCCCTTCTCGCAAGTACCACACCGCTCCAATTTAGAGAAGGAATATTCTACCAATACTTAACAGGAATATTCTTTGAAAACGATTTGACTATTTATTTTAAGTGAACGGTGTATACAATTAATTTTACAGTGGAATATCTTTAATTAATTTATTAGCTCTAACGGATTAAATTTCCCAAAGTGGAGTATTTTGTTTATGTATATCCCTTAATTTTCAATGTAGTGATCCAAAAAAAAATATATTGTATGAAAAAACCTGCAGTAAATCCTAATGCGGTGGATAAAGTATTAACGTGCATCACTTCCCCTACACGGCGGGTATTACAAAGTTCTAATAAAGCTCGAGTTCTGACAGTAGCTAGACATTTTTGCCAACTTGATTCTATCGTTAACATTTCACTATGTTTTTCATTGAATCGCCATTATAATTTAAGAAACGGCATTGCTTGCGAATATTACAATTTTAACATAAAATAAATACCACAGAAAGTAATATTACACTTTTAGACATAAATTATTTACACTATTTTGAGTGTTTATTACACAAAACTTTTAACAATGTGTTACTTTTGCTGAGCAGAGATCAGATCATCTTCCTCATTTTCTAACTCACAATCGGAATCAGAATCATCAAAAACTTAATCTTCTAAATCTGCTCAAACTTTCTGAATTTCATCAGTGGTAAGTCCCCTTTTACGTTTAGGCATTTTTTTTAAAAATCAAATTGGTTTAAAATGAAATGATTAGGTAATCGAGATGACAAAATCGCTTGAAAAAATAACTAAAATAACTATCCGCTAGTGAGAATTTAAGCATAAGGGAAAAAAGAGGGATTTCTAGATAAGGGTGAAAGAGGGAACTGTGTTCCCCTCCTTTTTAAATACAAAAGAAACCGGTCAAGGAAATGATTTTCCAGGTCTGTAATAGGCCTCATGCTGTTTCGAAAGCTGTTAAGAGGGGAAAGCATTGCGTGGCCGATACAACGGCCAGAGCCGTCTTTTAAAGGTCTGTTCCTTTTGGCCTTTATATCGGCCAGCCATCCTCAAAATGTTAATATATATCTTTCAGTTTTTTTTAAATAAAAGCATATCATATATATGTGCGAAAATTTATCTCTGTGAAAAAATTCAAACAAAGCAAAATTGTAATAAATATGACTATCGGGAAGTGGATCTTTGAACTGTAATTTTAATCGAGCAATTGCCACACCCGCAAGACATTTTTTTTCTCTTGGTATTTATCACAAACTGGTGATTTGAGGGATTTTGGAAAAAAGTAAAATAGAGCATTCTCTTATTCAGCATCAATTATGCTGTAAAAAAAATACATATTTAATTTGATATATATCAATACTTGAATCTTTAAATTTAAACTCACATATTTTTCTTGCAGTGAAATAAAATGGAAACACATATCGCGACTCGTTATACTTGTATTCTAGAAAAAAAGACGCTTTAGGGATAGACTCATCCTACTTGGGGGTTTGCTTGATCTGATGACCTTTCCAAACATGGGGTTGGAAGTCCAGGCGCAATGCTAAATTACATTGCCATGAAACTAGTTGGAAAAGATCAGACCATTTCTGTTATTCGGCAGCGATTTGAAAGAGGACTCAGCAGAGGCACTGAAAAAAAATATATAGAGTCAAAATTCTCTATACTATTGAGAGATGAATATTCAATAAGTAAAACTGAAAAAAATTGAAATTGCAAGATAACCAGATATTGAAGGATGTATGAGAAATTAAAAATATAAAAAATGGATGCTACAGTATTATAAACTTTGCTGACTTAGGACAGCTTATATATAAAATAATTTATGTATAAGTGGAGTTGAACATGTTTTGTGGCCAGCCAACCTTTCCCCTTTAAGTTAAAAATACTGAGCAAAAATCAATTGAAAATAATGGATAGAATATCTAAATCCATTACAAGATCAAAGTTATATATATATATATATATATTAATGGTGAGAACTAATATATTTAAACAATAGTTTTATTTTTAAAAACATGCTTTTTGTTAGACATAATGTATTGATTGCATTAATGTAATGATAAGTCCATTACATTAATGTACCCACTTTTGAATGAATAATTGTAAACAGTTTTTGTACAAACACCCAATTCTATTTTTTACACGGTAGATACGTTCCTTCGAAAACCGGGTAAAAAAAAAATCGTGTAAGAAAATAAATGCAACATATGGTAAATTTGGATATGTTCCACCACTTTAAAAAATCATGTAAGATAAAAAAAAAATCTTTAAATATTGCCCCGAAATACCGTGCAAAAAATAATAATGAAATCCACGTTACATATGTATAAAACAAAAACAATTCGTTTTTATTACAAAAAATTTTTCAATTAGTGTACAGTGAAAATTCAGTCTATTAATACATACAACATATAATGATTCAAATTAAAATTAGGACTAAAACTACTAACTAACAACTATTCATCGCTACTTCATAACTATTACGAACTGGATCAAAAGTGCTATCTTCAGTAGATGTGTCAAATATGTCTTGTACAACTGTCGGCTTTGATTCAAACGAAGAATTTCGTTCGTTAATAACGATCTTTCTTGTGTTGTTTTTGTTGTTACAAAATCTGTTACTAGCGGCAGTTCTTTTTGTTTCTCAAGTTGCTTAATATAATTTTTGATATCCTGCTACACAAAATTTAAGATTACTTTGAAATTTTAATGTACGCCCTATGTCAGGATCATGAGTAAGAAAATGTTCCATACTTGTAACAAATTTAAATGAGCTCTTAATAGTTGAACTTCACTTCGACTTCATCACTATCGACGTCTTTATTATCATAAACTGTCATAAGTTCGATCAAATCGTCCTTATCAAAAGGGTACGTATCCCCAAATTTTTTCTGGAGTTCGAGCTAGAACAAAAAATTTGTGTAAGAAAAAATCGTTAAATTTGTGTACCGTGTTATTTCAAAATCGTGTAAAAAAAGACCTTGTAAAAAAAGTGTTAAGTGTACTTTAAAGGTATCGAACTTTGCAACAAAAATATTAAATAAATCCTTTTTTTCAGAGAGATGGTTTATCCAAATCACTCACAGTTACTTGTATCCTTGACGCAATTTTTCTAGAAATTGAGACATTTAGAAAAGGGGACTGTGGTGTACACAATAGGTGGGTTCGAGGTTGAGGCCCCCTTCCCAATAGATCAACAATTTATTTAATTTTCACCATAGAGATTACATATTTTTAGATTGTAATCCTCTCCCATAAGACAGGCATATGAACGCTTCTGAAAAAGGGACACAATTTCTATATTTAATTTAGCAAAAAGAGTTGACTATTGTGATCTAAATATCAGATATTTCAGCTTATCTTTGTTTTGTTTATTATTTGGAATATGAAATTACGGATAGGTGAAGTAACAACGAAATTTTTTCATGAAAATAATGGATAAAACTGATATGGGATAAGCTATATATAAATTTATTGTTACACGATGGAGAGCTTGATAGTTTATTAAATGAAGCCCAGTGGCTGAGTGGTAGCGTATCGCACTTCCACGCCTCAGGGCCGGGTTTGAATTCCCAGGTTAGGTAAGGTCGACTCAGCCTTTCATCCCTTCAGTGCGTCGATAAATGAGTACCAATCTTGCTTGGGAACTAAACACTGGGGGGTTCTCGTTAGATTGGCCATCTGCTTATGCACCTCAGAGTCTAAGGTCACGAAAACTAAAATGGGCACAGTAGGACTTGGTCCTCATGGTCTGTTGCGCCACTGAATTTAGTTTGGTTTATTAAATTTAATTAATACAACAGTTGTGTGCTATCTATTATTTTATGAGCTTCACAATTGCAGTTGATTGATTATTTGGTATTGTAACATTTTGAAGTAACGCGAGGGTTATTGGTGATGACAGACTTCTCAATTCTGAACCCTGGTTAAGTGACGAGGTTGACACTTGAATTGGTTACACAGTCTTCAAATTTCCATATCACACTAACGAGAGAGCTTTTAGCCTTGACAAATCCTAGCTCTGTCTTTAATAGCATCAGAACTCGAACTCGTGAACAACGCTGAACATGAGCTTGCGGCAAAGACCACTCGATTACCGCTACCTTCACAGCTATGGATCCTTTTTATGCTATGAAAGCGATCCCCAAACTGGTTCTCTCCAACTCCTCAACAACTCCATATTGTACTCCGTTGCAGATATTTTGAAGTCGAATGATTAAAAGTGGAACAACCTGTAAGGGTCGCCCCGCGACATCCATTAGTGTGGGAGAGTCGAAAGCAAGATTAGCCATATTCAAAATAGCTTCAATTTATTCTCAGTTAGGAGCAACAACACAAGACTACCAAACAAGTAAAGAGATGCACCAAGTACTAAATATGGAAAGCAATAGTGAGGTAGACGAGGTACGAGAAGACGTAATAAATCGGATCACTTACGTCCAGGCAATACGCCTTCTAATTTCAAGCGACCTAATCCAATTTAATTCTTAATTGATAAGTCGTCAATCTTAATATTACACAAATAATCTACTAAGTACTCAAGCCTCAATTCCCGTTTAATCAATCACTTACACAAATTTGACTTATGTTTTTGAGTATAAATTTTACTTAACCTTGTGTGTGTGTAATACCCATAGAAATAAAAATACGACTTCCACAATCACAAGTATTTTTTTAACAAATATTTTTAAAATTCAGAGAATACCACGAAAAAAAGTGCTACTTTTGTGAGTATTTAGTTTGTTTTTAGAATAGAGTTGTAATTTATTGTCTTTGTTTTCATATTATAGTGTAACTTAAAATATTTGCTGATATTGTTTAATGTTCTACTAACAATATGTAATAAATATGTGATGAATACTTTCTTCAAAAGAATAACAAGCATGTGTTTTTATTGCAAAATAAATAATAGTACTAAAATGGGGATCAGGGTATAAAGTGAAATAGAAAATGTTACTAAATCTGAAAAAATTAACATAAGAAAAGATGTTGATTACATATACGTAGCATTAAAAAATTTGATTTTCTTCACGAGGGTCAGAACAGGAATGCAGAGAAAATTGTTCTAGTCTAGCAAAATTTCCACTGCCGCTGGGCACTGGTTTGTAGGCCACGTTTATAGGTGTGAGCATCCCCTCATCCCTAATAACCTTGGCCTCCCCATACAGCAACTGCAGTGAGGTTGTACGGGTTCCTTTTTTATTCTTTCGGATGGAGAGGGACAGGGAACGAACAAAGCGAATTCTTTCGTTTGTAAAAACATCGAGTAATATTTTTCACCTCTACGATTCTTCTAAAAGGATCGTAAAAGTCTGATATATATAGATTTTTTTTATTGTCCAGTGACTCTGACAGTATTGAATTTGGTCAACAGAAGTGGATTGGTAATTTAGAGAGGCTACATTCAATAAAATGAAAGGACAAATAATTCTCAACATTTTTCTAATAATTTTTTTCCTAAGCTTTTTTTTTTAAAAGTCTGGTACACGAACTTTTAGAATAACCCTTGGGACGTTTTTTCCAATAAAATAAATATTAGTTTATCATTCTATGTACAGGGGAATCTATCTATGTATCTTAAGGAATGGACCAGGGCCTCACCTTCGATGGGGGCCTAATTTCGATCTGTCTCATCCTTAATAAGATCATGACCTGAATAATTTTAATGTTCAAATATTATTCCGGTACATATTCGCCTAAAAACAGGGAATTTTAAACTACATTTCAACTGGCAACAGTGGCATGACCGTTGTCCATGCCTAGGCCTACGCCTAATACCATAAGCGATCAGTCAAATCATTTAGTCAAAATCTGCCATTGATCGAGCTGGTTTGTGAGATTATTTGATTCGAATGATCGTTTATATGAGTATTTGACAATGCATGATGTATACTGTCTATACTTAACGGGTCACAGATGGAACCTAATTTTAAATAGGGGCCCAGGGCCACAAAAAAATGTTAAAATGTCTCTGGGCCTCAAAAAGTCTTAAGACGTCCCTATCTATGTATGTCGTTTTTCAAGATTTTAGAACACAATGTTTCATATAACCAGGAATCGGATTTTTTAAATTTTTAAAATTTTTACTGATGAATTATAAACACTGACGACTTGACCATGGCTTTTAATAATGATTTCCAGATTTTTTAAAAAAGTAAATCTTTTTTTTTATTGGATTTATTTTTACCATTCCCTTTTAACTTTGCTGTCATAGATCGTTTTTAAATTTCAAAAGTGCGTATTTTAATTCTTTTTTAGATTATTAAAAACCTTTCTTTTTATAATTTCTGAAATTTAACGGATTTAAAAGAAAAATATATACTTATATAGAACCATGAACATAGGAATTAAGTAAATTTTGTTTTTCTTCTTCGATGTATCTTATTCTTAAAAAACCTTTGCATGTGTATAAATTTTTATCTAATGCAATGTAAAAGGAGAATGGTAAATTTAACTCGAATTACTACAAATTATTTATAAAACTGTCAATATATAATGTTATTTTAAAGCAATTCAATAACATTTTTAAGTTCTATAGTATTTTATGAGTGATTTATGCAAGGCTTTTCCTCTAGAAATAGTATTTAACTAGGTCCTGATTATAACAAGTGCAAGAGAGAAAAAAAACGAATATACTGTGCATACTTCCTCTATTTCATTCTCCTTGATTCCAACATTATTTATTTCATATATTTTTAACTGCATTTCTTACACGAATCAAAAATAATTTTGTTATTATAAAGGAAATATAATTTTATCATACAAATATTCTTTCTTTCTAATTTTTTTTTGGTTGGGAAAGGCTTTTTACAATGGAATTAAATTTTTGAAATTTAACCCAACATTTGAAAAGCAAATAAGGTAATATTAAGGTATGAAAACAGTGACTAAAAGTCTTTGCAGGAAAAAATTTCTTATTTTTTTATAAAGTTTTCGTATCCGAAACAACTCTTTAATTATAATCTCAAAACTATTCAAAACATTAGAATATATAGTTATCTGTACAAATAATCAAGATACAAGTACAATTTGTTGCAATTTCCATTCTTATAGTGTATATTGAGGAAGTTTATAAGGATGTGTTTGTTTTATGCTGGAGATTGTGCTTTTATATATCTGTGGTCATAATAATTCAAATGCTGTAAAACCATGATTTGATGTGGAATTGTTGACACTTGACAAACTTATGAATGCAAGATTGAATTTAATTTAAGAATGATTTTCCACTAAATTGCGGATAATAAAAGTGAGTCATAGATTGATTACTGAAAAACCCATTATTACGAAGTTTTGAGTTTATATTCGAAATTATTAAATGGTTATTGAACTGAATTAATATAATAAAATGTTCAGATGTGCTTTCACAGTAAAATTTAATTGCGAAAATATTCTTTGATATTTTAAGACGTATCCATTATAAAAAAAATGAAAGTACACTGCTAGACAATTTCTAAGGACGCATCACAAATTTCTATGTAGCATAACATTAAGCGAGACATGAGGCCTAGTAGGATAAAATATAGTTGCCACACTGTTCAGACATTAGAATAAAGAATATTTATTGTTCTGAAAAGTACAAAAGCTGTGAAACATCTGAAAGAAAAAAAAATGTTCATTTGATCTGCGAACGGAGAAATGGAACAATGCATCTAAAAGTCAGCAGGCACCTTAAAGAAAGGTATCAGTACGGGATATGTCCACCGTGGAGTGTGATGCAACATTCCACACGTCGTACTATACTTTGCACAACATTATCCAGCAGCTGTTGAGGCAATTTATCCCATTCCTCTGTGAGTGCATGGATGAGGGTGTTCTTGTTTGTCGGAGGATAGTTTCAACCAGCAACTTGCCTCCCCAAAGCATCCCACACATTTTCAATGGGGTTTAGATCTGGAGAACGCGCTGGCCATACGAGACGTTGAATACCCTCGCTGTCTAGACAATCCTGAACAGCGAGTGTTCGATGACATGTTGTGTTGACGTCCATAAAAACAAATTTATCACCGACAGCACTACGGAAAAGACGAACATGAGGAAGTAGAACTTCATCAATGTATCGTTGGCCCGTCATAATCCCATTCTCAACCACATGTAGGCGCGTGCGGCCATTGATCCTGATGCCGGCCCACACCATGATACTGCATGTCGGATATCGGTCCTTTTCCTGGATATTTTCTGGACGATAAGCAGTACCACTCTCGCGCCAGATCAGTTGGCGTCTACAATCCGATGACAGACTGAACCTACTCTCATCTGAGAATAGTACGCATGCCCAGTCCTTTTCAGTCCAATTGTGATGCTCACGACACCATTGCAAACGGGCAGTACGGTGCTGCCTGGTCAATGGGACACACACAACAGGTCTGCGTGCGTATAGTCCTCCTCCCCTCAAACGTCTGGCAACAGTTTTTCGGGAGATCTGCTTTCCTGAGGCAGCAAGAAACTGATTTGCCACCTGCTGAGCTGTGGTGCGCCTGTTCCTTTTTGCTGATAGGACGATATATCTGTCTTCTGCAGGCGTCGTACTCCTAACATGACCTCCCCCGTGCCGTCTACTACACATTCCAGTAGTTTTAAATGACTTCCACAGCCGTGAAACAACGCTGTGAGCGATGTCGATCTCCCTGGCAACATCTGTTATTTTTCGCCCTTCTTCGATCTTTCCAATAATTCGGCCACGCATAAAATCATCTATGTGATGTCGGGAAGACATGCCAAAAATTTTAAGTTCGTCTATTAAATCTTTCCTGTAAAACTTTGACTTGGAACAACAACTGTCCACACGCGTCAAAACCTTCAAAGCTCTTATGAACGCTATCACGTGATGAACAGACGTGGAAAAAAATTTGCATACTCATACTTCTTCTTCCTAATATCCCGCACTTATTCTAATTTTCCACATTTTGCTTCCTTTCATTTTGTGGTTGCTATGGATGATAGTGTTATCCGGCCTTAGCAATTGTCCAGCAGTGTATATACCAGTTTCTTAATAACAAACATTAAGAATAGCTAAATCCATACTAAATTAATTTTTCAGGATATTTCTCAGAGTATTTAATTATAGACTTATACATTTTTTAAGTCGTTTACGAACTGCTAGGAGCGCGTTTATCGCAGTTTGGAAGAGAGACATGGTAATGATCTTGTATACAACTATATGATAATAAACTACCCAAGTAACATGTGTATAAATGCGATACATATTTCATTTATTTATAATTTTAAAAAATTAACAATTTTGAGTGTGTTAATGTACAATAAGAGGCATACATCCAGTGTGCTTATTTAAAAAATTTTTGCATTAATACTTATTTTTTTCCTAAAATAATCCTTTCTATTTGGCATTGCATCAAATTTTTATATTTCCGTTCTTTTTTTACTGAAACAATCGAATTTAATTTGTAAAAGTTATATTCAACAATATATATATACATATGCATATATATATATATATATATATATATATATATATATATATATATATATATGTGTGTGTGTGTGTGTGTGTGTGTGTGTTACCGGCAAAGTATGAAAGGCATTCTATAGAATGCCTAAAACTAACCGACAATGTATGAAATGATTCTTATTTCACACATTGCCTAGGCATTCTATAGAATGCCTAATGAAAAACCGGCAAAGTATGAAATACATCTCCGAATCGCTGAATCATAATTGGTAGATTGGTTTTTGATACACCACAGCTAAAATATTGCCGACCCCTGATATATGGGCATGAAACTACTATTCGACAACGAGATGCCCAAAATTCGAGTTAAAGCTGCAAAAGAATTATTTTTTTTACGGAAATTACTTACTAGAAGTTAATTACTGATGTATACAAAAACCCAAATTATTACTAAAAGGAACCCATAGTCTATTGGTTGCTGAATATCTATGATGTGATGTTAGGTGAAAATAAAAGTAAATTCATATAACCTGTTAAAAAAAACATCAGTACTACCACACAGAATGGTTCCTTATCACCGGTCCGAGGATCAAATAGTATCGGGCCACTCAAGGAGTATTTAATTATTTCTATTTTATTTACTGGAGTGTATTTCCCTAGTGTTTGTTTGACTTTCCATGGAAATCACTTTATATTTTATGTAAAATCATTTTATATTCATTTTTTAGAGTAACTGAATTTTATTCTGAAGGAATGTTTATACAATTAAAATATCAAATCAAAACAATTTAAAATATAAACAACATCCCATCCTGAGTGGGCTGCGGTAAAATTATCAAATGTTGACAGATCCACGGGGATAAAAAGGTTGGGAAGCACTTCTAGACAGTATTACGTCACGGATTCTGAGTTATTTTATGTACTTCATGAAGTTCATTTGGCTATTGGACACGGAGGACGTAATAGAATTCTGAAAGAACTTTCAACCAAATACAAAAACGTTACATGTAATGATATTGAGTGGCCGCGGTAGCCGAGTGGTATAGGTATCGGATCGTGGCTTGCCTGGTCACGAGTTCGATCCCAGTACCACTAAAGACCCGCCGTGTAGGGCAGCGATGCACGTTAAATCTGTCGAGCTGAAACGTCCTCCCGTTGGTGTGGTGTGGTAGTTAGGAGAGGGGGTGCCAGCTCAGGTGTCGTCCACGTCACTTGACCATGGTTCAAAATTACGTGGTCCGTCGCCAAAAGCCCTCGTGCAGCTGAACAGTGCGACGTTAATATTAAATCAATCAATCAGTAATGATATTGAACTGTAAATCCACCTTTGTGAACCATGCCAGAAAAACAGAAAAATTATTTTAAAAATGTATTTTTTGTGAATATTAGAATTTTTTATTTATTTGAATACCAAAATATTGGCAGTTGTAGCGAGTGGGAAAGGATGGTTTCTATCGACTTGGAACTTCCGTAGAAATTTTAAAACAAGTATATGCGAAATCACTTTTTACTTTGTGCCCTAAGAACTTGCTTAGAATTAAAGATATTCCTGACCATGAAATTCCTTTTCTGTCAGTTGCAATTGCTCATTCCAATGGAAGCGGCGAAAGATTCGTCAAATGTATGTGTAAAACAGTGTTTTTCAAACTTTCAATACTCGCGACCCAATTTTCAATCATAATTTTTGTCGCCCCCTGTACAACAATAATGTATTTACTGCAATAAAAATGCACTTTGTCGCTAAAGCTACAATGCGATATCAATTATAAACTGTATAAGTATTAAATTTTGTATATGTTACTTTTAAGTAATATATATTTTAAGAAAATTACTTAAAATGTATATTACTTACTTATATATATTATTGTTATTTTTTTCTCTAATTTTAAATTGGAACAGATCGCAAAATGATGCATTTAAATAAAGATATATTTCCTTCAGCATCCATTTCTCAAAGGACAAATGTCATTAGAAAAATAGTCTAGTCTATGTTGCTCTCTATCATATCCATCACATTTGGCATTATCGGGTACGTTTGCGTGAGTCTAGGCAACCTATCGGACGTCTGCGCAAAACATGTAAAAATGCTTTTCCTCGTACAATTCCAGACAGTTTTGGTCGACTCGATACTTCTATAGCTACCGAATCTAGCTTAAATGTACATTTTTTTAATTTGCACGTTAATTGTAATTCACGGTAATTAAGTATTTACGGCAGTTGATTAAAACAAAATCATACATACATTTTTAAGTCGTAAGCGAGCATTCAACGATAATAAAGGATCAACAAGTACACAGACGAGCATGGTTCCGAAAATTAAATCAAGGAAATATTCTCAAAAATACTTAAATTTTCGATTTACCACTACTGAAGTAAATGATGGGAAAAAAAGCCCCAGCTCATTATGTGTTAAAACTTACAAATCTGAAGAACAACATGTGAAAGTTGTTTTTAAAACCATGTAAAATCATTTAACCATGTTGGCAAAGAATTTTCAAAAGTATTTTCTTGATGAGGACAACTTGGTAGCAAGCTACAAGTGGATTAGGGATCTATTTCAAGATACTCCAGAAGGGCTCTCAACTTCCGAAGAGGAAATTTTCATAGATTTCACATCCAGTGAAAAATTAAAAGTCAATTTTGTAATAAATCGCTCTTTGAATTTTGGGTAGAGATGGATGGAGAATTTTCTGCACTGAAAACAAAAGCACCTCGTATACTATTACCATTTTCAATATCCTACCTATGTTAAACCGGATTTTCTGCGGTGGCTGCCTTGAAGACAAAATATAGAGATCTCAGCTAAATATAGAAAAATAACTCAGAGTGTCAATATCTGATATTAAACCTTCCTTTGAAAAACTTTGCTCTACATGACAAGCCCATGGAAGTAACTAACAATTATTTAACTTGTTCTTAATTTAGTATTAAGAAATTAGTTATAAAATACCTTCTTCAGAACTGATACATTAAACGTATACTGGCTGAAACACCGGCTCTTCGCACGAGTTCATTTTTTTTAAAATATAACATTGTTCTTGATATAATAGCTGAACAGTAAGGAGAGTAAAACTGCGTGCACGGCATTGTATACAAAAATGTAAAATGATTTTTTTTTAGATAAATGCTATAATTGTAAATAACTGCTTAAAAGAACTGTACCTTAAACCTTACAGAACTAGCATTTAGAATTAATGTTAAATAATGAAAAAGAATATAAAATTCCTATGAAGAATAATTGTGTTACTTTTTAATATTTAAAACGAGAAGACTTCAAAATGTTTTAACCCGGGAACAGGCGCGCACTCGATACTAACACTAATGGTAGTGCGGGGGGACTCAGTCACCCCAATCATTTGTCTATAATTATTTTACTCTACACGATACAAATCGGAATTCCAGTGAATAATTTAATTAAGAGAAAGTATACTTACCGGCTTTCAAGGAATGTTCAATTTCTCTTTGATGATTTGAGAAAAAATCCAATAAAACTGAACTAAAATGATTCATAAGTGCAAAACCTTAATAAAGAACGCAAATCAGAGATAATTTTCACTAATATCACAGAAATGTTATTTGCTGGCAAAGTTGTCAAATTTTGTTCAAGTAATTGTAGTTTTAATGAGCTTTCATGATCGAGTGAGTGAGTATTAACGTCGCACTGTTCAGCTACACGAGGGCTTTTAGAGACGGACCTCGTAATTTTGAACCATGGTTGCCGAGGACGATACTTGAGCGGGCCTCTTTTAACTACCACACCACTCCAACAAGAGGACGTTGGAGCTCTCGACAGATTTAACGCGCACCTCCCCATACACGACGGATCTTTAGTGGTACTGGGCTCGAACTCGTGACACCTTTGGTAATCAACAAATAGCAAGTTGAACTTTTTCTTTCTTGTGTCTTTTTGACAAGGCAAGCTGAACCTTGTGGTATACTTATGGCTTCATATTTCAGTTGATGGAGTTCTTTAAGAAACATTTGAAAATTTTCCTTTCGTTTCATGTTAATCGTGTTTCTCAATCATGAATAATATGCATTCTTTTGCTTGATCAGTTTCAATTTCCTTCAATAGAGATCACAGATGCCCCGCGCTACCGCTCCTGGGTTAAAAGTGTATTCAGAAAAAAATACGGATGTTCAAAAAAGGATTATGACGTTTTTCACTATGCTTTATATGTTTGAAATTACTCATAAAAATAAATCTTAGCCAGATAATCCTTCAAAAATCAATCAATTCTTTTCCAAATATCGTAAAACTCTTCATTAGTTACAATTTCCCTAAGCGAAAAACAAATACATAAAAGATGGGACGGAACTAATGTATAAACCATACCAGTAAGTTTGGAGATCAATCAAATGATCAGCAAATGTATTATGCGGCCTGGCTGAAAAGTGAATCATGTCTTCCTTTTCTTTCTACAACTAATGTACAGTATTTCAATAATAATTACAGTGATGAAATGTTTATCTTCTTAGAATTTTTCTCAGGGTCTGGGTATCTTTTTTTCTTTTAACGAGTAATATTTTATGTTAAAAAAAGAAAAACGCCAGATGATAAAGATAAATTATATCAGCGTTGTTGTGTATTTTTTTATTATGGAAAAAAGTATTTTGTTTCACTTCTTTCCAGTTATGTTTTTTAAAAAAAATCTTTAAATTTTCGATATGCTCGCTCCCCACAATTTGAGAAACAATGGTGTAAAACAAAGTGAAAAATGTAATGAAATGTAATTCAAAGTGCCATTAAATGTTGCAATAAGTAGGTTAATTTTAAATTCTTAATTTTATTTGAAAATTTTGTTTTCCTTAAAAAAAGAAAACCATAAATTTTGTTTGGTACAACTTTTTTTTTCCTTCATGTATTTTGAATAATTTTTTAATGGTTTATTATTTTGTCAGAATAGCATTTGTATTGTTTATAAATGTACGTTAGGGATATAATAGCCTTATCATGACCTTATTTCATACTTTGCCTAAACAGCTTTGGTCAACGTATAGAATGCCTAGGCATTCTATAGAATGCCTAGGCAAAGTATGAAATAATTCTCTTATTTCATACTTTGCCTAAAAACGTCCGGCATTCTGTAGAATGCAGACATTTCATACTTTGCCGGTAACATATATATATATATATATATATATATATATATATATATATATATATATATATATATGTATATATATATATATATATATATATATTCTGACTATATGAGATCTTAATTAGAATCTATAACGGAAGAAAAGAAATAAAGAAAAAGTGTATATATATAGGGTGTGTCTTTGAATTCATCACCCGATAAAAACAAGATTATGAAATAGCTTGCAGCGACCTTACAACTCAACATAACGACTCCAAAACTGAACTGAATTGATCTGTTATTATTGTAGCGTGCCTGGTTCCATGTGTTGTAGTTCTTGAAAGCTTACCTATTAATTGCTCATTTAATCTTTAAAGTTAATAAATGTTATTGTTATTTAATTCAACCGTGTTGTAGTGAAGAATGCCTAACCACGCAACGCGGCAGTGGTGACCCTTTTTGGACTTAAAAACACGTAAGCTATTCTGTTCTACTGGCGAATGCAATACAAATTCTTCTACTACGGATGATCAGTACGTAGCGAAAGATTTTTTTCTCCTTCTCCTCAAGGCCACTTGAAGCATCTGCTCGGAGATTCGTTTCGCTTCCTGCTTATTCAACAATATGACTAGTGAAACCGTTGAAGTCGCTCGTATTGCGTTGCGGCTGCCGCCGTTTTGGAAATCCAACGTTCGTCTATGGATTGCGCAATGCGACCATGCATTCACATTCAGTGGTATCTCCAGTGATGATACTAAGTATTCTGCTTTGGTTGCGAACCTGGATGCTGAAACTCTCTCCTACGTGTCGGACATTGTGTTAAGCCCTCCGAACAGTGACAAATATCACACTCTCTCGCAGCGGCTCATCACCCAATTCAGCGACTCGGATACTCAAAAAATTAAGAAACTGCTTACTGACCTTCAGCTAGGAGATGAGAAGCCCAGCCACCTGTTGCGAAAAATGAAAGAGCTGTCTAATGGCCAACTCCAGGATGACTTTCTGCAAAGTTTGTGGCTTCAAAGAATGCCACCACATATCCAGACTGTTTTATCTGCATCCTCAGAGCCTTTGGATAAACTGGCTATCATCGCTGATAAGGTTTCTGAGGTTGTTGGTGCGTCCTCGACTATCTGTGCGGCCAAAACTGTTCCTCCACCATCCCAGTCATCTTCATGCAGTGCTCAGCCAACCATGGACTCTCTCGCCAGGCAGATCCAAGAGCTGTCTCTACAAGTTGCTGAACTGACAAGAGAGCACAATTCCTCTCGCCACCAACGATATAGTTCTGACCGCCGGAGATCACATTCACGCTCTAGGAGTGTCAATAGAGGAAGTGGCATCTGCTACTATCATCGCCGTTATAAAGAGCAGGCCCGCAAGTGTGTTTCACCTTGTGCATTTGTGCAAAAAACGAGTAAGCTCTGTCATAGCTGGAATGGCAGAGCCCTCGAAACATACCAGCCGGTTATTTTTATTAGACCGCAAGTCTGGCCAGAAATTTCTCATAGACTCTGGAAGTGAAATCTGTGTCATCCCACCTTCTCTAACTATGAATAAATCACCTCAGTCTAACTTCTCCTTATTTGCTGCTAATAATACCAAAATTCCAGCCTATGGTATGGTCCGTAAAGAACTGAACCTGGGTCTGAGGCGACGTTTTATCTGGACTTTCATAATTGCTGATGTATCATCTCCTATAATTGGTGCTGATTTTCTAAAGCACTTCAACCTTTTAATCGACCTTAAGAAAAAAGGTTGGTGGATGTGGAAACTTCTCTTTTCACTTCTTGTGTTTTTTCAAATATTGTACAGCCCTCAATCCTCACTGTAGATGCAAACATTAGTTTTAAAAATATCTTATCGGAATATCCAGACCTCAGCAACCCTTCTTTAATTTCCAAATCAGCATCACATGGCACAGTCCACCATATTATTACTACTGGCCCACCAGTCACTGCCAGGCCTAGAAGGCTACACCTAAACTGTATGATGCAGTGAAGGTAGAATTTGAATTTCTTCTTGCTCAAGGCATTATTAGACCTTCCAAAAGTCCCTGGAGTTCTCCTCTTCATGTTGTGCCCAAATCTGACTCTACAGTTAGACCTGTTGGGGATTACAGGCAGCTGAATTCTGTTACTGAGTTCGACAGCTACCCCATGCCTTATTTGAATGACTTTGCTCATGCACTACATGGCAAGAAGATATTTTCCAAAATAGACATTTTTAAGGCATTCCACCAAATCCCTATAGCTGAGTGTGATATTCCTAAGACAGCTGTAACAACTCCATGGGGTCTTTACGAATATACCCATTTGTGTTTTGGCCTTGTGAATGCACCACAAACCTTTATGCGATTCATGCATGAAGTACTAAGAGGACTTCCTTTTGTTTTGTCTACTTGGATGATATTTTGTGCTACTCAGAAAATGCTGAGGAGCATCGTTCTCACTTAAGAACTATATTCCAAAGACTGAGCTCATATGGTTTAAAACTAAATATCTCTAAAAGTGTATTTGGTGTGACTGAACTCATTTTCCTTGGCCACCTTATCACTCCTGATGGCATTAAGCCATTGCCTGACAAAGTTCAAGCAGTTCTTGATTACAAACAACCAGAGACTGTTGGCTCTCTGAGAAAATTTTTAGGACTGTTAAATTTTTATAGACGTTTCTTGCCCAAAGCAGCTGAACAACAGTATCTTTTAAGTGAATTTTTAAAAGGTTCTAAAGGTAAGAAGGACTCAAAGCCTTTAAACTGGTCTTCTGAGGGCAATTACAGCATTTCAGAGGTGTAAACAGGCTCTTGCTGATGCTGCACTTCTTGGTCATCCTTCACCTTCTGCCCCGCTTGCTCTTCATGTGGACGCCTCTGATTATGCCATAGGAGGTGCACTTCACCAAGTTGTGGACTCTGAGCTACAGCCATTGGCTTTCTTTTCCAGAAAACTTACTTCATCTGAAAAGTCTTACAGTGCCTACGACCGTGAACTCTTTGCTATCTACTCGGCTATCCGACACTTTCGGTATATGCTGGAAGCTAGAGATTTCACAGTGTTTACTGACCACAAGCCCCTCACTTATGCTTTTAGGCAAAAAAGTGACAAGTGTTCTCCACGGCAGATCCGTCAGCTGGATTTCATCTCTCAGTTCACCACAAATATTGTACACATTCCAGGATCTGACAATATTGCTGCTGATGTTCTCTCTCGTGTTTCTGCAATCACCTTCCCAAGTCAAATTGACTATGACTGTATTGCTGAGACACAACAGACTGATCAGGAGCTTCACACCCTAATAGCATCTGGAACTTCCTTGGAACTCAAAAAAGATAACTTTTCCCAATTCGTTTACTGAAATTATGTGTGATCTATCAACGGGCACAGCCAGACCCTACATCCCAAAACAGCATCGCCAAGATGTTTTCTCTGCTATGCATAATTTATCCCATCCTGGCATACGTCGATCAGTACATTTGATGAAGCAGCGTTTTGTTTGGCCATCAATCTCATCAGATGTAGCTAAGTGAGCAAGACAGTGCCTAGCTTGCCAAAAATCCAAAATTCATCGTCATACTAGATCACCTCTTTCATCATTTCAAGAACCTTCCCAACGTTTTGATCATGTTCATCTGGATCTCATTGGACCTCTACCTCCATCAAATGGCTACACCTATTGCCTGACAATGATTGACCGTTTTCGAAAATGGCCAGAGGCCCAACCTCTCAAAGACATAACTGCTGAGACTGTGGCTGAGGCCTTCTTTTCCTCTTGGGTGTCTCGCTTTGGAACTCCTGCAATTCTCGCAACCGACAGGGGCAGGCAGTTTGAGTCTTCGCTCTTCAAAGCTCTTAGCAAACTACTTGGTGTTCAGAAGTGTCGTACAACTGGATACCACCCTCAAGCTAATGGGATGATCGAAGAATTGCACCGCCCATTGAAGAGTGCAATCAAATGCCATGCTACTAAGCGTTGGACAGAAGTACTCCCTATCATCTTACTAGGTCTACGAGCTTCTCTTAAAGAAGATATTCTGTGTACCCAGCTGAATTAGTTTTGGAACCACTATTCGACTGCCAGGGGAGATGTTTGACTCTTCAAGCCAGATGATGATGTTGTGAATTTTGTTTCGAAACTTAAGTCTCACATGCAATCACTTCACCTAAACCACCAAAACACCATGGCAAACGTCCAGTTTTTATCCATCCAGGACTGTTGGAAGCAACACATGTTTTTTTCTTCGCCGAGACATGTTATGTCGTCCACTTCAACAACCCTATGATGGCCCTTTCAAAGTCTTACAAAGGAAGGATAAAGTGTTTTTCCTTGACATCAATGGTAAACGGGTATCTGTATCTATTGATAGATGCAAACCTGCCTTCTTTCTTAACACTGAGGACTTTCAACTACCTCAAACCAAGAATGAAACACCTATACTACTGTGGAACCTAATGCAACAGCTTCAACACCTGCTACTGTGGAATCTGATCCAACAGCTTCAACGCCTACCAGCGATCTACGTTCTGGTCGCAAAGTTCATCTTCCAACTAGGTATCGTTGACACTGGAAGGGGGTATGCAGCGACCTTACAACTCAACATAACGACTCCAAAACTGAACTGAATTGATCTGTTATTATTGTAGCGTGCCTGGTTCCATGTGTTGTAGTTCTTGAAAGCTTACCTCTTAATTGCTCATTTAATCTTTAAAGTTAATAAATGTTATTGTTATTTAATTCAACCGTGTTGTAGTGAAGAATGCTTAACCACCCAACGCGGCAAGCTCAAAAACCAGCCCTGACAAACTCGTTTCATACACTCATGGACAAAAAAATTATCGCACCAAAAATAATTGCGGGATCGTAACGAAACTTGGCAGGAAGGTACATGTCGGGGAGATATGCAAATGATTAGAAATGCAGCGTGATTGCGCATTACGTATAGCCGGTAGAGGGCGTTTAACGTTGTTCTCCGTGGAGTATAAAACAGGTAACCAAAGCTTGTTTGAGTGATAATAAGGTACTTCTTTACACTGCCGTTTTGCGCCCAATTTTAGCTTATGGTAGTCCTGTGTGGGGATATGCTGCTAATTCTAATATTAAGTTACTTGAAAATGCTCAAAATTCCTTAATCAGAAATATCACCAAGTCCTGCAGATGTAATAGAAATAGACAAATTTACAAAGATATCAAACTTTTACCATTTAAAGCCTACATTCAAAAACTAGCTATTAAATTCTTTGATAATCTTCCCAACATCAATAACTTCAACATTGCAAACCTAGAAAACTACGATCCCAACATTAATAAAAAGAGGCCCAGAAGAATTCTACTGGACTCATACAATCCCCCCTAACATTAACTCTCAGTCATTCTCCGGTGGAGAACGACACCCTTTTCATTGCTAAATTCTTTTCCTTATTTTTAAAATTTCTTTTTGCCATTTTTTATTGCTCTTTTTTAATCTTGTATCACGTTAACCACACAGGATACCTTTCTTTACAACTTTTAATTTCTCCCCTAGTCTTTTAATTTAATTGACACCAGGACAGCCAATTGAGTGCTTACTCACAGATTCCTGACGACCAATAGCAGTCGAGTCTCACTCCACTGCTTGCATGAAAAACTTGGACTTTCTTTTTTACCGCTGAAACCATCCTGCCTTGCCCTTCCCACTTCCTCCTTCCACGTCCACCAATCAGGACTCACCGATCAATCAAGGCCCCTCAACGTCAAAGCCCAAATACAGCAGTATGGGACGGAGGAACGCCTCGCGTTCCAGTTCCCAATGATGTTCAGCTTCGTCTTGTTTGAGTGTGCGGTTAAGACGGTCTGGGACACGATAGCGTTCGGACGTGTCTGTCGCACGCTCCCGTATACGAATTTCGTGAACCACGTGTTTCGACTTTCGCCGGCTGAAAATTTATTTTTCAGTTGGCACTTGATAGAATTATTTCAGAGATGGCTCGGAAGAAGAATAATGCGAATAATATACGAAGAGGGAATACCATTTCTACTCCGGAAAGGAATTTGAGCGAGGGAATGCTAACCCTCACACATATGGCCGATAAGCAATCTACTACAACTGGATCCAACCCAAACCTGAATTTCGCAACTGAAAGCTAAAAGGACCTGTCACTGCCTGCCTCGACTCACTCTTCAAGACCACTGACTCCTCAGGAATATGCTTCACCAAAAAGCTAGTGTCAAACTGCAGCAAACTTCAGTTCCTGGCAGCCAACATAAATCTCCCGGCCACAGAAGTGGAATCAAACAAGAAATTGATACAATCGCCTCTGGATAAAGGATACACCGAGGACCCCTTCCTGGCGGAAACGATGAAACAACTGGAAACCTGCAGAGAACAACACCAAAAAGCGGTAAGGGAGTTTACCTCTCACCCCCAATGCGATACCCCCTGCTGCACTATTCACAGTACTCCCCATCCCACACCAATTAAAGAAAACCAACTCCAATCCCCCTCCTCAAATCAACTTTAGTTAAAAGGAAAGAAAACGAAGACAACTTCGCTTCCCCCTCCACACACACTAAGAAACCTTTCTAAAAACGCTCGGTCAAATTCTAACCCCGCAATCACATTTAAGGTAAACTTAGCGAATAAATTTAATGCCCTAGCAAATCAAACACCCGGAAACACACTCGGTAGCAGTCACATCATCACCCAAACGCGCTTCCAACAATTCACCCACAAAAAACACGAATTCCGACACACCTAAATTGCCACCCCACCATGTTAAAGATAACCGACCACTTTCACTCTCACATGAAAACATTAAACGAAAAAATGCCTGCCATCCGTATCAAGATGACAGGTAAATACATTCAAATTTATACTGACACATTCACACAATACCACGCACTCAATAAAATTTTAGAGGACTTAAAATATCCGTCTTACACAATCACACCAAAAAAATGAACGACCCATAAAAGTCGTAATAAAGGGCCGACCGCGAGACACAAACACATCCGATATTCACACAAACCTTCTTGATCTGGGATTCACTGTAAATAAAGTCACACAAATAACTGGAAATGTCTCTAAACAACTCCTCCCAGTCTTCATAATTTCACTACCGCGAAACCTAACCAATGCTAAAATCTTCGAATTAAAAACCTTAAGTTATCTCAATTACAGTTGAAGTCTTTGAAAGCCGAGGGGCAACCGAATGCTTTCAATGCAACCAATTCAACCACACTGCCGAACATTTCCATTTAACACCTAAATGTCTAAAATGTGGCAATGAACATCAAACCACAGGGACTGCCAGATCAAGAGGGTTGATACACCCTTTTGCATCAACTGCCAAGCATACGGCCACATGGCCAACTATTCTAAATGTCCACTATTTCCCTAACTTCTCAAAGGCACCAACATTAAAACAAATTACACGAACATAGTAAATAGCTTAGTCAGACCCAACACTTCATTTGCACAAATTACACGACAAAATTTAAACTCAAACACCCCTCAACAGATGGCACCACACACCACGACTGCTACCGAAAATCAAATCGTAAAGGAAACAGCCACTTCGATTCCCACTCCCGTGCACAACAATAACAATAAAAACGACTGCTTAAACCTGATAACACAAACTCTACAACAAACCATACAGGCACTTATTACTTTAGTTCAACAAATTAGCTGCATAAACATTTCAGAGCCCACTCCCCCACCTCCTGCAAACAATAAAAACAAATCCGCGACCAACATTAGCAAATCCAAAGTTAAAAAGGCCATCCTCGCACTTCTCGATGATTACGTAGACGACGAGGACGATTAATTTAATTACAGATTCATTTGCCACTCGGTGAATGAATCAATACTTAATTCTTAAAATTTTTTCTATCTGTGGCACACTACAATACTCTTAACTGCAATAAATTACCACCACCCCTGCCCATCCAATTGAGAGGTTTCTCACTCTGCTTGTTCCACCAATAGCAGTGCTTCCTCTCTGCTCGCTTGAGCAGAACACCCTCAGCAACCAGCACAGGCCATTTTTATGGCGGCTCTTACATGTCGCTAGAGACAGGATTGGATTCGTCATAAATCATTCGATGGCAACATCAACAAAGGGAAAAGAAGAGACGATTTCGTCAGCAGATTCCTCTACAAACCCAGTGGACTTTTACCAACGTTGATGGACTTTTTAACTCACTTCAGCAAGTTAAGGACTCGGATACTGTTCGATATGGGACGGAGGGTTTGTTAAAACCCAGTGCCCAATGACCCCAGCTTCAGTTGTTTGAATGTGCCTGGAGACCCATAACGATTGAGCTCCACGTTTAGATTGACGATCATGACTGATTTAAGCGATAATATGGACTTCTCGCCGACAAGAAAATCTCAAGTAGCTGCCTGCGAAAGCTTAGGGATACGGTCACTGGTATCTCAGCCCTTCACAGATCTAGGCATGTTGACTTACGTTCGCCTAGCCCCATGAATTCCTTCACCGAACTCTACCAGAGGAGCACCTAAGCCATGACCAAGAAAAAGGAGGAAATGGTAAGTGAGCTTAAAACTCTCCCTCCATGCACAAGAACTGATTGCTATGAACATAGAATTCCCACTACCTTGGTAGCTGAGGAAATTAATTCAAATAACTCTAAATCGAATTTAAATGATTGTAAAGTTAAAAAGAAAAAACTAAGTAAAAAGCGCAAAAATAAAAACAAGGAATCCACGGAAGAGTTTATCTTTCCTAAAAAGACTGCCAGGTCCCCATAGAAACGGGAAATAATTTCTCCGATTTAGAACAGGATGTTGAGCATCCGCTCCCGACTGACAGCAAAGTAACTACCGAGGAAGTTATACCCCCAAAACACACTTCTTCCCCCTGCCATGCTTAAAATCAAAAAGAATTTCAGAGAGCAAATTAAATTCATCTTCGAAAAATTCCCAAATATACAAAATAAAACCGCTGGTGATGTAATTAAAATTTACACTAACGACTTTGAAGAACATCGATCTCTCATCAATTTTTTGGAGACGGATAAAGAATTCGAATTTTATGTTATAAATCGCAAACTAGATAAACCAATAAAAGCTGTAATTAAAGGTCTCCCGAGTTCCTCTAAAATTGAAGATATCATTAATGACTTGGCAGAAGAAGGTTACGTAATAGAAAGCTCCACGCAGCTTATCTCGAAAAAAAAATCTCCTCCCCTATTTTCTAGTAATTCTCCCGAGAAACGCGAATAATAGTAAAATTTTCGACTTAGCCCACTTAGGATATTTACAAGTGAAAGAGTAGAAGGTTACCTCGTAAGAGGAATAACCCAATGCTTCAATTGTAATAACTTCTTTCACACAGCTGCGAACTGCCGTATGAAGCCATGATGTTTAAAATGCGGAAAAGATCACGCCACGAGAAACTGTCAAATCAAAGAAGAGACAGGAAAACCCCTTTTGTATTAACTGCCAGGACTACGGTCACTCGGTATGTTATACAAAATGTCCCAAATTTCCCCAGCCAAAGAAAGGAACACCTTTTGCTGACCTAACGAAAAAGAAAAATTTTGCCAGTAAATGGATTAAAGAGGGAACTTCCTTCGCTAACATTTTGTTAGTGGAGAAACCTCCAGTCAAAACCCCCTATTGAAAAAAATAAGACCCCCCGTGGATTCCGTAGCCAAAGAAAATAATACCTCTGATTTAGTTCAAGTTTTGGAACTTTTTAACATCATTTCGAATCTAGTAAACAAAAATCCCAAAATTTTCGATCTTCTTTCTAAATTTAAAAATGTAAATTTTGATGAAGAAAAAAACCTGCCTTCTTGCAGAAGCAATTATGGATAAAGTTTAATTTACTCATACTTTTTAACCTTACAATTCTCTCCTAAACATTTCACTTTTTTCTCTTAATAGTTGTCAAAATTTTCTAATATTCTATTCTAAGTTTTAAATTTATTTTCTAACTCAAAGTTCGTGCAATCACTCCTAAAAGCTCACTTCCAACCTCCAATCAAAGCCCACTTTCCATTACAGAGGGCACCTTCACTCCCATTGGATCTCCACTTCTGAAGTCACTCCTTCCTCTCCCAACCAAAGCTGCAACACCAAGAAGATCGCAGAACCAGATAGAGGGTTGAAGACTGCTGACGCAGTCTAGGTACCTCATTCACAAAATCATCTGTTTGAGTGGGCTGAATCGCTTACAAAGTAAGAGATGAGGTAGACATGTCATTGAGCCGTTTTCGAAGACAATATGAGCAGCTGTCATAGTTTGAGAGGGGGAGAATCATCGACATGATGGAAGCTGGGTGGTCAACCAAGCGAGTAGCTCGTCAATTAGGCCGCTCTGATTGTGTTGTGAAGAAGTGTTGGGACCAGTGGATCCGAAAGATGTCATTTACACGAAGACTAGACTCAGGACGCCCTCGACCGATCAATCGTCGAGAAGACCACCACATCGTAAGAAATGAGGTTCGTCACCAACAGCCCCAGTGTAGCTTCAAAGGACGAAGTTAATCAACACTCACTGACTCAATCTCTAGTATGTCTGATTAGTTCTGTAGCCCTCTAGTATTGCAACAAACTAAGCACAAAATGAAATCTTCAAGAATAATAATACTTCTAGAAATGCCTCATTAGGAGATCCTCTCCAATAACCCTCGAGTTGCTTTAATAAACATTTACTCAATTATTTAGAATGATATTTAAATAATTTAAACATATTTTTTTTCTGAAAAAGAGAGTTAGATATGAAAAGATAGTTTACACTTTCATTTTATTATTTTGATTTATTCCTGTCGTAAAGTAGGGGCCTTCAACCCATTGCTCGTGGGCCACGAGTGGCCCGCTGAAAGCATTTTAATGGCCCCACATTTGAATTTCAGGCAATTTAAAAAAAATTGCCTTGTCAGCTTTTTTACTGTTATAAACACTTTTTCCCCCTCATATTCTTGATATTTAAAACATTTAATTGACACGTTTGTTATTCGATTGAGAGGAACTTTTTTGAAAATAACCAATGTGTAACTCAGAACTTTCACTGTATTTTAAACAATTTTAAAAATAAGATTTTGATTATGCATAAAATCTTAGCAGTTTCCGGAAAAGGGGAGAATTCTCATCTCTGACAGGTTTGTATAGCAATTTTTCACCAATACTTCGCCAAGGGGGATATTGAGCATGATTTAAAGTTGTAGGAGGAATACTATTCAGGGGGTATTAGAGAGAATTATATTTCTCTTGATGTTGCGATTAGTTGTCAAAGGGACGAGAGGTTGTAAGCATTCTGTTTGGGTGGAAATAAGCAAGTTTTGTTCTGTTCATTTTAAGCTAGATTACTCACATTCATTCCACATTGTGAAGTTCAAAAGCGTTTATGGTCTTCAAATGAAAGCATAATGGCAAGCTTTGATAACAAAGAAAGAAAAGTTGAAGAAAAGTTGCGACTTTTTCAAGAAATGTGGTCAAATTGTGAGGAAATCGTCCCTCTCTCTTGCCCGCCTAGATGTGTGGGAGGAAGCGAAGAAATACCAGACATATTCAAAGTCAACTTATTTATTGATCTCACAAAATAGCAACACTAATTTAATTAATTTCAACAAGAGAATGTCTCGATGTAAGCAATACGTGGAACAACAACGAGATGCACAAATTATAAGAAGACTACAAATATCAACCTCTTTATTTTTGGATAAATTATATTACCCCAATTAACTTAACGTTAATTTAACTTTAGTGATCAATCGTCACTTTAAATCTTTCGTCTATTTAATATTTGAAATATTCTATAAGTTTGAGGAATACCTGATCAGTAGCAATCTCACCTGACTTCTGGCTGCCTCTCTCTCCTTCTCCTCGTTGCTAGCTAGAAAACCTTGACTATATATAGTAGACTTAATTTTTTAAAAAGTATCACGGTTTCTTCTTCAAAAGGGTTGATTGTGAATAAACGTGAATTGATAGTCCAAAGATTTTTGAAGAGGATTAGATAAAGCGATCCGTCACAAAATCGTTTTCTTTTTTTTCGAAAATAAAGAGTAAGATGACTTGCCTTATTTGTAACGAGGATGTAGCTATAATGAAAGAATACAACATTAGGAGACATTATGATACTCAGCTGAGTGGGAAATACTTTGCATTTGAAAGACATTTTACAAGTAATAAGGTGAATGAATTAAAAACCAAAGCTAAATTGTCAGCAGTCTTTTTTCACCAGATCAAATAAAGAATCTGAAAATAGTGTTTAAGTTAGCTACATTATAGCAACAAAAAAAATTGCTGAATGTAGAAATCCTTAGCAAATGTAGAGTTTGTAAAAGAATGTCTTCAGAGTGCAGGCTCCATCAGAGGCTCAAGCCATATTGAATAACTTGTCTGGTTTAACAGTAACGAGACGCGGAGAGGATCTCGCAAAAAATATATTCAATAAATTTAAATAAAAAAAATATTATGTACTGATGGATGAATTAATGGATACAAAAGATACTGCAGTAGACATTTTTATTCAAGTCGTTGATAGATTCTTCACAATTGTAGAGGAATTAACCAGTGTTGTTGCACCTAAAGGTACAACACGAGGGTCTGAATATTATTCGAGTCTGACACAAACTTTGGATAGATGTGAGTTAGACTTCAGCAATATATCTGTTTTAATCACAGATGGTGTTAAGTCTAAGACTGGAAAAAATATTAGTGGCCACACTACTCCAATATGATATGAAGTCAAGTGAAAATGCTATGATGATTTTTCACTGTATCATCCACCAAGAAGGTTTGTGCAATCCTTCTCAAACTTTGAACATGCGATGATTGTTGAAAAAATGGTTAATTTCATTCGGTCTAATGGATTTAATCGCAGGCAATTTCAACAGTTCTTGAGTTATTTGGAAGTTGAACATGGTGATATGTATATCACATGAAAGTACATTGGTTGAGCCGAGGAAAGATGCATCAGTGCCTATATTTTTTTTTTTTGAAGAACGAAATTCAACATCATAAAAACGAAAGGGAAATTATTCATGAGTTCAATGATGAGAACTAATTAGACTTTGCATTTCTTGTCGATATTACAAGTCATTACCATGATTTAAGCTACCTCTTGCTGGGAAAAGCTCTAATTGTTCGTAATCTTATGACACTGTGGAAACTTTTGAGAAGAAGTTAATCCTATGGGAAATTCAGTTACTAAATAAGAATTCCATTCATTTTCCGAAATTGATGAAGTTTGTGAAGAATTCTACAACATAGAATTAAATCGATTTTTTGTACAGAGCTTTTAAAATCTGAAAAAGTAATTTATAAAAGCAGATTTTCCGATTTTTAAAAAAATGAAAATTTATGAGAATGTTCTCACCATTTTCAAAAGACATTGAAAGTGTTCCACCTGAAATTCAATTAGAATTTATGAAGTTGCAGAAAGATTCTGCAATACAATGTAAGTTTCTTGAAAATCTTACGATTTTTATTTGAAGTACGTGATCGAAGACAAATATCTTGGAATACAAAAACATTCATTGTTCATGTCTTCTATTTTTGGCAGAACACACATATGCGAACAATTTTTTTCTAAATTGAAGAGCATAAAATCAAAATCGAGAGCAGGCTGACAGACATTTGGAGGAAACCTAATGAGCTGCATCAACACAAATTAAACCTGATATCAGCTTTAATCAAGCAAAAACAATGTCAAAAGCTTCACATTAAGACTAAAGTAGCTACCATTCCCGCTAGTAATGAGAGTTTCTTTGTTCTTTTTTGTTGCAAATGCATTTTGTAACATCTTTCTTAGCATTCACCTTTTTTTTTACACGTAATAATAAAAAGAAAAAAATTGCAAACTATTTTAATGCGTTTTCATTTAACTTCTTTTGGAAAAGCTATATGCACTCTATAACAAAACAACAACAACAAAAAAACAATGAAGCACCAAGAAGGATTGCCTGATTGTAATTAAAAGTTTCGTATGCAAAAACAATTGAACCGAACTTGCAAATGATTGAAATTTGGTATCCAATGAATGAATAGTGGGATCTACAGCGCATGAGACTCAACAGTTGCCCATAAAAAGCGATTCTCAATCTGATGGTCAAAATTTCGGTTGTATTGCGATTTAGGATACCTTTAAACGACTGAAAAAATGCCGCGACGCAGGATTCAAGCTCATTATGAGCAACTGTCAGGGGATTTGACAGAGAGTCATATCATTGAATTGAAGAGGATGGTCGGGCAAATCGGAGACTTGCTCGTCGTATGGGTCGAAGCGATGCGGCCATTAGAAGATGCTGACAAGAATGAGTGAGCAATGGCAGATTTCAGCGTCATAATGGAAGCGGGTGACCTAGGGACACAGCAGATCGGAAGGACAGTGATTGTCAGATCCAGCTGTCAAAGGGCCTGATTCATTGTAATCAACTCTCAGACGTACGACCCCGCACACGAGTGTCACCATGAATCTACACAGACTGCTGATAGAGCGAAATTTACTCTCTCGTACCGACCGCTATGCCACCTGCCATTCCGCCTGCCCCTGTTAAGCTAGACTACAGTGGTGCTTGAATCGATCAAGTTGGAATTATGCTGAATGGGGACGTATATTGTTAAGCGACGAATCCCGCTTCCATCTGTGTCTGACGATCATCGAAGACGTGTCTGGAGAGGGCCAGGGGAAAGCATGCCGATCCTGCTTTCACTATTGCACGCCACAAAGACCCTCAACAAGGAATTATATTATGGGGGGGGGCATTTCTTTTGAAGCTGGATCCTTTTGGTCGTCATTGAGACATACTTACAGCACATCTGTACGTCGACGGCATTCTGAGGAACTGTTTTGCTACCGTTCCTTTTGCAGTACCCTGGCCTTATTTTTCAGCAAGATAATGCCAAACCACACACCACACGTACTGCTATGAACTGTCTTACAGCTTATCAAACACTTCCTTGGCCATCCAGATCGCCAGATCCTTCTCGAATCGAGCATGTCTCGAAAGCGACTGCATCTACCAGGGAATGTTGATGACCTGACCCGACAATTGGACAAATTCAGCGAGAAATACCGCAGGAGACCATCAGGGTGCGTTATGACTCTATGTCACGTCATGTGGCAGCTTGCATCATGGCTAGAGATGGGTCAACTCCTTACTTTGTAACTATGTGTAACTCGGAAAAATATCATTCAATTTTTCTGAAACTTTAATCATTTTTCATTCTATACGTAATCTTCCTACCCACCAATTTTGTCTCAATCGGACAACTCGTTCTTGGTGCGTCGTTTTTTTTTTTATAAAGTATATATATATATATATATATATATATATATATATATATATATATATATATATATATGTGTGTGTATATGTGTGTGTGGTGTGTGTGTTGTCCGGAGTTGGTGTATTTGGATATCAGAGGCATTAAGTCGATCGCGATCGACCGGTGGACCACCAAGACATTTTGGGGTGACCATCTTCACATGAAGCGTTAGACGCGCATATATATACTAAAATAAACACAGGTGGTTAATAAAATAATGGAAACACCCGTGAATAAAAGAGACACCATGAATAAGAGACGTTTTCAAGAATTTACTAGACTACAATCAAAGTCCTTAGGTGCTTATTTTATAGAAATTTGATGCTGAAAATATAATTAAAAGTATATTTACATATTCTCTTTTTATCCCTCTGAAAACGGAGCTTTTTTCTCCTTCAAAAGGACGTAATTTGTCAAAGTATAACTTTTGGAATCTAATAGACAGTAAAGTATCCCACTTTTAAAAAGCTGCGCAAATTCATTTAACACATTCTTTTCTCTCTACATATCTGTGTGAATCTACATTTTGAACGAATATATATAATTAAGACAGCATATCATTCTCGTTTCACAGACGACCACTTAAAATCCAGTGCAAGATTAGCGGTTAGTAATAATATATCGAGGTATTCAAGATCGGAGCAGATAATATGAAGACGAAGTCTTCTACTGAGACTATAGCTACGAGGGCTAATTTTAAGTGAAAATTATTTATTTTCTGATGTATTGCGAATTGTTTGAAAATGCATCAGTTGATATTAAACATTTATGGCTATAATTATTATGTTTGTATTTTGCGTTTTACTTCAAATGTAGTTTTAAAACAGTAAGTTGTTCAAGTGTAGTTATGTAGATAAGTACACCTATTCTGTATTTGTTATTGTTATAATACAAATATTATTGAGCTTTTTTCTTGCTCATCACACCTACGTCACAAAGTGGACCGTGACACCTTGAAAACATTAAAAGTGGACCGTTCCATGTAAAAGTCTGCCCACCCTTGCCGTAGACAGTTGTTTTGTCTCTGCATTGACATGCGCTACCCAAGTTACGTCACCAGTCACTATTCTGTTCAAAAAGTCCTCCCCATCTGTGTGGTACCGGGAAAGAAATTCTAAGACAACGCTCATTCGACTCGTTTTGTGGATCTCCGTTGGCATTTTCAGTACCCATCGAGCACAAAACTTCCAGTAGCCTAATGTTCCCGTGACTGTCTCATACAAAACTGTCCGAGAAATGTTTGAAAAGTGTTCTGAAAGTTGGGAGATTGTGAAATTACGGAATAAACGAATTTTTCATCGATTTCTTTGATGAGATCAGCACTCACTACAGACGACTTTCCACTGCGTGACTCCTCACGAATGTTTGTTCTTCCGTTCTTGAAAAAGCGTATCTCTTGAAGCACTACACCTTCACTCATAATGTTTGACCTGTATACGGCACACAATTCACGATGGATATCCGCTGCTGACAGTTTTTCGGCCCCAAAAAAAATCTTATCACTCCTCGCACCTCACATTTCGTGGGATTTTTATGGCGGCATACAATTTGTCACGTTATAACTCGCAAACACTTGACCCTACGACACTCTCACTCACCGACTGTAAGCTTACTGAATCGGAGATTGCTCGTGCATTCGAATGAGTGTGCTCCGAACCGTACTTTCAGAGCTACGCCCAAACGGTGGTTAGTTTCCGAATTGCGCTCAGTGCTTAGTTCCCAAGCAAGCTTGATAATCACTTAAAGACCCACTGAAGGGATGAAAGGCTGAGTCGACCTTGCCCAGCCCGGGATTCGACCCCGGATCTGTGCCGAGGAAGTGTGATATAAACCACTCAGCCACTGCGCTTCATATATGTATATAAAGAAACCCTATTCAAGGGGAATTTTCTCTTTCCCAGATTAAAATGAAGACAAAACCCTATTTAACGAATAATAAATCCCGAATTAACGAATTATTTTAGCTGCTGAATTTTTTTTATTAGTTTGTATTTGCAAAAAATGGATTTTTATTCAAATGACGTATGCCTTTTGTCCGGAACAGAAAAAAATATGCTTTCCTTCTCAAAGTAGCAAATTTCAACGGGAAAGGTTAGAAATCATTAGACTTTTTAAAGGTGCAGATGAGTCATGAGTGTAACCTATCATGTATGAGGCTCAGAGTAGGACAGATTCGATAAATCACTTTAGAGAAATGGGGGTCCGACTGTATATATATATATATATATATATATATATATATATATATATATATATATATATATTTTACTAATTTTTATACTTCAAGATATTATTTTATGATTTTTTAAAAG